>JAMAHN010000006.1:0-551559 GCA_023627535.1 Aspergillus sp. S1802E | reverse complement strand
GCGCAGGGCGGCTTATGCGGCAATGCCCTCCAGGCCGCCTCGTTTAGAGGCCATCAAGAGATTGTCAGACTACTCTTGGATAAGGGAGCCGACATTAACGCGCAGGGCGGCTCATACGGCAATGCCCTCCAGGCCGCCTCGTTAGAAGGCCATCAAGAGATTGTCAGACTACTCTTAGATAAGGGAGCCGACATTAACGCGCAGGGCGGCTTATGCGGCAATGCCCTCCAGGCCGCCTCGTTTAGAGGCCATCAAGAGATTGTCAGACTACTCTTAGATAAGGAAGCCGATATTAACGCGCAGGGCGGCTCATACGGTAATGCCCTCCAGGCCGCCTTGTTAGAAGGCTATCAAGAGATTGTCAGACTACTCTTGGATAAGGGAGCCGACATCAACGCGCAAGGCGGCGAATATGGTAATGCTCTCCAGGCCGCCTCGTGGGAAGGCCATCAAGAGATTATCGGACTCCTCTAAAGAAGTTGGGCTATTGCATTGTTTTCAAAGAAGTCCGGCTCTAGAACCCTAACAAACTCTGTGAAGCAATCCCTTCTTATGTCCTCTGAACTTTCTGGCCAACCCTAATTCCTTTCTTAACCTCCACTATGTTCGGGTCTTAACTAACTTCAGCACTCATCACTCTTATGTCAACGCAGCCGCCTTCTGACCCGACGGCCAGACGGTGGCATCGGCATCAGGGGATACAACGGTGCGACTGTGGGATGCGGCCACAGGCGGAACAAGAAATACATGAGGTTGATTTAGTACTTAATACTTTAGCATTTTCAGCTGATGGCTGTTATCTTACAACTAACCGTGGTCTACTTTCCTTGAAAGATCAACCAACGAGTTCCTCTATTGAGCACTCAGGAGCCAAAATCTTTATCAATGAGAAATGGATAGGCAGGGGCGGGCAACGTTTGATCTGGCTGCCACCTGACTTTCAAGCTGTGTGGCCGTTTGTAACAACTGTGTAGTTCTTGGTCATAGACCTGGCCTCTTAGCATTTTTCTCTGGTTAATATTGTGCGTTTTGCTTGATAATGTACTTCCAGATTCACCTCATATTCGGGATGTCTCGTCCATTTATACTTCTTGTCTTGCCACATGAGGCTTCTAGCAGATTCGAATGTTGTGGATTGTCTAGGGAGTGTAGCCAATCCCCTGTGCTAGTCTTCGCCCTTTCTATAATTTGTGGCAAAAAAAAAAAAAAACCTCTTCTAACATCATTAGTACTGGGTGTCAGCCAGTTGCAGTATCTTTTATTCTCTGCGGCTGCGTCATACCCATGATAGGTAACATATTGATCGGCAACGATGAAAGAACCTCGAAAGGACTAGAGGGAGTGCACATGTATTCACCTTTAGGTAGTCCTTAGATGTGTAACTAAGAGTTGTAATACGAAGCATGGGTATGCTATCACTTTATATGCAAGAACAACTTTATTCACTAGGATTTTGACCGATGGAGTTTTGGCAGAAAATTGTCAATCCACTTTTCTGCTCCTCCCCTCCGTACTCATTTATCAGTATTCACAGAAAGTCCCACTCTTTCTTCCCTCCCTTCCATACACATTCATCAGTACTTACAGTGACTCCCACTCTGCCTTCCCTCTCCTCTATACACATTCATTAGTACTCATGGAGGTTATCACTCTTCCTTCCCTTCCTTCCATAAACATTCATCACTTTTAATGGCTGATTGCTCTATTCAGCTAGATGTACTGATTAGATTGTGGCTATATAAACTCGCTCTTCTCCCTCTTTCTCCCTCTTCCATCTTCCCTCCTTCCATCTTTCTTCCTTCCATCTTCCTTCTACCAGTGGTGTTGCTGACCATATACAACCTCTGTTTTTCAGCAAGTGGCCTTACTGGCCATATTCATGTTCCTGCCTGTCTGTCTGCCTGCCTGCCCTTTCAATAAAGGCGTTTTCAAGACTACACTTGCTGTGTAGCATAACTACCCTGTGTCTTTCCCTGGATTTGTGCACCAAAAAATGACCTTCCATCGAGGTATGATATATTCACTTCAGTCCTTCTACTTTGTCTAATATATTCCTAGTCGTCTCTGACTCGACCAAAAGAGCACTTCCGTGTCGATAGATCTTTCGACAGACTGCCGCCTTGAGGATGGGACTTTCTTGGCCTTTTCGATAAATCTTACTGGCGCTTCATATTGGGATTTTTTTGTCCTTTTCGACAGGCCTTTCTCGCCCTTGACATTGGGGTTTCGATTTTTCAAACGACTATTCCTCTATCGCATGGTTAGGTGCTTTGAGAAAGATAATCCGGCCATTGCAAGGTTCGACTTTATCTTTACAAACCATGACCAGGGTCGAATCCCTGAAGAATCTTTGCCTACGGTATAGATTATTATGAGACGTTTCAATGATTACGGAGACCTGTTCAACTGTCCCCTATTGAGGCGTGCCTTTGGCAATCCAAATCAGACAGAGTGGTTATATTGCTGAAACCCCATAAGTTCCCCTACCATGTGCATTGCTATGGGAGTCGATTACTTATGGGAAGCTGTTCAACTGTCGCCTATTTTGGGGTGCATATAGCAGCCCAAATCAAACAAGGTGGTTACATTGATCAAATTCCCACCAATACGGAAGATTTCTAGAGAGTGGATGTCAATCATAGTTCTCCATGTTAGACCTTTTCACCCGCCCACACGATAGTCGGCCGGAATGAGGATGCCAATTCGGCATATATCTTTCCTTGCTTTAGCCTGATCAGAACGGCCAAGCCAATGGTCCATACGATGGAAAAAGCTTTCGAGATTTTAAGTTAAGATCCAGAGACCTTTCACCACGTCATGCTGGACTTCTTCAAGATAGAATACTCCGTGTGATGGGGAATCTTGTACGCTCCAAATTACGAAGTTCCTCAGATTCGGAAAAGACTAGTGATCATCATTTGGGGGTAGGTGGTTTCTTTCGAGCTGATAATTATCATGCGAACCTTTCAAGCCTAGCGAAGTTCTCCCAGTATTTCTAAAACCCACTCACGGTCCCCGCGAACTGGGGTTAAAGCCGTTAGTCACTATCAAGCAGACCGTTGGGTGGATCCCCAGGGGAGCTCCAAACCATGACCTGGAGGGAGCCTCCGTAAATTGGGTTCTAAAAGTGCTGATCAAGAAGGACTGGCCAACATGAATACCTTGTACGAGCGACAGCGACCACCCCTCAAGCCGACAAGAATTCACCAGCCACGAGCACGCCTGCCTCCAAATATTTCCCCGTGGTTTCGATTTGGGCCTGTTAAGCCTCAAAAGCAGATGGGGAACGCTGTTCCTCCAGCGCCGGCCCGAGTCTTATATGCTAAGATAATTCGATCGCTGCAGCAGACTGACGAGATGGAGATGCGGCAGCTTGAGGAAACTGGAGGAACTGATACTTTGAGTGCATCGTGCATATCTATTCAATGAACTAGCTTGCTGGATTCCCAATTAGGGCGAAAAAATGGAGCGGAGTATTTTTGAAAAAAGCCGCAACTGCAGTCGATTGTTGTAAGGATGAAATCACCACAGCCGGCAATAACTGTGAGGCCTCAGCCCAGAATCACCAAAGCCTCCCCCTCTTATAGGGTGCATATAGCAGCCTATAACAAAGACCAATAAAATATCAAATATTGAGTCCCAAGTTCAGGTTCTACAAAGGGATTGCCTAGTATCTCGTATGGGACAATATTCCGAAATCAGCCATCGTTTGTTCTTCCAAAGCTAGCACCATTCTGAAACTCATCCGCATTGAACCATGCAACAGGTGTAAATATCGGAAAGTTTCTCTTTAATCTCGAGGTGCCCTACGAGTGTTGCCAAAATATCAGCCAAGGAATGTACAAATCTTGGTGAATGAAGAAAGGAGGAGGATCCTAGGAAGAATTTTACGCCGGTGTTGAAGATGGATACTACTCGTTGAATTCACACCTGGATCCTCCAACAATGCTCCACACTGCAGATGAAGATGAAGATGAAGAAATCTCGATGATGTGTCTGTTTACTTTGTGATGTTTCGGTTTGGTATGGTTGGGCCAAGGATCAACTGGGTGATTAGGAAATTTCTTTCTCCAGACAATCTGTCCATAATTCTGAGCATTGGTTGTTGAAATGGCTCGTGAGTTTGATCCGGAGGGTGATAGGACACTTGGCGTTATCACCAAGCCAGATCTAGTCGACAAAGGCGGAGAGGGTAAAGTCATTGACCTTGTTGAGGGAAGAGAGATGCAGATAAAGCTGGGATGGATTGTTATAAGAAACCTAGGACAAAAAGAGCTTGAAGAAGGCGATGTGGATCGGAATATATTGGAAGCTGAACTTCTTTCCTAACGCCCCTGGGATACCGTCCCGCGAGACAAATTTGGTATCAAAGCATTGTGTACTCACCTTTAAGAGACGGTAACTGCAAACGCACGACGATCTTTTTTATCTATTAGTACATCCAGGGCCATTGCTATTCTTTCTACAGCTGACAAATGGATATTAGGTAGGATCTGAGATAAGCAAGAAACTACGAGAATGTCAAGATACCCTGCAGGATCTTAGAGCAGATCGAGAAACCCTAGAGCAGCAAGCCAGTTTCCTTTTTGGAATAGTATCATCGTTCCAGGAAATTACATCTCATGCGCTCGGCTCAAATTATAGCTTCCGGGATAATTTTGATTAAGAGGAGGTTCTTCGTCTGGCTACTAGAGTTGTCAATAGGAATAAGATATTCTCCGATAATATGGCTCGATGGGGCCACGAGTATGAATTTGAGACAGATGACTCGCAGGAATTGGACGATCTTAGAGTTGATATCTCTATCGATAATCCCACAGGAGGCTCTTTGGTAACACGAATGCTTGAGGATATATCTGGGATCGAGGATATTCTTCCGCAGGTAATCGAAGTTATACAGCCCGTTCGTAATAACATACACTTATAAATAGAACGTCAATACCGAACTTCACAAGGATTCGAGATTGGAACCTTTAACTCTGCGCTTCTCCTAATGATTATGAAAAAGCAGTCAACAAAATGGATATCTATTGCGACTAGGTATATTGATGATATTATCACTATAGTTTATGGGTTTATTCTTAGGGCTTTGAATTTAGCCTGCGCTAACACTAGAGTATGTCACAACCTGCTGTCGAGAATCATGGATAAGCTTCTAGGGAAATACCAGAACGTAATCAACCAAGTGCAATTTCTTCTGTTCAATGAGTGCTCAAACACGCTAATGATATTGAATCATTATCTGAATAACACTCTAGAGAAATGGTATCGTCGTTCCGACCCTTTATTACTAATGATATGTCTAACTTCGCGTAGTTAACAGAAACGCACGAGCTCTATAATAGAGGAAAAGACGATTAGCGGCTGTTCGCACGGAAATGTAGTGCGAGTGGAGGATCTAAACCCCTCAAAAATTATGAGCAATACCGCATATACCGTACAAGATCTTTATGACATTCTCCAGTCCTATTATAAAGTGGCTCGGAAGCGGTTTGTTGACAATGTATGTATACAGGCCGCAGGTTATTATTTAGTAAATGGACTAGAAACCCTAATAAGATTATTATCTCCTTCCTTTGTCAACAGTCTCACTGAAGACGAGCTTAAGAAGATTATAGAAGAGGAAGTATCGCTTCAGCGAAAACGACGTTAGTTATTAAAAAAGATCAAAGATCTTTAGATAGCAAAGAAAATCCTGCTCTAAATGATTATCATAGAACCCAGAACTCAGTTAGTTGTACTAATTCTAGAATACTTGCAGAGAAATGCTTTATCTAAGTATATTTAAATTATATTTAAGTTTTGTTTAGAATCCATCCGATTCGTAAGATCTCGCCTTAGCATATGTGACTCCGGAATAAGTTAGTATAGTCTACTATAAAGCTATTCTTAGCTGCTAGATCTTGATTAATCCAGTATAATGTCAAAATTATTTAACCATTGGCTACTCTTAACTCTTTAGTAATAGTCTTGGAATTTCGAGTAAACCCAGATATTTAGATATACGTATACTCCTAGAAGAATAGATGGACCCTCAAATTGTAAAATGTATGACTTTTGATAAGATAGCGAGAGACTACAGGCATCAAGATTCGAACCCCGTCTGAAGGAAGCGATACTAATATCTTTGGATTAGCTTAAATTCTTTTCTTGAGTTTATTCAGGGCATCTAACATTGAGTAACTCATCTACCGTTGTAGTTAATAAGATATATATAAAGCTCTCGGCTTCAAGATACAATCTAGATAGATCCTCTTCTAAGTAATTAAGTCTTAATAGCGTAGCTATAATCTGGCCCACAGTGTAATTATTTATAGTTCTATTGTCGATATCTCGGCCGCGGACTATACTATCTTTAACATTAGCTTTCTAAGTAGTTTCTAGATTAGATTAGGTTTATATTTTATTAAAGTAGTATAACTTACCAATCTTTACTTGTTCTCTATCTGTCAGAATAATTATACAGCACGATAGATTACTATATATAATATTAACTTTATTATATATGTATTTAAGCCCCTTGAGAAGCTGGTTAGATGTGAGTGTATGTTTATTATTATAATAAGAAAGATAGGAGAAGTAGATATATATCTTTTAGTAGATATACGCTACTATACTTGTATTATTAAAAAATATATTAGATGCTCGACGAATCTTCTTAAGTAAGATATTATAACTATTATATATAATAACTATCGATCTATAACCAAGATATATTTTTTCTAGATTAATTAAATTTTTATAAAATATTTTAATAATCTAGTCTGGACGTATCTGGAGTACTTCCAGCGGATAAGTCTTAAAAAAAGATATTATATACATATAAACAGCTGTAAGAGTCAAGGAGTTTAGATTATTAGATATTAGTAGAATAGGAAGATATAGTCTTTTTATAATAGGAGGAAATCTTTATTTTTTAAATACTACAGATAGTTCTATATTATTAGAAGCGCTCTAAATAGCTCAAAGAGGAAGAATAATCTTTAAGCTCTATTTATAGAATAGACTCCTCTCTTCAGGCTTATTCTTTAGCCCCAATAGGAGAAATATCTGACGCCCGGCTCCGAGCATCTTCGCCAACTGAGGATATAAACTGTGAGGCTCAAATGGACTTTGTTTTTCATCTAGGAGAGCCCGATATATAAGGAAATATAGTATAGGCAACACGCAAGCGCTATATAGAACGCGCCTTCTGGCTTGCCTTGTAATATTTCAGGCCTTCTAACAGAGAAATACACATCAAGTAGAAATAAGTATTACCAGCAAATAACGCGATTCGTTTGATGAATAGGATCCAATACCACAAATCGATTCAGTTAAGTAAAGAACTAACATGCACGATAATACCAATACGGTAGATTTGGTCGCCAAGTCAAAAAGCAAAATTACATACATACAGCTAACGCTATTAGGAAGGAGCTAGGGGCCCACTCGACAGGTAATAATCAGAGATTCATAGTGCCTACTGTAACGATAGGAAGCACACTCTAGATAATGTTACAAAATCCACCCCCTGAAATTGTCGATCGACAATTCCTGTTTTTAATAGTTGGGGATTAAATAGGTAGTTTTTCCTTAGTTAAGCCAATAACCAAAACTCCTGATCTTATATTACGAGAAACGACTTAGCTAAAGTTAATACCAATAGGGTAAATTGCGTTAAAACCTCCAAATAAGTGGGCTGTTTTTTTTTTAAGAGATAGGCTAAATATATTACATATATTCACTCTGCTTATTATTAAATCTTAAACTGAACCTGGGTGCTAGTCGTATTAGTAGATTTGTTTAATTTAACACCCTCTCAGTCTTTTAGTCATCATAGACATAGCCTCGCAGATCTTTTCTCGACTTTATTAGGAAGAGAATAGCAATGTAATATACTGTCAATCATGTGATAAGCTCAAGAATGAAAAAAAATAATAATCTTTATTGTAAGCTAGTTACGAAACACTAGGTTGAGGAAAGAAAAGAACAGCGATTTGATGCATGAAGTAGTAAACAAATCCACTGTGGAGAGAAACAGATCAAACAGTGCAAACCATGCAAATACCCTAGTATAAGGTGTTGCTGCATGCTCAGGACGTCAGAAGTCATAATAAATGATGTATCGTAATTATTTCCTAGGCCGAAAGAATGTTACGGGCTACAAATTAAAATATTAAAAGGCATAATGAATGTTCCGGCCCAGATCAAACTACACTATGGCTATTATTAGTACAAATATCGCTAGAAAGTGTAAGCTCTGGTGCTGTGTGCGATGAAATATGAAGAATAATGAAGTTGTATTGAGATGTGTAGGATCGGCCGAGTCAATCGGGATTATGAGAACCCGCGGGCTTGGCATTGGCGGATCGCAATAATCTATTGCTTCCTTTTAAAGAAGCGTCCTCGCGAATTAAACTAAACTAGGTACAGATGGAAAAAACAAATACAGATAACAGGAAAATTTATTTGTAAAAACAGAGAAATATTTCGTTATTCGTTAATGATAATACCGGGAAAAAGCTCATCGTCATCATTATTAATTGACAGGTGGAAGGATGGAAGCATATTCGGAAGCGGAGAATTGGTTTAGTTGTTTAGAATAGGGAGTTTGGCGTCAGATACGGTAGACGGAGTGGGAAGCTCAGAAACAGTTTTTGGTTTCTTAGAGAGATTTGTAATGGGTTATTCGGTAAGGCGCTTTTAAGAAATAATAGAAAGAATAGACTAATTAGTGCCGGGAATTTGGTCGATAGCAGGAATGATTGGTAGGATAGAATTGGTGTGATTAATCGTAAGAATCAAGATATTAAGAGGGATTGTTAAGAGGCCGGTTTTTATAAACTCACTTTTATAAATAGCTTCTATAAAAATAGCGGCTTTGTCTTAATTGTCGTTATTGTCGTCGTTGTCATCGTTGTTGTTGTTGTCGTCGTTGTTGTTATTGTTGTTATTGTTGTTATTGTTATTGTCGTCTAACTCCTATATTAAGTTATTAATGGCGTCATTATAAACGTTGATAGCAGTAGTTATTGTCTGGCGACTGTCATTCACAGCGTGAAAGAAGGTTTCGTAGCGGAGGTTCTTTTTCTGAGCCGCACGAAGGTTATTTTTGGATTCGGCTAGTTCAGTTTAGAGATCCGCGATTAATTAATCGCGTTTAGCGATTGCTTCATAGAGGTTAGCATTTTCTTTCTGTAGTGCGGCCCAATTATCAATAATAGTCTAAAAGTTAAAGACCGGCGTGGCGGGGACAACTAGAGTAGTTAGAATCAGAGTAATTAAAACAGGCACAGCGGAAATAAACAATGCCGTTAGAATAGTAGAGTCGGATTATAAAGCTGTTGAGATGGCTAAATTAGGTTTCAAAGACTGTTTAAGAGCCTTAGTTTTCCGATCAGATTTGAACGGAGTAGGAACGGTAATCTCCTTGTAGTAGCAGAATAGAGAATAATCTTCAATATTAAAAAAAAAGATACCCGAGTCTGGGTAGGAGAAGAAATTGAAGCACTTCGGTATCCAGTTCGGCTTCTAGTCTACTATAAAAAATTCCTTCCGAAACGACAATGTAAAAGTAAAGGAACCGTAGTATACTTTATTGGTCTGCTTCGGATTGGGGGCTCTGGCGTTAACAATCTATTGATATTGGTTGCTAATGGCGCTTCCGCAGAGAAGGTAAAATCCTCTTATAACGGGAATAGTGAGTGCGTCTTTGCTGTTAATTATGAAAACTAATTCGCTATACGGTTTGCGAGATATCTTCGGCACGCCATTAGAGTCAAAATCGAACGGCCAGTATTTATAACGGGTAGTCTGAGTCAGTTTTGCACGGTCCTAGGCGAAAAGTTTCGCGACCCAGAGGTCGCAGAGTTTCGTGTAGTTAGAAGGCTAGATTTTAGATCTGTTATTAAGATTGAAACAGTTTTTATTAACATATGGGAATTCAGAGCCGTCAGTTTTAAAGTCTGGTTCTGGATAGTCGATATTAGGATTCCAGGGCGTATAGTTAATCTCTTTCTGTTGGATCTTTTTACAGAAGAAAAAATAATAATCAATTGTAACTACTTAAGCATCAGTACTAATAAAATAGTAGATATTAATATCGACTTTGTCGATAATATCTTCGGAGTTAATAATGGAAATCGGCTTATTCTTAATTAAGAAAGAGATAGCTTTTTCTCTTTTGTCTCTGGGCATGGCGATAGCGTAGTAGTCGTTTGAGAAAGATTAGACGTAGAACGGGAAGTGAGAACGGGTGAAAGGATAGAAAATGAAGAAGAAGGAAAAGATTGGAAAAGAGAACAAGAAAAATAACAAGGAAATCCGGGGGGTCAAGTTGACGGTAGAGAGAGTAATAAATAAGAAGTAAATAAGATAGAAACCAAAGATATTAGATAGAAGTAGATAGCTGGAGTGACTGCAATCGGGAATTGGAAGAAAAGAGGCGTTAATAGAGAATGGAAAGGAGAGTTGGAATAGAAAATGAGAAAGAATAGTAAATATAAAGATAAAAATGGATAATATTAGTTACTATTCACAGTCCGAGTAGGCTTCACTCTCGTGGTTACTTTGACCTTCAGATGCATTCTCTTCGGCTTTTAGGGAGCGCTTATATTCTCGGATAAGATTAAGGGCGTTAATACGGTCTTCTTAGATCTACTGTCTTTTGTGAGCTGGATAGCCTCACCATACTATAAAGTACTAAATAAAAATCGTTTTGGCGCGGCCGATCGGGATTCGGCACTTATTAATTATACGTTCAATTTCTTAACAATCGTCTTTGTCTAAATGTCTCTCGTCTTCGACTACGCCGGGACAATCGTAGTAACAACTAAAAGAATCGTTCTATAGCGTAATTGTTAGTTCAAGAAAGGCAACTGATATAACAGAATAAATATCCTATTGTTCTAGCAGATCAAGTCGATAGACTTGCTTTCCAATCTTCTCGATAATTTGATATAAATCAGAGTATTATTAGGATAATCGACGGCCTAAGCGGTAAGTAACTGGAAGCGTATAGCCTTAATAGAGTCTAACGAAGACTTTGTTATCGGTTATTAACTCCAAAAACGAGACATAACGGCGGTCGTAGTAATGCTTCATATATAATTCAATATATTGTATGGTCTTGTCAGCATCGACACAGGCTGAAAAATTGTAGAAAAGCAGACAATTGTCAGATTCTATCTTAGAATTGGCATTGGCGGCATTATAAAGTAGCTATTTAGCCATTCTTTATAAGATACAGAGATTGATACCAAATAGCAACTTGTATAGAGTTTTTTTAGTGGTCGCGGATGGAGATCCATTAATCGAAGCAACCATAAACAAAAGCATAAATTCCTATTTGTTCTGCTTATTCGGATCGGCAGTTATGCGGTATCTCAATATCATTTTAATTATCTGAATAATCCTTTCGGTTTATCCGTTAGTCTGCGGGTAGTAAGCCACGAAATAGAACCACTCGGCATCTATAGCAGAAAAGAGTCCTTTTTAGAAATCTAAGATAAAAAGACGATCTCAATCGATAATAATTCTACGCAAGAAACCTTAATTGTGGCCTTATATATACTCGGCAGTTTACGCATTCTATCTTTTAGCAGACCAGGTGGACTTCCCAGGAAGCATACTAACTTATTTAATAAATTTATTAACGAGTACCAGTAGATAGTTGTACGCGTCCTTCGCGGTACGGGATAATGCGACAATAAAGTCTATAGTTAACGTGTGGAATAATTCGGGAAACGTGAAGATCGGGTTCAAGGCGCCGTACGATAAATAGTGCCGATTCTTATTAATTAAACAGGGAAGGCAGACGGCAAGGTACTGCCGAAGCAGTTTTCTGCCCTAGAAAATGGAGAGACCGTTTAAAACCAGTAGGCAACATTCTAGACCTTAGTAGTTACAGCAGTCATAGACTAACTTAAACAGATTCTTGACTATTGATCTAGAGATATATAGCTATTATTTTTTACAAATATTGTTTCTGTCGACGATCGGCTTTATAGCGTATAGAAAACCCTTATTATTAAGTTTATAGAATAGAACACTGTCAAATCAAAAATCGTGTGTCTCAATGGCGGTAAGAATATTACATACTCAATAATTATTATAATAAGTGTTTCGGAGTCTTGTCTTGAATTCGGGAGATAACTTAATAGTTATAGCGGAAAAAACATTAATAGAATTAAGATTAGTTTTAGATCGAAGGATCAGAGCCGGCATTCGTAATAGTGTATCAACAATAACGTTATTCTTATCTGATTAATAGTAGATCTTAAGTTTAAATTGTTAGATATAAACAGATGCATAAACCAGATATAAATTCAACTTATCTACTGCCGCGATACTTATACTAGTCTGTTTGGCGAGTCCGGGGGTAGAAGCGTGATTAGTGTAAACTATAGAGGGCATTTAGGAAGATTCGAGCAGATATTTGGTCTTTCTCAAAGTCCACACTAAGCATGAGACTTCTAGTTCAGTTAACCAATAGTTCGTTTCCGCGGGGGTTAGAGTTTTGGATAGGAACATGATTGGTTCAATAACAGAACGCGGAGGCGGCTTCTTTCTATCAGTATAGATATATTCTTAGCGAAGATGGTAGACGACTACGCTATAGCTCTTGCGCGAGACATCTAGATTAATATATAAATGCTTTTTCGAATCGAAGTGAATCAGGAAAAGAGGATTTTAAAATACTGATTAGAGTTGTTCGAAGGCTTCGCGTTCTTTTAAGCTACTTTTAAACAAGCGTTTGGCCCAGTTCCTTCTGTCGGTGCCCGATTTGGGAGAGCCCTTTAGCAAAGAGGTTTTTCTAGATTGGAGTGGTTCAGAAATAGATATATAGTCAGTAATATACTGACGGAACCAGCTAGTAAGACCGATATAATGTTCCAGTTGTGCGAGAGTATTCGGGAAAGCGAGTTGCTGGATAACGGCGATCTTCTCTTTCAAAGTAGATAATCCTAATAAATTAATCCTTTGTTCTAGTAAGATTACCGATGGGAAACCTAGGAAAGCTTTAATCAGCTTTAGCTTAATATTCAGAGATTTAAGTTAGACAAATAAAAAAAAAAAATAGTCAATATACTCGTCGAGGGTCTCCAACACAGATATAATATTATTTACGTAGGCCTTGTAGAAAGCCTTAAGGTTGGCAAGAAATTGATCTATTATTTTTTAGACGTATAAGACAGAGTTAAGAAAATCTATTATTATTACTTGGAAGATTTCTTGTCCGCGATAACTAATAACAGCTAGTCGGTTTTTATAGTCGCGGCAAACCGGCCATTAATAGAAAAACCGGCAGGCATTAACAACATTAATGAAGGATTGTTCTCTAACTAGATCTACTATCTTATTCTAAATAGATATAGGATATAAATCTGGTTCAGTTTCGCGGTTGGCGGCTCGAAGATCGACCACAGCACATTCTTTTTGTTAAAACTCTTTCTTCTAATCATTCCAAATAGACTTCCAGACAACAAACACGGGATAGCCGGTGGGCATATAAATTGTAACACGGGATAACTTGCTCTGTTCGGTAAAAGAATCGAAGATCTTATTAATAATTTCACAATCTTTCTGGGACAGACGATAGACTTTGGCTCGGGATATATACGACTTCTATCCCTTTTTCATGAAGATTTCCATGTGTTCGTTTTCAGAAATATTAACAGTACCCAGAGGTTTATCGGGCTTAATCTAAATATTATATTAGTTAACGACTTTCTTAATTCTAGCTACTATAGCCTTATCGCCGTAGATCGTGACTCTAGACAGTAAAATAGTCGCGTCTTTATTTTATTTAATCTTAATTCCTTTAGCCCTAAGAACCCAAATAAAATAGGTTTTAATATAATTACAATAGTTTTAATCGGCACGTTCCTGTCGGCGCCGGGCCAGTTAGCGAGGCGGTTTTCTATTATCAACATCAATAAAATCTTATTTAGAATCAGGATTAACAGGATCAGAGTTGGTATTATAAGTGCTAATTATAAAAGACTTAATGTCGGACACTATATCTAATCTCGCATAGTAGGCTACTGTCACCGACATTAATTAGTTGTTTCTGACTTAGATAAACAAAAAATCTTTGTTCACTAGGTGGGCGGAGACGTAGACCGAAGAGGTGCCAATCGGTTAAAACATGTAATCCTTATTAGGGGGCAACGTAGCCTTAGTCCGAATAGGTATCTTGCCAGCCGTATAAGCGGGTATTATTACTTAAGACGCAGAGTATACTGGAGCTTCTAGTATACGATCAGATTTTGCTTTATATAGAAGAAGAATAGCGAAGTTTTTGCAGGATCCGATTGTGGCCTGTCAGGATTAGAAATCTATAATTACTCTCTTAAAGCCAAGTATATCGGTTCTTATCAGCAAATGCGCCTTGACGTTGGGGACCAAATGAATGTAAATAGTGATTTTAGCAAAAAAGCTATCCTCTAATCCAAAGAGATATAGATCAAAAGAAGCCGATTTTAAAGATTTATATCTGGCTTTGCTAATCTCACAAATAGTGACAGTAGAATAAACATCAGAAATGCTCAGATTCAAAGATTTAGTAAATTCTTTGTTAATAATTGTTAAAGAACAGCCAGTGTTTAAACACACATTATAAAAAGAGATAGTCTTATTTAATTCTGCTTTTATAATAATGTATTTCCAGATGCGAATATTGATCAAGCGTGAGTTGATATTGCTCGCTTCTTTTAGGCGAGCAGATTTAACAATCTTGATTTCGGCTTAGAGATATGAAGAAATCAGAAAGAAAGGCTCGCGATTGGTTAACACCACTTTATAGTATTCCGGAAGATGGCAATAAAGCTTATTATTAGATAAGAAGATCGCGCTATATTTCAGACACGTAAACGCGACTAAAATCTGTTCTTTAGATTTTATAGAATAATTAACGTCAACAGCGTACGCCTCGTTGTCATAATTCGCACATTTTTCGTTATCTTGGTCTTCTCCGTAATAGATATCCAGATTGTTATTATAGTAGTTGTCACAGCCGTCTTCTTTATTATAGTAGGCGTTGTCTTAATCGTTATATCCCTTATCATATGCGGGAGATTCGATAGACTGGATACCTAAAGAACTAACTTAAGCTTGGTTTGCTCGAAAGATATTTTTATTCGAATTATAGTTCTGGGTTCGATTGGAATTCCAATTAGCAAAATCTCTATAGCGGAATTTAGCATTTTTATCATTCTACTTGTTCCACGGTTATCTCTAATTCTAGGGATTTATAGAATTCCTAGGGATAGCGTTGCCCACGTACGCCGAACGGTAGAAACGATTAAAAAGACGATTGAAAACGTTCCGGTTTCCGCGATCGTTATAGAACAAGCGGTTGTAATTAGAGCGCTTATTCTATGGGCGATCGGTTAGAAGGAGTTAGCCGGAATACAGACTCTGGCTCCAGTAGATCTGGTCTTGACGATTCGGGGTTTATTTACGACAAAAGAGATTCGAGTTCCGATTATACAGATTATTGCAAAATAAGTTATTCGGGAATAAATTGTTGCCGAATTAATTATACAGTCTAAAATTATTATTAGTAAACTGTTCTTTATCGTTATGACGTTAATTTTTATTATTCGAATTAGAACTAGAAGGATTATTAGAACGGTTTAGAACCTATTAAGAAGCTTGCTAACAGCGGTAGCTGGAATTTAAATTCTTTTAAAGAAACTGCTGTTCTTTAAAAGCTTAGATAAAGGTGGATTGGGTAATATCTCTGTAAGACTGGGGTATATGCTGTTAGAGCTGGGGATCAAGAGCTAGCCAGATTCTGCGTATCTGAATAAACTTATTAGTGATCTCAGCATTTCTAGCTAGTTGGATCACTTTTTCGATAAAGGCTTAGGAAGAACGGCTAGCGGCCATGTTAGCATAAGTGTATCTGACTATATTTAGCTTTTTCATTACGTGAAGGGGATTTGGTTTAAATTAGTACTTTAATTTAGAAAGCTATCTTTCTTTGATAGTATTATTCCGTAATAGGCGCTTTTCCATTTCGCTGAGTTTGCTTGTAAACCAAGTCAAGGTAGTGTCGCGTAAGCAAGCTTATATATTTGCTTTTACTATAGCTTCACCTTTATAAGTCACAATATTAGTAATTCTATCGGCAAAGACATTAATATCGCGGTAAATAATATCTTGACTATAGAGCTTCTTGTTCTTATTTTTTATGTTAGGATAGAAGAATCTTATCTCCTCAGTTCTCTAGATTCCTTTATTTATAGTAAAGAGAGCCTATTAGAGTCGGCAAACGTTTTAGTATAAGCATCATAATTTGGCGCGATCGTCGTTCTTGCTATTGCTATCTTTAGAATTCTTAAAATCTTTGCCGTTTCTTCTTCTGCCGTTTCTACCGTTTCTATAACCATCTCCACGGTTATCCGGTTCAGAATCGGGATCAGAGTCGTTAAGATCTTTCAGGTCAGAATTGATTCTACCGGCTGGGCCTTTAGGATCGGTTCTGCCAGTTAGGCCTCTAGGGCCTTTGGGACCTTCGAGACCGCGTGGACCTTAAAGACCCTTAGAGCCCTTATCTCTTTTGTTATCTTTGTCTCTTTTTACGGCTTGAGTCTATTTCCAAAGTTTTTTATCAGTCTCTCGGGCGGCTTCGGTTACGGACTTTAGATGGCGATCGACAGTCTTCTGGATTATATTAAATTATTGAACAATTTGCGCAGCGAATTAGGTTTCTATCTGCTCCTGATTAGCGAGCATTTGAGCAATTAGAGTATTTATATCGAGAATCAGAGACAGTAATTCTGTATTCTCGTTTTTGCGGTTTGAAGCGCTGACATTCGGCATGTTATCATCCTGATTATTATTAGATAGATAAATTGAAAGTGAACTAAAATTCTTCTCGATCGATTTAACGATTATAGAGATCTTTAGAAATAGCAACCGTCTTATTGATTTAAAGTTAATTTTGGCCGCTCTCTGGCGTGTCCGTACTCCGGCCGGGACCAAGATTAGTTTAGATTCTGGAATCGTTTGTATGGGCGAGGTCAGTAAGTTAATCACAGACCTGTTTTGTTTACTCTAATTAATAGTGTGGGGCGGGTCGGTAAGACTAGATATAATAAAAAGCAAGGAATCGTTCTTAGTTTCAGACAAGACTGGACTCAAATCTGAATAGAAAAGAGAGATCGCCCTTCTAAGGGGCTTTTTAGAATTAGCCCTTTTAATAAAGTAAAAGATGGCTCAATCGGTAAAGTTCCGGTCCAATAAAAGATTATCGACAAGCCTAAGAAAGTCTTTAATTGTTTTATAAAGGCTCGGTCGATAAATGGGCTAGTTAAGAGGGAATTCTACGTGCTTAACGGATTTCGGAGAGAAATATATCAATATTAAATACTGCGCTCGAAGAATTACCGATGTCTTAAGATTAGCAATTAACGGATAGCTAAATAGCTGATAGAAAAACTTAATCTGATAGGCTAACTCAATTATTTTAGGATTATTACTTATTGATCGGGATGCTCAATTAGTAATGGAATATCAAGCCCGTAAGGTGTTAAACGGGATGACGTAATTAGAAAGGCAACAAGATAATAAGGCAACAAATAATATGTTAAGTCTGATATCGCGGAATTGGAGAGCGACGAAACGACACTTGAGGCAGGCAAGAGCGGGCGCGTGAGTCGGAATCGCGGGCTTGTTAAATTGCCTTAATAAGATCATTTTCAATAAAATGAGTTATAAATTGATCGATAGTAATTGAGATTAATCGGAAACGATCGCTGTATAATATTAGCGAATCGGATTAATAATTTTACGAAGAATAGAATTAAAAATTGATAATTTGCAGAGAGAAATGGAACAGCAGAGACCCGCGCCAAATAAATAATAAATAAAATAAGAAGTGCCGCACACACGTCTTAAAAAAGCCTTATTTTGATAACTCGATTGTTAAATAAAGGCAGTCGAATCAGAAGGCACCCAGATCTTAAAGGACATGCTATCAGATGTAAGCTCTAGTACTGTGTGCGATAAAATATAAAGAATAATGAAGTTGTATTGAGATGTGTAGGATTGGCCAAGTCAATCGGGATTATGAGAACCCGCGGGCTTGGCATTGGCGGATCGCAACAGAAAGTCTATTATATTATATCTTATTTTATAGCTTATAAAATATAACCGCGGTTCTGTCTAGATTGATAGGTATGATATAAGTAATCTAAATATATATTTAATTAGATCGTATATTGGCTTTATATTATAGAATCCGATACTAATGCAGGACTTATTAATCCGCGATAATCTAATATATAATCTTAAAAAAGATATTGATTTTAAAATTACTTAGGCTTTATACCAGCAACACGGACTTTATTAATATATCTTTAGATTTTTAGATAGATATAATATTTTTATTAGCTCTAGTATTAACCTCTCTAATAGATAGAAGCAGCTTGTTGCTTTAGCCCAGATTCTTTTATAAGATCCTCCTATTTTACTACTAGATAAACCTACTAGTTAGTTAGATAATCTAGCGTAGAAGAAGGTTTGGAAAATATTATAAATAAGAAGAATAACTAAATTATTAATTATATATATCTATCTCTTATTACATACTATTTATATTAACTAATTATTATATAGCTATCGACTATCTTTCCTATACAAAGTTGATAAAATTCTTGTACTGGATAAGGGCAGGATTATTGAGAGAGGGTCCCACGAGGTGCTCATAAGCAGTCAGGCTTATTACCAAGATTTATTTCTCCATGAGGGATAGCGGTGGAGAATCTTCTTGCCATTTCCTTTTTCGAGCCCAAAAATCTTATGTTGCCATTGCTTGTCCAAACGCTGTAGAATTTTTCTGCTTGCTTAGAACCCCTTTGTTGGATGAATAAAAAGTGTATTCACCCGTATCGCGTTATTCATAGCCCTAGTTTTCTTATTCCGGACCTTAATACTACTTTCTATATAAATCTTCCGCTCCTCAACGCTTATAGATTTTATAAAAAGTATTATCGGCTTTTCTGGATCTATCGGCTTAAGAAAGACTATATTAAGATTAACTATTACTACTAGCTAGTAGCAGTTAGCTAAGATCTAATCTAGTAAGAATAATTAGATTCTATTATAAAGCTTCTCCAAGTAATAATAGATTTTTTAAGCTGTATTAAGTTCTATATAAGTGATAGCTTCCCTTTCTAGTTTATAGGCTTGAAAAGTCGGTTTATAGCCGTCTAAGAGATTATTATCGGAGAAATATAGGCTTTTAGTATCTAAAATAGTCTTTAGACTTTAGTATCTTCCGTTTAATAAGAAGGAGTAATAGGACCTACCGGTTACGCTTTATTTATTAAAAAAGTTGTAATCTAAAGGAGTGTACGGTATATATACAGTGGTTTTAAGGAATTTTCTCAAGTATCGTAGAAGATTCTTTAAATAAGCATACGCTAGAAAAGCTGTTCTATATCAAAGAGTATTATTTTCTATAATAATACGAATAGTCCTTATCTATTAGGGATCAATTTACAATACTCTCTGTCCATTCTTAAGTATTTCTTCTAGACGACTATAGTAGTGGTTTACTAGACCCTCTATCTACCCAACGCTCCAAATTTGCTTGTTCAATGATACAGAATTAATGTGCTGACTACCACGGTGCTGCACATGCCCCATTACATTACCATGGGGCTACTCAGGGCTATTTTTGTGGATCGGTAAGGTGACAGTAAAGCGCGTTAGTTCAAAACACCGCCGAATACACTCTTTTTTGTCGTGAATATACAGGTATCTTTCATTCAACATAGTAAGTCTTTGTTTTGAAAACGTCCTTCCCCCGTTGACGTCATGAACTTTTGGCGGTATGAGTGGATACATGAATCAATTGGGGTCAGTAAAGAATTAGTGTAATATACGTATGAGTTATTATAACAACGCTAACTAGCTCTAGTGGTCAGAGACGTTCATCTATAGTAGGTATTTTTGCCCCCACTTAATGCAGTGAATACACGGCTATGGTTTATTACGCCCCACCTCATGAAAATTTGTCATGTTTTTGACAGACTGCCTAAGGCTGGTTTCATACAGGCAAAAATACTGAATTGATTATTTTCTGGCCCAACTGCCAAGGATTTAGCGTAAATTAAGCACCTGCATTGAGTGATAGCGCATACTTATTCTACTGTTCACTATAAACCAGGTAATTATAAATCTAGTTATAAGGTAATAAAGGTATTTTCTTTATTCTTATTATTAGTAACGGATAGTTTTTGAGATAGAATAATTTATGTTATAGGTGTAAATAAGCGAGCAATTTTTAAAAAAATCCAGAGTATAGATTGTTATTAGCCGTTTTTATAATTAAAGATATAAATATATTTTAGAGAGTTCCCAGCCTAATAAGAATATAGAATTTATATTTAAGATAAAGTATTTTCTAGATAATTTCTATAATTAATATATATCTTTTCCTATTAAGATCCGGATTAATATTAGTACTAGTACTAATTACTAATAATAAAGCCTCTTAAAATCCTTTTTAATATTTAATTAAGTATTAAAAACTTCACCACGCTAGCCGATATTAAAAATATCTTAAATACTAGTTATCTACTCTAGAACTAGATCTTTAAAGATACTAGCTAGCTGGAATTTACTTTAATATTTAATTAATACTCTTTATTTTTTATTAGTTATAGCTTAAGTATCTATTACTTCTAAAAACTATTAAACTATCTCTACCTTACTCTTATTACAGATGACTATTCAGGCGATCTTAGATATAAAAATAAATAGTATTTTACTATTTTTTAAAATAGATAAAAATATAATAAAAATAAATTTAAGATCTACTTCTCGTCTAGTATTACCCTGAATATCTACGATGTTATAAATAGTTAGAAGACGGTAAAGCTTCTTTTAGAAAAGATTTTTACTAATATAAAGAAAAGAGTCTACTCGGAATACTATTATTATAGATATCCAGTAATAAGAGAAATACAATTATCTAATATTATAAAATAAGATTCTATCTATAAAACACATCCGCGTGCGCTTCTTAGTTGGTGGGGGGGGCCTGCCATCAAGGGTAGAGACATAAGAAAAGGTTGCAGGGTTACACTTTTGAGCCGGGGTCATGTAAAGGTCTAATAGGAATATATATACTATTTTTAACTCCTTTCCTTCCATCCCCATAGCCTTGCCGATCTGTTTACACCAGCCGCCGTCCGATATTGAAGTGTGCCGAGGTCTGTTGTTCTGCAACTAATTTATCAGAGGCAAAGATGTTGAATGGTTAGCATGTTTTTTAAGGTACTAGGAGACGGGTACTTCTGGAACGATGAAAGCTGATGATCGGCGACCTTCTATGGTATATCATAAGCTTATTTCCATACGCATTTCAGCGCAGTCATGGACGGGCAGTGATTTGATAAAAGTTGATGAGATAGAGCCAATAGGCTGGGAAGGTAGGCGATGAATGGCTCATGTCTCTACTGCGGGGAACGACACGTTGTCTCTCTAAGCAAGCATGACTCGCACCTACATTAAAAAGCGCCACAATACGTATTCCGCCGAATCCTTCTGGCTATGGAAACAGGACCCTTGCAAGCATCGCACCCAGAATACTGGCACTGTAAATCAAAGTAACCCTCCTCTACAATGGCCAAATAGGTTATGCCACGTCAATATCCTTGACAGGAACTACGAGCCAGGCGGATGTGAGGGGATAGACCACGGCATTTAGGGCACTTCAAAATACTATAAGTTAACTTAACGCCACCTATCTTAGAGTGTGAGCAAACCAGAGAAACTTGTTAATATATCTTCTAAAAGTCTAACCCCACCGCCTATAGCTATGTCTGACGCTCTTGACGCGGACGTCGTGAAGGGGTTTTTTATTCAACTCAAGTTATTAACTTCCACGGCCGGGTTTAATGCTATTTCAGCTATTTACGACTAAAATATAAAATTATACAGCGAGCTTAAATCCAAGGATCTTAAGCTTATAAAGATTAAAGAAGAGATAAACGAATAGATAATAAGAAAAAAAATAGTATTTAATAAAATATTTAAAGCTAATAATAAAAAAAAGAAGAGATATAAAATAATAAAAGAATAAGTACTATCTCTTCAAATAAATATTAGTAAAAAAGAGAAGCGTATCTCATAGCGAAATTAAGTTATAGATAAGTTTAAAAAATAGGTAAAGAATCTTTACTTAAATAATATTAAGAAGAAGGAAAAGCTGGTATATACTAAATAAAAAACTAATACCTTATAAGAAAGTATTTAAAGCAAGGAATCTATTATTAATAAAATAAAATTAGCGGGTAGAGAGTTAAAAGAGAAATTAGCTGTCTCTAAAAAGAGAGTTAAAAAACTAGAAAATAAGACTACCTCTTTTAAGAGATTACTAGTAGTAATCTAAGCACGTCTTATAAAGTTAGAGAGTTTTACTGCCGGCTATAATAAAATAAATAAAGAATTAGTATAAGTCTATAGACTAAAAGATTAAAGCTTTATATAATACTCTAATATTATTAAGAATTAAAAGCTTTATTAGTCTTTAGGACTATATTAAAACTAAGATAAATATCTAGTTAAAAACAAATTTTTCTAGTAATACTCTTCGGGTACGTTAAATATTATCTTATACTATTATATCCTAGAGAGCTCAAAAGAGGACCAGATATAGACTAATAAATTTAAATAGTAGAATCTTTTAGTTTAGGAGAAACTTAGATAATACGAATTAGCTCAGACTTACTAAATTTCTCTACTATATTCTAACACAGAGGCAGCAAAGCAGATACAGCTTATTTTTATTTTAGTTATTTTTATAAGAGAGATTAACAAGCATATCCTCCTACCAACATATATTATACAGCTAAATAATCAATTTCGAAAGATTCTTACTAACTAAGCGGCTCTAAATAGTAAGAAAGAATTATTTTATCAGTCAATCCTTCTATTAATAGACCCTAAAACCCAGATAAGAATATATTTCGTAGGTATCTAAAATATAGTAATAATCGTATTAGTATATCTTGATAAGTTACTCTCTAAAGATCAGCGCCTTATATTCTACAAAGCTCTCGGTAAGATTATATAAAGAACTATAGATATCTGGAAGCCAATCCAGCGTATAAAACATAGATATGAGCCGGACTTTGGACCGTTAATTACTTATAATATTTATAATAAATATAAGGCCTTTGTGTTTCCCGGTCTAAAGGATACCACAATAGGGACAAGTACCAAACTAAAAAAATAGAAAAAAGTTGTCTTGGCGGTGTTCCCTCGGCTTTCAGTTATAGAAAACAGTATAAGTATAGTATATACTACTCTCATACAGCTAAGGAGCTCGCAAGACCAATAGATCGCTGCGGAAAATAAGATAGAAAGTAAGCCAATAAGTCCTACTATCAGATATACGTTTGAACAGCGGAAGGCATTAGCCAAGCTGAAGAACCTGTCCTTTCAAATTGGAAATTCATAGAGATCTATTGGAGGATAAGATTGTGGATAATATATGCAAATGTTTGGACGATAGAAGACTGAGTGGACCGCGACTAAATTGTGAAGTTTAATTTTGAATTAATGAAACCTAGGGTGCAGTTAAATCTGGTATTTAGACTTGGACTTGAAAGTTTTCTAAGGTTAGACATGATTCGGGGCAGAGGACCCTCCTTGTTGGTGATAATGGACTATGCACTTCCGGAGATCCCAAAAATATTCCTACAGCTCAGGAAGCGAAGGGACGCTAATATCAACATGTGGTTTGAAAAAGCCACAGTCCCCAGTGGCGCAGTTAAAGAACTCCGTGCCCTGCTTTTCCTTGCCAGCTCGCCCCTTTCTACTCGGCTGACTACAGTGACAGCTGGGATTTTTGTCAGATATCCCTTGTCTGTCAGCCCAACTTCGGAATTTCCCGCAATTATAACATTTATAAAACGGTCGTCCACCATTTCCATTCTGATTCCATGGTTTGACAACCATACAGGTCGTTGGAATCCCGCATGTCTTGCAAAAGGGGGAGGTAAGCCTGAGAGGTGTGGCCGGTCCGATTTGAGGCAAAACATCAAGTAAGGGAGAGATGGTCCTTGTGGTGGCATTCATTCTATGAATACCTTGGGATGTTGAACTGAACTGGTTTTCATCGTAGCTTGTTATACTTACTGGCTCTAGTTAGCTTAATTGCCAATCGTAAAATCCTATAAACATACAGGCTGGGTTGTTTTTCGGGACTGTGAAGCGAGGGAAGGACACCTGCTTCCTCTGACCAAAGCAGAGGTTAATCAACTTCATGTTAGGAATACCAGATTTAAGTTATATAGACAAGGGACAGCGAAGCGAAGGAAATCGGAGGATTAAAGCCATGCAAATTGTGCGTTTATATAGGCTGTTCTATAGCCAGCCTTGTGGTCAGGCAAGATGATATGCACCTAGCTCCGCCCTGTAGACACAGCCACCTTTCTCCCTTCTGACAACCTGTCGTATTCGTAGTTATAGGTCGCTTTGCCATTCGCTCCTAATAGTCCTTGTATACCTCTGCCTAATACCCGGCCGTGACTACTTACCACCATTGGTGCTCTTGTCAGACCCCCCGCCTATCCTCGATCCTTATATCAGCCCTTTCCTGACGAGCAGGCCCTGCCGCATGCTATAGTCTAACTCATTTGTTGGACTAAAAAAATTTCTGACCACAACATTCTCGCGGCACAAGGTCTGCGGCTCCCTCCTTTAATATTTAGTTCTTTCCATGTTGCGCAAACGTATCCGTTGCCGACTTTTGGCCCTCGGTTGCTTCGGCCGTAGGCCTGCGATCGTTGGCTTTCTGGAGAGAGGAGTCAGCTGAATCTCCAAGGCATTAGATTGTTCGCGATTAGCTGGTATATTCTTTGCTCATGCTGTGTGACTCTCCGTCAATCCGATAAATTAAGAGACATCTTCGTCAATATGGGTGTCCTCGAATACGTTGTCCCGGTGCTGAGTAGCGGAGCAGTTATACGCAGTTGATGCCCCTAGAGAAGCTTAGATTACACTTACAAATAAAATAACACCCTGTCTACCAGATAGTGCATCAGCGCTGGCTGGCCAGAATGCATTGCCACCGGGCTACGTTATTTGCCATAGAGACTTGAATCGCTAGCGCCAGGATGGGGAGGGGAAGAACATCCGCGAAATCTTGGCGGTCCCCTCTCATTGGACACACGATGTTTGCTTAATCTAGCTAGCAAACAAAGTAAATGGGTTTGTAGGCTGGAGATTTAAATATTTCCAGTTTCTCTTTTTCCTGCCCATAGTCCTATGAGCACAAGTGTGAACAACATCCGTATTCAAGTATTTTTTTTGTTATCTATGACATCAAGAAAACCCCTACGGCCATTGCTGCCGGCTAGCAAGGACAATACTTCGCAACTGCGGGAACCACCTTCATGTCTAACACGACGGAGAGTCTCTCTCGCTTGTTCAGAGTGTCGCCAGAAACGAATCAAGGTAGGAAATAATGAATGCATCCTATTCCAAGGCTAAAAGAATCTAGTGTTCTGGTATGGCGCCATGTACGAATTGTTCAGCGAAAGGATTTAAATGCAGATTCGATCCTAGCAGTGATCGCAGGCGAAAGACTTACACCAGCGAATCTTCCGCATTGTATCGAGCGCTGCTTCACACCGTGATTAAACTTCGCTCTGAATCTCTGGATGAATTGGAATTATTCCTCTCGGAAATTCGGAACTTGCAAACCGATCAAGATGGAATCAATTTTCTCCTTCAAAATAGCAACCAGTCTAATGTCAAAGACTAGCTTGATCAATAGGAATGGGAAAGTATCGGCATGGGTTTCGTGAATAAGGACAAATAAGTCTACAACGGATTCTGTTCTAGCTAACAAATTCTATAAAAATGTCGCAAAGTCCTCAACTTTCGAAGTTGACAGACGGTTGACTTTCATCATCCAGTTCAAGCGATTCAGGTAGACTGTAGTGCCGGCCTTATGGCATCAGCAACTCAAAGCAGGTTACTTTTAGATAGCTTTTTTTACTTTGTTCTATACTCTCTCTGTTCTTTTTCTTCTTTCATCTGCCCTTCTGTATAGTCAAATTCAGTAGAATGAAGGAGATTGATTTGATTAGTAGTTAGTAATGATAATGTAGTTATCTCTGAAGGTATGGTACGTTTTGAAAGGTGTAATTCCAGACTAAATTGGTTCATATGTGCCCCTTTCTATTAACTACGCATCCCGCTTGTTCCTTTGCAAAGTCGCTTGTAGCTCACGCTTTCCATAGAATCTGTCTTATCGCAAGATTCTTCCTCTAATGGCCAGCGCCGCTTTTAAGTAACACAATTTGAACGGATCTTTATAATAGAATGAATATTATAAAAGTATCGCCGAAGCCCTATAAAGTCTTTATATTCTTTCTTCTAGTAGAGTAGATACGAGTATCGTATTACTTTCTTCGACTAATAGAACTTTAGATAATCATTAATATAGTTTAAAAGAGTGGCTTTAGTTATCTACTGCTTGAACCATTTTGAGAAGCGCTTACTTTTATCATCTAAATAAAAGGAACAAAGGCTAGCCGCCACGGTTATATATTAGAATATCAGGATTCTATAGCGAGACTAAATATTTTTTAAATAATTTTAATAATATCTCTTCTATTCGTCTATATTAAAAACCATTTCAGCACAGAGGTAGCAGAACTATATAAATTAATATTAAGTATAGTAATAAGTATATTTACTATTCTTATAATACTATTAATAGGACGTAGTATCTAAAGATATTTATCAATATTATAAAATGTGTTTTACGCGATCCTATAGATAAATACTAAAAAGAAATTAGTACAAATTATCTCAACAGTAATAGACGCCAAATCTCAAAATTTCTTATAAACAGATTAGATATCGGCTATTATTTAGTACTAATCTAGGATAATAAGCAACTTTCTTAATTAAAGTATATAAAGAGACTATATTATAGAGATATTATTTACTCTTATTACTATTAATAGAAATCTCCTTAAAGAGGTTATCTTAAAGGCGAGATTTCTCAGGCATATACTTTTTATATATATTAAAAAAACAGGTTATATCGCGCTTTAAGAAGTCATTACTAGTAATATATTTATTATAAGAAGCTTCCCACTACTAGACAATAAAATCTGACTATTTAGCTTTAAGCTTCTTTATCTTCCTACTATAGAACTTCTAATATTCTAGATTTAGATTTTTATATATTAAAAGCTGGTCAGTAATTTATTTTATTAATATAATAATTTATTAAGTACTAAGATCTTAATATCACTCTCGAATTTGGCTAGAGTAACAGCATTAATATACTAAAATATATTTAGATCTTAATAGTAGATTATATTTTATTTTATATCTCAATACTTATAGTCGGGTTCTATATTATAGAATAGAGTCTATATATTAAAAGACTAGTTATATCTGATACTTAAGATATATATTATGATTTTAGTAATTAAATACTTAGTCACGCGTAGCTTTAGATACTTTGGCTATAAAATAGTTAGTAGACTTATATTATTAGCTAATATTAGAGCTATATAGTTAATCCTATTTACTACTTTATTTCTAATATTATAGATTTATAAAATATCCTTAAAACCATCTTGCTCAGCAAGTACCGTATTATTATAATATATAGTAGAAAATATTAGATCCTTATCTAATAAAGATTCTTTTAGAATAATTATATAAAAGAATAGAAGCTTTTTAATAGAATCTAACTACTATAGGATCTATAATTCTCTTCTAATTAATAATTATTTTACTAGAAGATTATTAATAAAGAAAATATCTTTAAATATACTATCTACGATACTATATATAATTATCTAAAAGACAAAATTAAAGCCTAGAATAGAATATTCTCGAAATTAATTCTTCGGCCTAATATAATTTAAACTTATAAGCTATAGAATTAGGGAGGGCTTGGATATAACTCACAATTTAATATTATCACGGTAACACTATTCTTTCAAAAATTCAGGATCGATGATCACCCATCGTTTGATAAACCTGCAGTCACGGTTACTCCATTTAATATGGAAGCTCAAATGCTGGTTTAATCTGTGAGATACGCTTCTTTAAAGATTAGTGGGAAGGAGCTAACCTTGTAGTAGAGGCACTTATTCAAATTTATATAGGAACTAGATTTAATAATAGCGCCAGCGCGGGCTCCAGAGCCGATAAAAAAGGATAGAGCAGATCCTATCTAAACTCTAACCTACTTATACTTATAGTTATAGCTATCTTTACTAAATAGGCGGCATAGTAAATACTCAAGATCTTTAGCTATAATTAGGGCCCGGTCTCTCGGTTTAGTAGAAAATCCGTATTTTGGTGTAAGAATATTTCGAATATACTAAGATAATAAGTTAGTAACAATAATTAGATTATTTATAAATTATAGATAGTTACGTTTAACATATTATTTTTAACATAATCGGGCAATGTGCGTGATGTTTCTTACTTTTATAAAGAAGTCAAACTAGTCAAGTTATAATATACTATTTATTAAAAAGAAAGTTTCTTTCTAGTAGCGATATAATCTTCGGCAAATAATTTTAGGATCTGAGGTGTCGGATCCGGCTTATCACAAGAAAAGTTCTTTTCCTTAGATTCATTTCATAACAGTCGCCACCTATATCTAATGAGGAATTGTCCAGCAATCTATTCTCAAAAAAAGAAAAAACCAACAGTTCCCAGTTTGCCAATGCCCGATAATATATATCATCTGTAGCGGGGGCCAGCTTTTTATGGCAAATAACATTTTCCTAGCTTTCTTGTTGATGCTGGAAGTCGATAGTGAAACCGCGGGAAGCTGCCAGACGGATGCGTTCCTCGATAAGTTGGAGTTTATCAGAAGTCATAGTAATGCGGGGTCACGTGATGAGAGACTAAGTGTCAGGGTTCGACGACGAGTAAAGAAGGACAAGTTCAAAAGCAACAACAAAAAAGCGAGGAAGGCTCTCTGCCTATTTATTAACATCTTCTGAATTAGCTCAAGACCCCCTGCTGACCACATTAAAACCTTTCTGGTTCTGCTTGTTAGCGACCACTGGCGACCACTGGCGACCATTAACGATCACCGGCGACGTTAGCGACTACCGGCTACCATATATAAACAGAACACCCTATCATTAGCACCCGATCTAAAAATCATTTCAGAAAAATATTTGGGTTAAGGGCTCTTCGACAATTAACTGTACGGACTCAGGAGGCTTAAGTACGGCTGAGCGGACGGGAAGCCCTGTTCTCCACACCCTGTGGTCGTATGTAATGGGCACAATCGAAAGAAAATATATAACAGTGCTGGGTGGTTCAAGAAAGGCTTGTAGGAATCATTCCATCTTAATCTTTGAATGCCTCACCATACGGCAACAGTACTTAGCGAAAGATGAATCAACAAAAAGTAGGGTAAAGGTATAAGTGGTCCGCATAGCGGAGAAACTGTGTCAATAGAAGAACAATAATAGGTCTACAGGTTTAGTAGTTCGAGAATATCTATATATCCGTCTCATTTCCAACAGAAGATCTGGATAGAGCTCCTACAGTCACATCGAGTCTCCAAAGTCAATTGACGAGGGTCATACAATAGTTTGCAGAGCGTCATGGAAATGTGTACATCTGCCAGCAGTATAAGCACTGGTGACTATTCCCGCGTGCAAAGCGGCGTTAAGATAGGAGCTAGAAAAAGTCGCAGGAAGTTTAAGCACTACTCCATTGCAGGCATTTGATAGCAATCAATACAGAGCAACTATCGCTTTGTTCCAGCGGTAGCTTTGATAGCCTTGGTAGCCAATCGGACGATTTCGCCCGCACATTCCTCACTCGACACAGCAGCAAATCGTTCTTTATCAAGCTGTCCCACCTCACTGGTCTCCCCTTGCGGATTCACATAAATGACCTTGTCTTCGGACGAGACACCCAGAAGCCCCTGATCTGCTTCGTCTGTCGAAGTGACGGTGAAATTGGTTATTTCATGGTCACTGAATCCGTAGCCTGGAATGATGGGACCTAGATGTGGATGGTTTAGCCGAGGGCAGGCTAAAGAGAAGAATCAGTACATACCCTCCCAGTGACTGCCGGTTAGATCTAATTTCAAGTCGTGTATTTGATTATTGTCTTTGATGTAGAGAAGATGGACGGCTCCACTATCGGTCCCAAAGGCCGTGTGGACGAGCGCTGACTCCAAGAGCACCGGGAAAGGAGGAACAGCCGTGCATTCACCGGTTTGCTGGACGCGAATTCCTTGAAGCTGGCCTGACGGCCCCTGAAAGAAAATGAGTTGTTGCCCGTGTTCGTCGAAACAGCCACTCAGTAGACTGTCCGGGTGCACGATCAGGGAATCCTCAGATTCAAGAGTAACCTCTGTCCATTCCTCCTCGGAGTCGTCGTATTCGGCACACTGCAGGGTATTGTCGGCACTGGGGAAGAATACGCGGCGCTGGTCGAGTCAGGATCACTATAAGCCATCATACCATGTAACCTTTGTTTTCAAGAGGGATGATCTCACAGTATTCCCGTTTAGGAGGTATTTAGCAGAAGGGGAGCTCCTGGCTTCAGAAATAAAGACGCGGTCACGAAGTTCGGTTCCCGTCCAGTGCTTCTCGATCAGGTTCCCATCCTCTTCGACAACATAGTAGAGGGTTGATTCATCAAAAGACAAAGCGCCCGTGGCAACCTTGAGAAAATAGGCAATGTCGTGGAGGGATACCTCCATGGTGTCGATGAATTGATTGGAATGTTGAGTTCGGTGGTTGGTCTGCGTAATGGGGTAAAGAAACTACTATGGAATTTATGTAGGTTTGATAACTGCTGCGCGGATTCAGAGGAATGCTACGGGTGTCAACCAGCCCTGCACGGTGAGCTGAATTGTCTCACCTAAAATGCAGGCTGATGCGACATGATGCAGTTGCTATGTCGCTAAGCCGTGCCCAATCCAGCCGGGTGCATTATGATCGATCCAACAAGCAACGCGTGATATCGCTCGATGCATCACATTGAGGCCCTATAAATTGATCATCTAGTTATAGCTTCGTGTACTTCCATTCCTTCCAGTGAGAACAACCATTCCTTCCAGTGAGAACAAGGAATCTTCGATCCGCTTGATATGTCTGAAGAGGAGAGCTTGCAACTCAACCCTCTAGTATGGGATCTCTCACGGTCCCGATTGCCCGAAGAGGAGAGAAAGCGGGGCCTAAACCAGATACAAGCACAGGCCCGGAGGGATTGGGTGGTCGGACTGAGATTCAAGCAATTAGGCGAGGGTACGTTCATGTTTGTTATCCCCTTTTCATGCGATGCTGTGTGGATGTCAGACTCACTAGACCAGCCGATGACAAGTTTGGCACTGGGTTCTTTCTCAATATCCCGGGAGCCAAGTGGTACGTAATCGTTACTGCAGGTCATAATCTTCTAGACAAGAACGGCAATCCCTCGACGGATCTCATCATCGAGCGTGATAAGCACGAAGAGCCTATCCGGCCACTAGACCCACCACCATTCGTGTGTCCATTGTACCATGGTGGACATGATACGGAACATGATTACGGCGCGATCCTCATTCCCAGGCCGTCCCACGACAGTAAGGATCGAACAAAGAACCCCGACATTGGCTTCGGGTTCGCGTTACATTTGGGCCATGAAGATCTCCGTCGCCAAAACCTCGAGCTGACTGGATATGTTTCTCGAAAGGAGGGAGAGGGAAAGAATCAGAAGGAACAAGCAGAGAAGAATGCGGGAGCCAAGGAGCTAGCACCTCTGGTCACCTCGAGTGGAGACTGTCTACGAGCCTGTAAAGGTCATCTGGAATACAGATTGGAGACAGCCAAAGGCTTGAGTGGATCACCAGTCATTTTGCCCTACAATGGCCATGAAGCAGTCGTCGCAATCCAGTAAGTCGAAACATCCATTCAATACCCATAGGCTTCAGGCTTGGCCTGGAAGAAAGAGTGGACTGATCAGCGACAATAGCAACAACGGCCCCGCTAAACCCGGAAGAGGGAGCACCGGAGCCCGGCTGAACACTACAGTCCTGAAACAAATTTTCTGGTGGGCCGATCTCATCGATCATAAAGTGGCCCTCAAGGCCGCCCCAGGGAAGCCGAAAAATAATGAAGTGGCAGACCCACTGTACCTAAACTTTTACCCTTACGAAGTCTGTGCATGGGTTCGTTGGGGCGAGGAGCAGCTGAAGACTGCATTCGATGTGTTTCCAGCTTATGCACCGACCTCTCTCGTTGATGCACGCATGCTACATGTTTTTCAGCATCTCCCTCCAGCGGACTGGCCAGGATCAAGTCAGCGGCAACAGTGGGTGCTGTGGGATGTCATGGGAGATGAGGTGACGCTTACAGATACCCTGCAGCCGTTCTGCTTTGTAGAGCTGAAACCATACAAGAAATCGAAGATGTTACAGATCGTGGTGAGATTGAATGCTGGGAGAAACCAGGACATGTCATGCCTGGTCATGAACGGAGATGATATTACCGAAATGGATCGAGAGAGGGGCACTTTTGATGGCCCAGGGATCACTTTTAATAGGTATCTCAATGGTCAATTCATCAAGGTCAGGATCTATTCTTTCCTTTCTCGCGTTCCTCCTCGCTGATTATCTTAGTATAATGTCTTTGAGTGGTACGACTTGTCCACCCAGAATTCCGATAGAAGCAGTTGAATGGATGAAAACAAAGAAAGACACTCAAGAGACGGGAAGGACGCTTTGGGATCTGTAACCTGGATCACACAATATATTCTGTTTGACTTTCCTGACTTTCCAAACGCTGCTTCTCCCTTCGCAACCGTGTAGTAAAGCAGGGCAACCTCAACCCCTGTCCGGTGGGCCAAACATCCAATAGCCTGGATGGCCATACCGGAGCAAAAGCGTCTCTATACTGTGAAACAACCTCCCTGCACATGACGAAAATACTATCAATCAGCAAAATCAAGCCCGCCACAAACGGGATCAGTTGTCCCGACGAGTACAGATCATTCGAAGGCGTCAGATGATTCCAGTACAGGCTCGTCTCTGCCGCAATAATGGCGAAGATCCATATCAGCCACATAGCGATCGTTAACTGGAACTCTTGCTCCTTCCACTTCATGGTGCGGACGATTTTGTCGCACTCTTCTGGGTCTGGCTCTCTGCGACCGTCTCTGTATGCCTTCCACGCGATCATCATCACACGAACGATCCTATACGATACGTACAGGGAAAACGCCGCGTCGAAGCTTAGAAATACAAGAGCGAGATACCGGAACCAGCCGGTCAGGGAGACACGAGCGAAGAAAAACACCACATTGGGAGTTCCCAATCGAGGAAGGGTGTGAACTAGACGCGCAAAGGTCCACAGCAGGGCAGCGCAGGTGCCGAATTCGGTGACGAGTAAGGTGATGACCCCGATAGTCTCGCCCATGACAGTGTAAGGGTTGATTAAGGTGTATTTGGCCGGAAAGGACAAGCTCATCAACATAACCAGCACAACAATCGCCTCACTAGGACTAAACTCCTCCTTGGCGGCGTAGCAAAACCAGGACGCTAGAATGGAAACAGTAATGCTTCCTGATGCTACTTTCAGCCCCTTTCCGTAGGTCCTTTCGTCGCCATAGAGATAGAGTATCATGGCTAAGGCTTGCATGTATAGTCCAAGCCGGACTCCTAGGCCGTAGAGGTCCTGTGCGGCCGCATCACTGCCAATTTCCTCGCGAGATATCAGGTGGGACCCCATGGTAAGCTCTGTTGTTTAGGTAGTTGGGAGCAGATGTGACCAGTTTTCAGGGGTCAAGGGCCTACTCGAGCGCGTGGGATGGGGATTTATCTGACACTTTCACGGGTCAAAGTCTGCTACGTGACGTGTCATTCAAGATCGAAGGGCTTCCGCGGTTTAATGACATCCCACATCCCATCATAAAGCAACAGGTGCAGAGAGTAAGTGGTAGTGGATACCGGAAACAGTTCCCCGAGGCTGAGTATCGAGTAAATGGTTATTGATGTATGTATGCGACTAGGCAAGGCAGCTAATAGATGCGTGTGATACCCTTCAGGCCACTTACTGCCAGTGGACCAATGCAGAAATCTGATGCCTGCCATACATATGTGGGGCCGTATACATGTCTTGTCTTGGCACGATACTTTGTATAGCTGATAGTTCTCCGGGTCCGAAGTTGGGACTTGGCTAGCTGAAACTAATCTTCATATGACCTCTGTTAACTCGATATTCCTACCAAGGGGAATGACAGCCCAGATGACGGGATTACTGAAAGGGGAAGTGAAGTGTACGTTAGAGGGTACGATCTGATAGGTTTGAGGCAGGCTTGGTGCTCAGGGGAGGCAGTATGAAATATTTGAGGATCTCCTCCTTTGTAGAAATTGAGACATAATCATTGAAAATAACTGAAATATTCAGTGTCCCTGAGACAAGCAAACCGAACACCATAAACAAACATGGGCAGTATCTACGAACACGCAAAAAACGGTACCTTGACAAGGACGGAGCTACAGGGCCCTAACGCCAAAGGGCTCGATGACATCAATCCTGATGACAAGACAACGGCCCTGGGAATTGCTGTCGAGAACCGTGATTTGAAAATCGCCCGGCTCCTCCTCGAGCACGGTGCGAATCCGAATTCTCCTCGAGAAGGAAAGTCCCCTTTGCTGCGAGCATGCGGGTTCAAAAGAGGCCGAGAAAACGTCGAGGAGCGCCTGATCCAGCTTTTGCTCGACAACAATGCAGATCCAAATCAGGTGCCTGAAGGGTTTGATGGGATCGTCAAGACACCACTGATCACAGCGGTTAAGACTCGCAAATCAGTCGACATCCTCAAAAGTTTGGTCGACCATGGTGCTGACCCGAATGTGAAGGTGGAGGGCAAATCGGCGAAAGACTGCGCCAAAAATCCCACTCAGTTGAGTGCAATGTTGCCTCGTTCAGTCCGGATGAAGAACCGTGCGTTGGAAGTGGCGAAGGTTGTTGGATTCGTAACGTCAGTGATTTATTGGGCGAATAGAAACCTGAGAGTTGCGGCGGGCGTTGGGGTTACAGTTGGTGGCAGTATGATTTTGAAGGACGCAATTAAGAGAAGGTTCAACATGACTGGAACGCTTGGCAAAGGGCTGGGGAAGGTAATTCTGTCCCGTTTGCAGGATCATCGCAGGGAGCATGCTAACAGGGTTTACGCTTATAGTATATAAAAGAGGACGAGGGATTTGATGTTGCAAAACAGGAAGAGAAGGAGGATCTCAAGAAGCGGATGTGCGGGATCATCAAGGAAAACAATCTGGGTTATTTTTTCCGTGAAGATGATCCGTTCCTTGAGAACGTGGTTGAAAGGGCTGTGAATTTGGACCGAACAAATCCATCCAACGTGCTGGAACCAAAAGATCTGATTCATCTAGCCCTCTACCAGCCCATTCTATATTGCGGTAAGAAACGTCCCATGTATATAAGGAACAAGTCTGATAAGAGTCCCTAGACGACAGTGCCTCCATGGATATCGAGCAGCGAAAAGGCCCTCTCAACGAGCTCGCTCAGCGTATCACTAGTATCACAACCCGGGTTATCCCCGACGACGAAGGGATCGAGCTCCGATTCATCAACGCAAAGACCTCGGACGAAATGACGAAACCGTCTATGGAGATGATTGACAGCATCATGAAAAAGGTTTCTTTTGATGGGTGGACGGAGATTGGTACCAATCTCAGAAAGAAGGTATTGGAGGGTGGTGTTTATGAACAACTTGAAAACAATGGGTTGAAGCGCCCTGTGTTGGTTTCCATCGTCACAGATGGCAGACCAGTCGGGCCGCACGGCTCGCCTGAAAGAGTCAATACTCTCAAGGACGTCATCCGCGAATGTGGGGATACACTACAAGCCAAACAGTACGATCGAAATGGTAAGGCCATCTGGTATAGCTCTCGCTTGTTTGGCCATTCGTAACTAACAAATGCAGCCGTGCGGTTCCAAATCAGTCAGATTGGAGACGATCCAGCAGCAGAAGAATTCCTCAAACAATTGGAAGATGACCATGAGCTAGAAGATGTTCTTTATATTACCAGCGGTAAGTTATGAGGCTTTTTCACGGGACTTTTGCTGAGCTGCCTGCATAGAACGGTTGGACAAGGGCTTCAGAAAGCTACACGAGAATGGCAACAGACTTGAGCAGTGGGTATGTTCTCCGTCGCCTACTGGTTTTATTAGGTTAACTTTCTAACACTGTATCAGCTCCTGAAGCTCCTGTTGGCCCCGATTGTCGATGCACAGGCATTCTAACTGATTTGACCATTTTACGGAGTCCGGGGTATGATATACCTACACGCAGGCTTCTCGCAGTTGACTACGCAGACGTTTGTAGGTAAAAAGTGCATAGCGGATGGGATTGAGAGCCAAGAGATGGAATAGTTGCACGCAGTAGTACATGATCGTAACTAGTGCCAATACACATTTTACTCCTCACCCCCAGATCACCTACACCTTGAATGGGGTCTATCTCCTATATTCCAATCGCAAAAATCACCATGCCAAAGTGTTCCTGGCTCGTTCAGACCCCTAGATCCCACGGGCCTTTGGCCCGGCTGTCGAGGACCTATCAGGCATGATAAGACTGGCCGTATCGACCACCCTGAAGTCGCTCGGGGAACAAGACGAGATCAGCTCCCCTGTCAGTTTTGTCCTAATTGCCCAACCTCATCTATCGGCATTACGGAGTAAAATTCTATTGTGTCCATGTCCAAAGTTACCAACTCCGTGTAGTCACCCCACACGCCGGTCTTCCGCCCGCCTTCCCGAAGTTTGTAGCCCAAGAACTCATACCCACTCTCCATCCTCGCCGAGAGCAGGACCCTGACAAACAGCACAATATCTCGATTAGTTCATCCATGTTGTTATGGAATAACACTCCGTATGATCGGCTGGCTAAACATGCCGTCTTCGGTATTCATGCTCGGCACGCGGATCTTGCGGTGCCGCGCAACGAGAACAGCGACCTGAATCCCAGGAAACGCACGGTGAAGAGGGGTAAAAGCTCTGCATCAGTGGCAGGGATCTCAGAGGACAAGGCTGTGGCTAGTCAAGTCGGTGCTCGCTCGCGCAGAATGATCGGCAGATAGGATAAGACACCGAGGCCTAGTCTTCTGGAAGGAGGAGATCGTCATTCGGAACTCCCTTCTAGGAAGTCCCGGACAGGGCTAGATCACATTGCGCTATCTTGGATCAAAGCGCTTACAGTAATTATTGTGTAGGCGCTTGTTGTCGTTGTCTCATGTACTTCAAGTGAGTTTACGTGGTGGCTGGCTAGGTAAATTTCGTAAGGTTCAAGCAAGGTTGGCGCTAACAGGGATTAGATGCTGAATACATCTTAGGTAGAATGGAGAGGTAAGAATTTAACCATCACATGCAGCGCATGGTAACAATGTTTGATGTGGCACTCAGGCCATCTTAACTACTACGGTGCTTCTAAATCTATGAGTGGTTCAAGTCTAAGCTGGATTTGCCATACAATATATCAACATTGGTTAACACAAGGATGAACATTCTGCTATCTTTATTGCCATGCAGCATTATAAGGACGCGATTACTCCATACTAACTTTCAGACCAGCTCTACTATCCAGTAGCGAATCTTGTGGTTATTTTGGCGCATGAAATTCGACTTCGGGATATGAACAGTATGATCCAAGTCACTAGTGGCTTGACCGGTGCAGCTTTAAGTGGTAGAAAATTGTATGCACTGTACCATTGAGCCAGAAACTCTACATAATCAAAAACATTTGTTGATGAGTCTACCTACTCTCACTACAAACAAAATTGGAGTAGTCGCATTTCTTAGCATTAAATTAATAGGCTCAAGGCATTGCTGCCAAGTTAATGAGATGTATTCCATTGTTCGGCTTTTTCTTCGTGACAGCATCTGGGTTTCCCAATCTATTCTATCTCTACGGACCACAGAGTCCGACCGCGTTCGCCAACGGCCCCTTGATCTCCGAGATCCAGGATGATTGGATCGTCGCAACACTGGTGTATATGCGGCACCACGCTTATACTAAGATCGACGTCAGACCTGAGAATGAGGTTGAGTGGTCTCGGTTGACGGATGAGGCTTTCTACCGGACTCTGATGTCGCAGAATAAGACCTCCTGGTATACGGGTGGGAATATTCCGGGGAAGCGACGGGAGGCGTTGAACTATATTGGCGGATTGCCTAAGTATCAGAACTTTTTGAATGAGTGTGCACAGAATAGATGGGCTGGATTTGGAATAAATTAGCAGCAGATATTGCAAATACAAATAGGGTTTTCCTTCACCGACATGAAAAATGGCACATTGTAGGTTAGCTTATGATCGAGGATGCATCAAGAAAGCAGTATCAGAGGAAAGAAACAGTGCGTTGTCAGTCGAGATACATGCTGCCAACAGACACGATCAAAATAGACTCTCAAATTTATTATGGAATCTAGAACACTCTTTTAACATACTATTGATCTTTCTCGAAATCATCAATTGAGGCAAAGACTTAAAATTCACCACTCAACTATGACGCAAAGCGCGAAACCCTATACGGGCTACTAATCAAAAAGAAACAATCCTCCGACTCCAGTAATCATTGATCCCACCCCTCTCCCCGAGCACCGGATCTAGGCTCGCATTTCTCACATTCCAAACAGACTCATACCGCCCCACATGCGCTCCCCCTTCTGCCCAGCCCCAACTCATTCCTCGCGGATACGCCCCCATCATCGTAAACCCCGACACCTTCAACTCTCCCACAAATGTTCTCGGATCATGTGCCTCGATCCTATGCGCCCCTCCTCCGGTCAAACACGTAGGTTCCGGATTTGTCGCCTTCACATCGAATGACTTGTGCGTAACACCAGCCGGGATAACGAATAGATCTCCGGGGCTCACGTCGACATAGAGCGCGCCCTCCTCAGAGCCGACACCGTACGTATGATTATGCGGGTTGTCGTCCAGATCTGCCGTGCCCCAGCGGATTTTACCAGGACCGGATAACACCATCATTACTTCGTGTGTGGCAGGGTGGTAGTGGGATCGCTGATAGTGTCCGTATGTGGTCACCCATTGCGCGTCCCAACCATTTTTCTTGAATGTGTCATAGGCGAGAGTCGCGTCTACTGTTCCATCTTCCCGGAGGAAACAGTTTTTGTAGAGGAGGAGCGGCTTCGGCGAGTTGGGAATTAACGCCGTCGGTTTGACGTCGTAGGCGATGATTTGGGACGTCATTTTCAACTGGGTAGTTGTGAAGGATGGTATGACTTGAAGGCGCGGTCGGTATATTGTGTCGAAATAGAGCTAGATTTATAAGATCAGACGCCCGCCGCAGCACTATTGATGCTTTCTTGCCCCGGTTGATTAGCTGCTATCCCCGCAACTTCCGAGGTATGACAATCGGAGCACTTGGCCGACTGTGGGCCCCGGATGCTTGGCTTACGAGCCGTCGGGGAGAGCTCCTTTGAAGTAAATTTTCCGTAGGGAGTTCTTAGCAATATTCAACTTCCTAGTGTGAACTGCTCGTAAGATTGTGCTCAATGCACTCTTGGATATGAGGTACGTACTCTTAGTGACTAACTTGCATATCAATGACGTGAGATTTCTAGATGTTGTCCCAGGCTGGCTCTGTTAGCAACTGCATAGTTGTACGACCCTTATTGCTGCCCAGAAGAAGCGGCGCGCTCAATGCATTCCCTCTAATTCAGTCGCACACTCAGCTCCTTTCCATCCAGCCACTTCTCCAAATTCTGCGCAGCTTCCTTGTACCAGCCATTGATCTGCTCATCCAGGTATCCTGTGTGCGGTGTCAAAAGTACCTGGCTCCTACCATTCTCTCCCCAGCTCGTCGTCCTCCAAGGGCTATCCTTCGGTAATGGCTCCGTCTCAAACACATCGAGCGCGGCGCCCCAAATCCCACCTTCATTCAGCGTCTCCAGCAACGCATCCTGGTCAATCAGCGGACCCCGAGACGTATTCACCAATAACGCGCTCTTCTTCATCCCCTTAAGTCCCTCGGCTCCGACAATCCCCCGACTCCGTTCAGACAAAACACTATGCAAGCTAACCACGTCGGCAGTCGCGAAGAATTCCGCCTTGGTCGCAGATACCTTGATGCTTCCGGCCTCCAAACCCGCGTCACGAGCTACCTCATCTGCCTTCTCCTGCGTCAAATTCGTCGACCAAGCAATAACCTGCATTCCGAGACCCTGCGCCGCGATCCTCGCCACCCCCGTTCCTAACTTCCCTAGCCCAAGCACGCCCAGCGTCTTACCCGCCAGCGAAATCCCCAGCTCCGACCCCTGCCACTCCCCACGCTTAATGGCCGCGTCGTCGCGCGCTACACCCCGCGCCAACGCTAAAATCAGAGCCCAGGTATGCTGCACCGTCGAGTGCACGCCGACGGGGCGCGCGGAGGTCCCGGCGACTGGGATCCCTCGTGAGGCGGCGTACGTCGCGTCGAGGGCTAAATTGCGGCTTCCGGTCGTGAGGAGGAGCTTCAGGTTCGGGAGGCGGGAGAGCGTGAATGATGAGAACGGGGTGCGTTCGCGCATGGTCATGATGATGTCGTAGGGTTCGAGGCGCGCGATGAGTGCATCTTGCTGAGAGGGGTCGTGGGGGTTCAGCGTGTCGGGGTAGTAGGAGATGGTGGTTAGGCGCGGGCGCAGCGGGTCGAAATACGCTGGGGAGATGGATTGGTAGTCGTCGAGGATGGCGAGCTTCATTTTGAAGGGTTTGGGTTCGGGAGTTGTGTGGTTTAAAGGGTTTTGTAGCGGCTGTGAATACAATTCGGGATGAAGGTGCGGGGAAAAAATGAGGAGATTGTCGATGATAAATGAGTTCTTGACCTTGCGTCACCTCGGTGGGAGGGATGAGGATATATCCGGGTATTATTAATGGTAGTTATCCCCACGCCGGATATCGGATCTAATAATGCACGATAGAGCGGATGACAGAACCTTCCCTCGGAGTCGCCTCTACTCCCATACCCACTACATCTCATAAATGTCGGCCGCGGAGAGTTTACATCATGTTTCCGCTGCTTATTGGGAATGCGGTATTGCATAGTGTGCGATAGTGGGTGAGTTGGCGAAGAAGATGAGGAAGAGAGGAGACACACCGGTGATAGAGAAAGACAGGGATATGGAGTGTTCGACTATAGATGTACAACTTTCAGACCAGATATAAGATAACTCACATGGGAATCTTAAACCCTCCGGGCATCATCTGCCGGAAGACACCTGTCGGATCAAGCTCACGGTTGACACGCCGCAACCTGTCCACGCTCTTGGGACCGTAACTAGCGATCGGATCTTGCCACTGAGCTGCATAATTCAGATACACAAACGGATGGTATGCCTCCAAATAATGTGCGTCGGCTTCAATTCCCGAGAACAGCGTTCGCGCTGCTTCCTCCACCAAGGTGTCATCCGCCGCATCGTCCCAGGTGGCGCTCAGCAGCGTCACGACCAGAGATCCCTCACGGTCCGATAGCCCCATCGCGTTGCGGTCCGGAGCCCGCGCGTAGATAGCGGGGGGTAATGGCTCGAGCGAAATCGACCAGACGATGCCCGGCACCTGTTGTATGGCTGTTAAACTGGCATTCCATCGCATATAAGTCGCATTCAACATAGGCACAGTGGGGTTATGTGTAGTCACTACACTCAATTGCCTGTCCTCATTTTTCGCATGAGCATCGAGCAGCTACAGTAGATCGGATAGGAGGGAGAAGGGTGCTTACCTTTTTCCCCTTGGTGAAAATGAGCCCTGTTCAATGGCCACGTCGTGCAAAGGAGCTATGCGCAACGTGCTGGACACGTGAGGGATCTCAAAGAACGCATCATACACGGCCGGGTGTTCATCATCGTCCTTCAACTCCCCTGTATACACGATGCTATTCACCACCGCAGAGCCCTGGCCACCTGCAAATGCAAAACTGGTGATCAACGAGGCATTCTCATCGTAGTGCACCTGACCCTTCGGGTCACTCAGCTCGGCAAACGCACGCAGCTGCGCACCCACGGAGCCTATCATGTACCGGACGCTGCCACCGTAGATCGGACCCTGCGGGAAGGCCCGTAGATCAAAGCCCGTCACCACCCCGAAGTTGGGCCCGCCCCCGCGCAGAGCGGCCAGCTCCACCGGGTGCTCTGCCTCATTCAGGTGCACGATCGTTCCATTGGCCAGGACGATCTCCGCACCAATCACGTTGTGGCATGTCCAACCATGGCGTGGCGAGAAGTACGAGATGCCGCCTCCGAGTGTCAGACCGCCGACCCCGACCTGGGCAGCGCGGCCGCCAGCCACCGCCAGGCCCACCGGGTCGAGCTGGTTGTATACGTCCCCCCAGGTGGTGCCAGCCCCGACGAAGACATTGTGGGAATCATTGTTATCAGACGGATGCTGGACCCGGGTAGTGTTCAAAGCGCGAAGGTCGATCGTGATGCCGTGTTGGATGTTGGAGGCACCTCCGAACGAGTTGTGGCCGCCGGAGCGGATGGCGAAGTGGCAGTCACTCTGCTCGTGTTTAGGCAGGCTGGCGGCAGTTGCGACCAAAGTTGTGATGACGGTAGACACATCCTTTTCCGAGTCTGGGAACACCACGCACAACGGCTGCAGATCAGTGTTTTGCTTGGCGAAATAGGAATCCTGAGACAATTCGTACGGACTCGTGCCGGGCAAGGCGAGTTTACCACTCCCGAGGGTTGAGGCCAAGGCGAGGCACTGGAGACGCTGTATGTTAGAGTTCTTATCTGTATAGAGGCAAACGGTGAAGGGTCAGGACGCACGCAGGCACCCAGCGGGGAGTTTCTAGCCATGGTAGTATTGCCAAGTGACAGACACGAAGTAGCAGAAACACGGAAAGAATGGTGAGACAAATGACAAGAGTATCAAATAGGCAGACGCCACCGCGCATTTGAATCGGTCCTGGAGTTGCTGCTAATTTTGGTGGTGCCTCCTCCCGCGGCGTAACCTAGCGACGCCGACGTCAGGGATCATGCTGTACCAAATCTAGCGCTATACCGGCTTGTAACCTGACCGGGGCCAATGTCCAGGATATGGTGAGTTATGTGAGTTATTAAGTGACACATGTAAAATTTGTCCCCTCATCTTGTTCCTGCTCATTCTAGCGATGGCACAAGTCACATTGCTTCATAGAATTCCACACAACACAACTAGATGTGTTGAGGCAGAGAAATTACCTTCATGGGGATAGATACGTAGAGGATATTCGCTAAAGGTTTAACACGCAGAGTGCTCGTGGGGAAATCGGGAAATCAGGAAAATCGACGGGGAATGATAACTAGAAGGGGTGGGAGAGAGAATGGCAATAGTAGACAAGACATCCCTTTCTAGGGGCCGAGCGGCAAAAAGAAAAAATAAAGTTGAAGAGAAATGATGCGTCGGCCGGGAGTCGAACCCGGGTCCCTTGCTTGGAAGGCAAGGATGATAACCGTTACACTACCAACGCTTGTTATTATTAATCATGCCTGTGTTTTGAGTTATGACATTGTCGACTGAATATGACGAGAGAGTATCAAGGAATCATCTTAGCAATGCAACATCACACAATACCTACAACATTAGCGCTTGCGCAGAGCCTCAGAAATTCCAACCAGTGGTTTATGTCTGAGTGTATTGGCTCATCCTTAAGACCTAGTACGTGGCGACTTGCCGAAATCACAGGTCCCTTGCTAAAACGCAGAAGATTTATATATATTCTCAGCGGACTGGTCTGGTGAGGCTGTGATCCAAGATCCGAATTTGGCGGTTGATTGCTGTGTTAACTTTTGATGTAGTAGGCCTACGAGATATATCCATAGAAGAAACTATAGGAGTAGTTGGAAGGATTAGAGAATCAGCCATTGCGCAGGTCTTATTTACCATCATGGCAGGGGGTTTGCTGCGCCGCGGATACCTCGCGGCCTCAGGCATTCATCTGGGCCGACAACGGATTTGTCAGCATAAGTTTCTCAACTGCACCACTTGGGATATGATATAGAAGATTGGGCAAGCTTGAATAGTATTGAGGCGAAAAGCATGTGCAGTTTCCTTTTATAGAGCTGTAACCTCATTCTCATTGTCACTACTACCTCTGAAATCTACCGTAGCTGGCTAGAAGTTACAGGCCCCGGGTATTCCCCGAATAGCAGCGATGTAAACAGAACTAAAGCTAGGCTTTTCTTTCATACAGGCTATTGTCTACAATAACCAACAATTCATTTGAAGACTTGCTCAAGAGTCGGGAGAAGTTGACCAGGCATCGACACCTATCTGACTCACCCCAACGGTATGTGGTCAAGACGTTAGAGGTGTGAGTGGATAAAGACGGTCGGGGATGATCCGCTAGTCGTAGTTATGTAGATAATTGAAGTTGCGAATTCTTACACCCTGGCAAGAATGCATTTATAACAATTATTGCTCCAATCCCTCCAGACAGATGGCACAGTAACCAATGAAAATAGACGGTCTCAATGGAATTGGCGGAAAGGCTCCGCGACGACCCGAAATAGCACGGAATATGAGAAGAGCCATCATGTGTCGATTTTCTTGCGATATGACATAGCGAATTTGATGGGGAATGTATTTTGCGTGGGCACAAGGTCGGGAGCATGATGTATCGCTGTGTCGTCGCACGCTGGCTCCGACCAGACGACCTTGGCGAGGATTACATAAACAATAATGATATCACCGGATGCTTTATTTTGCTGAACGTTGGAACATCTAATTTAGTTTAATAGATGATGCTCGCTACAGCACTTATGGTATAGTGCGGCTGATGAAGGTCTCAATTCTATGGACGATGGCTATGCGTTTGTGGGAATTTATAGACACATTTGGAGTCCTCACATTAGGAGCTGTCTCAGTCAGACACCTACACATATTGATCTACAGGATTTCCTTTCGCTTATTGTGGGCTATTAGATACATTTTGTATCTTCTACGAAAACATCTACGATAGCAGCGGCTCTGCTATAAGATTCTTGAATTCTAAGAAGGCCATAGGGAAGATTCAGACTCGAATGAACAACCGATTTTTTCTATTAGTGTTCAAAAATTTGTTAAGAAGAATCGCTTTACGTAGCAAAATAACAACCTGGGATATAGTACCTATATTAATATTGGTTTGTGATGTTCATAGTACAACCTACTACCCACAATCTGACAGTATTGGCTTTCTTCGTTCTTGTTCGGAAGCTGCACTTGGCACCAGATGCACCGGATTAGGGGATGCACTCAGATCCGTAACGACCCCAACCAAAGGTCATGAAAAAAACACGGTCCATCGTTTGGTCACCCGACTCTTCCCCGTCACAAGGCTGTTGTAGCAAATCATAGTATTCAGGAATCAGACAAGGATCGGGGTCGCCTCCCAAACTAACACGCTTTAGGAAACCCTTCCTTTGCTTGTATATCTAGAAGTTTGCGTCATGTACCGCGAAGTCATGGCTCATTGCGCCATGAGCCCTCTCTACCAAACGGGTCCCGCCGGCCTCAACGTCTTCATCGGTAGCTCAGAATCGGTAGTATAAGCCAGGATTCAGAGGGGCGCAGCGACTTCCGTCGGGTTGCCGAACGTCGGTCATGGAATGTCCCTGCTTTATCACCGACATGGCGTCGTCGAGCAACTCATGGACAGATGAATAAAAGCCAAACAAAAGCTTTCTACGCTTATCGCTGCTGTACTTGGGGACGTGGATACCCCAATTGCGCCAATTGCCCTTTTCCTTGGGCTTTTGATGCATGGTCGTTGGGTTGTAACGGACCACTGCTCCCTTGTGCAAAATAACCCAGTTTTTCAGCCCATACATTTCTGCTTGAGGAATTGCCATTGTAATTTGAAGATCGTGAAGCCCAAGAGCTAAACAGAATAATGTTTTGGAGTTCGAAGCTGAAGTTCAAGTGAACAATAGTGGATAGGTTGGACTGTAAGCCGGGATGAAACACAACAGAATGACAGTTTAACTGGTAGCACGTCATTATTTATAGCAGAGCCGTGCCAAGGGATAAAATGTAATTTAGGTTACCATTAATTGAAGATTAATCAAAAAATGGAACATGCCGACAAAAAGAAAATGAAAAGAACACAAATCCATCTAAAAATTGACAATCGACAGGAAGACAAAGGGCGCATTTGAGCCATGAACAAAAGAACCATGGAGAATAGAGGGAAGGGTCAGTTACCAGACAATGAAACAGTCTGATTCCAACTAGGGGGTACTCGCAGTTACCGGACCTTTACCCTTGGCTTCCTGTGACATTAGCACAATTGATGTCCTGTGGTCGTTCAGAATAGCAAGCTAAGATCTCCATGCAATGGTTCCTAGAACATAATTAATTGCTTGACCCAACGCTGAATGGTCGATGAAGGCGTCTTCCGCCTTACTTCTGAAGCTTGACGTAGGTGCATTACGACCGACGTCATTTTCGTAGGTATACCTCGCGGTAAACCGGACTTTCTAGCTTTACATGTTTAGGTAGGAAACTCTTTGGTAATGACCATTTGGGAGAGTATCGCAATATGAATAATAGGGAGGATACGTTGTAAGTATTGACTGAATAGAGAAGCAGAACAATCTGTGTGGCATCGAGGAAGATGGCGATCGTCATTCAAACCAAGACCCTGTCGATTGGGCTTGACATCGTACGCCTGAGGAAGCATGCCACCCTTTCGGCTCGGAGGTTGGCCCGTTTCAGAGAGGGTAATCTGCTATGACCGAGTCATGTCGCGAACCTAATCTAGTCCTCCAGGATTCACCTGAAACCCTTATATAGTATAGCCTCAAGACTGTTCGTCAATATAGATCAGGTTACGTACGCACTGACATACACATGGTTATGATCGTCACCTGCGAAATTCCCTATCAACGTGGAAACATGAAACCGATGAAGTCCTCCAATGTGGGGGTTTCGCCGACATATCCCCGACAGCCCTGGATCGGCAGTGTTCGTTTCCTCAATGAAGTGGCTATTTAGAATTTTATACGTAAAATCAGATGTTTTCTTGGTCGGAAGGCGCACCTGGCGCCGGATGCGAATCCCCGTTCATCGTGCTTGATCTATGTCCCGTGTGTAGGCCCACATCGCCGTTTCGAGAATGTCATCTTAGACCCTTGGGAGGTGCAGAGCTTTAAGTGTGTGGAGCAGCAATTTGTATGCAAATAGGGACATTTACGACTCCAAATTATCAGCGCCAACATCTATTCCGAGTACAGGAGACTTGTCGATCAAGTCATGTGTTACTCAAGCACAGCATGATATAAAGCAGACCTTGGCCGCTACATTGAACGATAGCAAATCCACTCACACTCTTTGATCCCTGACTTTTTCATCATGTTTTCTCACAATTTCATTTCTTTTCTTCTGGCCTCCGCCATACCTTCCGTCCTGGCTGACGGATACAGCAACATCGATCGGTCTGCCACAGCGGGAGCCCAGTCTCTCCTCCGACTGATCCAATCCCGGTTCGGATCGCAGTACCTCTCCGGCCAGCAGGATCTGGCCAGCCTCCAATGGGTGCAGGAGAACATCGGAAAAACCCCCGCCATCCTGGGCAGTGACTTTATGGATTACACCCCCTATTCTGTTGCGCACGGGGCTAGTTCCAACGCCACCGAGGACGCCATCAACTTCCACCACCAAGGCGGCATCAATGCACTCGTCTGGCACTGGCGCGCACCTGCCTGCGTCTACGACACCACTGAACAACCCTGGTATGAGAGTTTCTACACCAAGGCGACCTGCTTCGACGGCAAAAAGGCCCTCGCCGAAGCGAGCCGCAACGGAACCAACTACAACCTCCTGCTCCGTGACATTGACGCCATCGCCGCGCAAATCAAGCGTCTCTCTGCAGCTAATGTTCCGATCTTGTTTCGTCCCCTGCACGAGCCGGAAGGCGCATGGTTCTGGTGGGGTGCTCAAGGGCCCGACACATTCCTCGAACTCTGGGATCTCGTCTACACTCGAATCACGGTGCATCATAACCTGCACAATATCGTTTGGGTATGCAACACCGCCGACCCGAAGTGGTACCCTGGCAACGACAAGTGTGATATCGCCACAATCGACCATTACGCTGACGCTGGGGATCACGGAGTCCTGGAGAAGAAATGGCATGCGCTCTATGAGGTGACTGGCGGTCAGCGGGTGCTGGCGTTAGCTGAAGTTGGCGTCATTCCGGATCCAGAGCAGCAGGCCAAGACTAACACGCACTGGGCCTACTGGATGGTGTGGTCTGATGACTTTATCAAGGACGGCAAGTCTAACTCCAAAGAATTTCTTCAGGAGGTGTACGACAGTCCTTATGTTGTCACGTTGAAGGATGCTCAGAAACCTGGCAATGGAACGGTCTCGCGTCGTCGACGGTTCTAGGATGGGTTTAGGCTGGAATCGAGCATATCGGTTATCCTTTTTGCCCTGCCTCTCTATCAAGCTTCTGTGCCTACTTATGTAGACTTGGGTGTATTTATAGGTAGTTGTAATGATGCGGTGATAGACACTAGTCGCTCTTTAAATTCATTCAGTGTTGTTGCCGTCCCAGGACTCCCTCCTTTCATCGCCTCGCTCAACCGATGTCTCAACCGATCGATTGCATATATGGAATCTCGCCTGCATAGGGCGACATTATATCGGGTTGCACTGTAGTTACTGAATCATTTCCGGAATTGTTGAGGACATAAAGAAGTGCACATATGTGAACTTGTTCTCAAAGTAACTGTTCCTGCTTCTCAGTCCTTTTGCCACATGGGTCTATGAGTGAAAAGTAGCAAGTCTATCACTTATCATCACAGAAAGCGTGATATTTGAGAGGCTTGGGTCAAGCTAGGTAATACATCATGACATCGACACTGCCGTAACTCATCTTCAAAATACAAATAACTATTGCGGAAACAAGCAAAATACCAACCATAAATTTCTCACAATACAAGATGTGGTCGTATGAAATGAACAGCCATTATGGATAGCTAACATGATCGCGAATCCGAGGTTTGAAGACCGTCTTCATGGTCGACGACCGGTTACAACTCGGCTATTATTCATTAGTTGGTCATGTACTTTCCCGTTAGGGGAGAGGCCCGTTAGGGAAACGGGGAGAGAGGAGCGCGACTCACATATTGAAGTAGGCGTGGATACTCCGGTCTTTGATATTGTCTCTCACGCCGACGAGAAAGACTTCCGTCTCCTCTCTGGTCCACCCCAGCACCTCAACCAGCAATCCAAGAGCATAGGGTGACACGGCTTCCAAGTATTGAAGACACTGAAACCGGCCGGCCTCCTTGAGAGCTGGATCCTTCGGCCACGTGTTCATAGGAAGTCGAAAAATCCGCTCCTCCACATCCACGAACCCAGCTTCTTCCATCCATCGCTTTACGTTTTCCGGTGCCGTTGGGGACTGGCCAATCAGATTACAGGCTTTCATACACTCTCTTTCCCAGATTCGCAACTTGCAATTCTCAGGAATGCTGTCGTCGTCGCTGATCGCGGTGCCGTCGGCTTCCTTAACTTCGAAGTAGCCCCCTGGCTTGAGATTGCTGGTTGAAAGAATCAGTTGAAGCTCGAGGTTTAAGTAGTGGACGAGAGATTCCATACTCATAAGCCTGGCGGAATAGACGTGGCCAGTCTTGAATGACTGCATTTAGATTTTGAAGATGGATCAAGTCGAACAAGTGGCTGAAGTTCCAGTCTAGCTCTGCGTCATCGATCTCAAACGTGAGGTTTGATGGGACCCTGGTAAGAATCAGAAGGGGCGTATTCTTGGCATAACACGAGTGTGATCTACGGCGCAGAGGACAAACCATGAGGGCTGAATCGCTGATATATCGGTCCCTATTATTTGCTTGTCAGCTCTGGACGGAATCCTAGAATCGCTGGATAGGTAAACATACCAGTGACGCGCGAATTCGGGTACAACCTCCAAGGAGAATCAGCAGGGGGTATTGATGTCCGGAAAGAGCTACTTTACATTGCGACATCCACTGCCCAGGTGCCAGTTCCTGTGCCAATGTCCAAGATGCGTTTTGGTTGCTTGATAGGAGAGAAGACCAGTCGCCCTTCAAACAGGAGTCCATAGATGTGCTGCAATAAATTGTTTCGGTCGGATTCGAGCTTGTGTGATGACAATATTAGCGAATTGAGCACTTTTTCTGTGAGACCTTTCAAACAAGGCTTCAAAGAGACAGATAACGTACGTCGTCATTGGGCAGGACATATTGATTCGACCCATATGTCGCGTAGCGACGGCCGTTCTTGTACTCGTATGCGAGAACACTCGAGGTCAATGAGTCGAGGGACTCGCTATCATGAAGGTTTAGTTAGAAAAGCCTATGCCGGAGGCAAGGGGTCCGAACGTATCCGAGTCTAGGTCGTATCTCGACTCATCTTCGACCGTGTTGCTCTTAAGCACATGTCAGCAAATGCAAGAATCCGGCAGAGGCGCATGGGATCGACGATCGTACATCAGGCTCGATAGGCAGCATCTTGGATTGATCTTCGGTGGGAATTTCCATGATCGCTGGAGTTTGCAGATTGCGAAGAAAGGATGGTGAGGTGGATTTACGATCGAGCGGGGAATCCGTGGTTGCGCTCGTTTTCTCCTATCCACCCCTGTCCATGACAAGACGCTAATTGTAAACTAAATAGAACACAACATGAGACCGTCATCAGTTAGCTCAACGGTTTGGAGCATTGATTGGACCATCCTCAGGCCATCATGGAGGGGATACAGATGGGCGCTACACAGATAATTTGCAAATTAATTGTCCAGCCCCTCTCAAACGTGTCCTCTCTTTCTTTTGTACACAAAGAACAACTTCGGGGTCGTACGAAGATCTAAGACTTGAACCCGGTTCCGAACATGTCTTTGTTACTGCATTTCACCGTGGCATGCGTCACAGGTGTCACCGGACATCTGGCGTTGTTCATACATGGCGAGTGGGAACGCCATGCCCCCAGGATCGCCCGGCTAGCTTTATTAGCTGAAATCGCCCTTTTCCTCGTTTCGTGGAAACTCCAACAATTCGTATTCAGGAATGCCTTGGCCCATTGGTTGGTTTGGAATGTTGGTTTTGACACAGGATTGTTTGGGAGTATCGGAGTGTATCGTCTCTTGTTCCATCCGCTCCGAGCCTACCCTGGTCCCCGTGGCGCAACGCTCACCGGATTCTACTCTATTGGATTGACGGTGTCTGGGTTCCAGTTCCACAAGAAAATTCAAGGCTTACACCAGAGATATGGCGATTTTGTACGGATCAGGCCTCGTGAGATCTCGATCAATCATGTAGACGCTGTTCGTGATATCCATGGTCCGGGCTCCAAATGCGTCAAGGGCCCGTTCTACGATCTGAATTATCCTTCGCGATCGCTACAGATGACTCGTGACCGCTCGTTCCATGCGAAGAGAAAGCGGGTTTGGGAGAAAGGGTTATCGACTACAGGTACTTCGCATCTTTCCCAGGAGAATGAATTTTTTACGGCTGACATTGTTCGTCAGCTTTGAGTGACTATGAGCTTAGGATTCTTGAACACTGTAGAGAGGTGTTATCTAGGCTTTCTGAAAGGGCAGATAAGGCGGTTGAGATTACCTCGTGGCTGGACTATTTCGGTTTCGATGTGATGGGTGACCTCGCTTTTGGGAAATCCTTCAATATGTTGAAGCAAGGCAAGCCTCATCATTTTATGACTCAGCTACAAGCGATAGGGCCTTTGGTGGCTATTCTGGGATGCATACCATGGCTCTTCATTCTTTTCCAGAGTATTCCGTTGATCAGCGCCAAAAGAGCGGACAATGTGGCCTGGTGCGGCAAGCAAGTACAGGAACGAAAATTGGTACTACAAATCACTTCCGGATACAATGAATAGGCACTGACACTACAATAGATGAGCAAGTCCCGGGTAGATATTTTCACATACCTCCTCTTATCCTCAGAGGATGACCCGCGGAATCCAACTATCAATGACGGTGATCTGATATATGACTCGGAACTCGCGGTCGTGGCTGGCAGTGATACAACTTCTACAACCATGGCGGCTATTGTATATCTCCTCGCAAAGAACCCCGAGAAACAAAATCTGTTACAACAGGAAGTCGATCAGATTTTGAGTAACCCCGAAGATCTCAACTATAAAAATATCGCCGGAAAGTCTCCGCTCCTGGATGGCTGCATCAACGAAGCCCTGAGAATGTACCCAGCAGCACCCAGCGGTCTTCAACGTCTGACGCCCCCAGAAGGTGCCATGATTGCCGGAAAAATGGTACCAGGAGATGCGCTGGTCTCCACGCCTCCATACACACTGCATCGAGGTCAGAATCTATCGCTTTTTTTCTTTTCTTTTGTTTTTTTTTGTTTTGGGCAATCTAAGCTGACGGTTTCTCAAAAGACCCGCGCAATTTCACCGACCCAGAATGCTTCATACCCGAGCGATGGTCTTCTCAGAGACACTTGGTTAAAGCTAAAGATGCGTTTATCCCCTTTTCAATCGGGCCATATTCCTGCGTAGGGAAGAACCTCGCAATGATGGAGATGAGAATGCTCCTCGCTTGTCTCGTTTGCTCGTTCTCTTTCCGCTTCCCCGATAATCAAGAAGCAGCCATTGTGGAGGCCTTTGAGTCCGGCTACAAGGACCATATTACGGGGCAGCTGGCCAAGTTTGAAGTTGTTATATCTAAAAGAACTCGAGTTTAACCGTAGATTCAAATAAGTACAAACTATATTTGAGCTTCAATGGGGACGAGGCTAAACTGAAATCGTGTCAAGCCGGACATATATAAGGCTCGCATTCTTAGGGAAGTTCCGAGTGCAAGTCAACCACCACGGACAAACAAAAAATGATAATAATATGTTAACAGGATCTGTGATTCGAAATTTGCTATCAGTGCGGTTGATTGATTTATTGATATAGGAACCAAACATGACTTCCACGGTGTTGTGTATGTAGGAGTGCCATAGAGGCAACTTGCGAAATGCTTGGCACATCATGCCTCAGCTAAAAATTCAACAACAGTAAAGGAAACCCAGGTGACTCACTCAGGGGTGTGTATTTAAACTGTGAGTTCTCATCACATATGGTTGAGAGTAGATGATGTGCTTTGGGAACTTATAAAGCGGGTGATAAGCCGAAGCATTTAGATTCGCTATACAGAGTGAGCATGGTTAGTGTGGAGGGTCTGTAGGATACCCTTGGTGCGGAAAAATCTTGTATATACTGAGCCTCTCCCACGAGGTCGGCTTACGGAAGAACTGCCCAAATAGGAGGTGAGTAAAACTATCATGTACCCCTGTATAAGTTACGCTAACGGCTTATATGAAAGAACATTTGATTTTGGAGGCGAGGAAGAATAACAAGTTGATATTATAGCAGCCGCGTACCCGAATCTACCTTTACAGGCAATAGTAATAATACAAACCGTATGAATGATGGTTCAACATGCGACCCTATCAAATAGTGAAAGAAACAACGACCGAAGGCAATCACCATTCAAGCTCTGGACTTTTCTCAGCACAAGAAGGCTTCTCGCGTGTCCAGTCATAGAACCTCCCCTAGACGCAAAACCGGTATCATCCCAATAGACACTATCAAGGGCGTCTTTAACCCCAACTTTCAAGATTGACTCTGACGGTTCTTTCCCGGTCCGATCGAGGAAGCGCATATATTCGTCAAGGATGAGGTATGTTTTTCGCCATAAGGTTGTTGGGCTCGGCAACGAAAGACTTCTGATGGCGATGATTGGCACAGAAATGTTCGTATTATTGATCGGTAAAGGTAAATTTGCGACCATCTCTGAGAGTCTCCGAAGAGTCGTTTTCTCCCTCCACAATCAAAACCTGAAAGCATTTCCAACGAAAGGGCTGCAAGTCAATTATAAACTGGTTCATGTCTTCCTCGAAGTTCAGCTTGCACACGACGGTGTTGAGTTTAAACTTGATTCTGTATTTCTTGCAAAGGTCCCGAATCTCATAGGGCTTGCCCACTTGATTGCCTGATCCGCGACCAATCTTGATGTTCGTGGCTTCGTCGAAAGAATCGCAAGAGGCCGCCAGGATGTCAATATGCTTTCCGTGCTTAACCAAGAAGGCTTCGGTGACGAGGCTTCCATTTGTAACGATGGAAACAGATTCGGGATAAAGAACTTCTTTGCAATAATTGATCATCTGACCAAGGAACTTGCGGTGCATGAAAGGCTCGCCACCGGCAAAGTTGATCTTCTTCATGCCGGCCGTCTTGAGTGCGAGAAGACCACGCTTTGCATTTTCCATAGTCTCAATGTAGGAAGTTGATGCTGTGTGGAAGCGAAAACCACACGATTTGTTGCACACTCTGCTAAAATCGTAATTGACAGAGACGGGGTTCTTCGCCGCACGAGAGGAGAAATATTTGTAAGTCTTTTGAACAAGGCAGATCATCATCACAGCAGCGGTGATAGTCATGAGGGCTTGAGAGTGAAACACTCCTTTCCCATGATCTTCGAGAGCATCTTGCAAATGGATGAGAATAGCAGTGGAGGGTAGGGAAGCCTAGGATAGTTGGATGATACTCAGTGAAAATGTGTGAAGGAGGAGGAAGAGGGGCTATAAATATTAATCCCTCATAGCAAACGCAACGTTACGCTGAAAGGAATTACATCGTCACCAGCAACCATCGCATCACCACTAGTAACAATCGCATCGCCACCAGTCACAGCCGCATCACGGTTCAGCATTCACCGCAACCAAATATCTCGCTGCCTACTCAGTCATAATTCCAGCAGCCCCCTCCAGTGAAGTCATCTACTTTTCACTACTGCTAATATCTCAATATCTTCCAAAACCCACTACAGGCCTCCCTTTAAACCAAAACCAAAACCCATCAAATATTCGACGTACGAGCGCCATGGCTTCCAATAATGATGAGCCACTGACTCCAAAGAACGTCTACATCGTCGGAGCCCATTCCACCGGAAAGACCACCCTCCTTGAAGCGCTGAAACAGCGTTTCACCCCAGCCCTCGTCTCCGAAATCTTCGGTCCCGGCACCAAAGGCCCTGAGTTCATCGACGAACTTGTCAGGATGGTCATGTACATGAAAAGCTATGACGCGAGCGACATCCGGGACCCGGTGCGAGGCTACCAGTTGCAACTGCACACCCTCTGGACCCAGTACGAGATGGAGTCCGTGTTCCATCATCTTTGGATTTTCTCCGACAGATCTGGCCTCGACCCTATCGTTCACGCCCATGTTTTCCTTGGCAGCGATGAATCCAACAGATTGCTCGAAATGTCGGAATGGGATCTCCTTCGTCGTAGAATGAGAAATGGCCTCGTGATTCTCTGTGAGCCCAGCAACTCGACCTGGGTGTCGAGCGACCCTGTCAGAGTTGCGCTTCATAAGGGGGAGTGGATGGTTCTTGCGGAGGCGTTCAGATCCATGCTGCAGGAACAAGGAATCAGATTCGTGGCTATACCTGCGGAAATGGAGAATTTGGAGCAGCGTGTTCAGTTTGTGGAAGGCCTCATCAGATCTGGATTTTGAGAAAGCCGGGCAGTTTTATCATGTAATTGGGGACACTTGGAATGTTTTGACCAGCATTTGACTTTTTTTAAATACAAAAACAATGTGAATGGAAAAGGCCTGCGGATCAAAAGATCATAGGGGCTGATACGCCAACGGACACTCTTCCCATGACATTCTATCTTCTACCAAACTTCTCGAAGTATACCGTCAACTTTCCCTTGTGTACACCGGGACAGAAGGCCCACGCGTATCTCTGCATGAATATAGTAATTCTTTCGTCCATCTCGGCCATTTTTTAAGCTCCGGTACAGCTCAAAGTCATCACCGTCATACTTGAACTGACATTCCAGCTCCACCTCACCCACAGTGTGACCGAAGTCCGTGGCATCCTGAACAATGTTGAATTCTTAGTTCGCGACCCAGCGCTTTCGTAGGGTTGTGAATCCGGCCATCTGACTCAATCCGAATGTCTCTCATTCGATGTTTCTAGTGTATCCAGGCAGCTGGGCCAAATAGCGAAAGATCTGGTCATGTCCCGAGAGCTCTTCAAACTTGGACTTGTTGTAGTCACCGCTGCGTGTGATCTTGGCTTGCCAGTGGCCGTCGCGCTGTCTCACCCAAACTCCCTTGGATGAGAGGAAGCTTGAATCATCGTAGTAGACATCGTGGAAGGTCTTTTTGCCGCGGTACTCTATGCTCTGGAACGGTGGGATTGACTCGTAATGGAGGAGGTCTGTGACTGCGAGGCAGCGGAATTTGTGCTCTACTTCGAGAAGCAACATCTGGACGAGTTGATAGAATGAGAGTTTTGGTAGATTTTTGTGGAATTGGAGATTTTTGGAGATAAAGGAAGGTGCTAAGGAACTGAAACCTTTTGTGTGGGTGTAACGCCGAGCCTGCTGCTGGTAAATCAGAGTGACAAAGAGAAAAGACATGGGGCATTCACTGCACGCGTATGCACATCAGTCTACGCTTGTTTGCCACATTCATGCGTCGCCGCCTAGCCTTTGTCCTCCTTCCTCAAACCAAACTCTTGCTTTTCACTCTCCCCAGCGCCCCTGTCCAGGAATACCCCATCAAACAGAATGCCTTCCAAGGTCGTTGAGCGCCAGAACTACTTCCTGCGTTCTTCAAGACACAGGGTGGAGTTTCAGCAATTCTCTCGTATCTACATCATTGGTTAGCCTATCTCGCATCCCCACTATCTCAGATCCCTAAAACGAAGGTATCAGGAGCGCCCGGCGCAGGCAAAGGATCCCTCTGCACCAAGCTCGCGACCGACCACGGTTTCCACCATCTCTCTGTTGGTGATCTCTTGAGAAAGCAAGCGGCATCTGGTTCTCTGAGACCAGATCTGGTCAGAGCCATCCAGGGCAGTGCGTTGCTGGAGATAGATGACCTTGTGTCTATCCTCAAGCATGCGGTCGAAGAGCTGTCCAACGCCGGCAAAAAGCGGCTTTTGATTGATGGTGTTCCTCGCTTGTTTGATCAGATACAGCACATTGAGGCAGCTGTAAGTTTTTCAACTATGTCGATTCCCTAATTTGGCTGGCCTTGAATCTAACATGAGTACAGGTTGGCTCACCTGATCTTGTCCTTTTCTTCCACTGCCCTGAAGACCTTGCCAAGCAGAGATTCCTTACCAGAAACATCTCGGGTAGATTCGGTGATGCCGAGACTTTTCACGCACGATACAAGCACTACGTTTGTGAGAATAACCAGATTGTTGGGCATTGCCAGGAGAAAGGAGTGCTGATGACGGTAAACCTATCGAGCTGATTCAGCTCTTCGTTGCGATTGCTAAGAACCTTTAGGTTGACACAAGCGGTAGCATTGAATTTTCTTACGGCAAATTGCTGGAGGCTTTGCGGTCCAGAGAGGTTTAATGGTACCAGGAAAGGCATTGGTATTCTCTTATTACACTTTCCCTCATGCGGGTGAAACTTTGCAGATGTGTTTCGAAGAGAAGGATAAGCAGAGGCGAGGGTCCATGCAAGAAGAGACGGAGAAAGGATATTGATGATGCCTAGTTCCTCTGGATTCAAATAATGCATACTTGAGATAATTCATAAAGCGCCAAGCAAACACAGATTCCAGTATTGCTGTATTCATGAATTGTGAGCAGAAGACACTCAAGGGTACCTAGTCCTTGCGCCAACAAGAATCAGTTTCGAAGGAAGGCAATTGACCAAGTTATTACATGATGCATTCCGACGCAGTCAGAATCTTGGTAATAAATAAAAAAGGCAACCAAGGCTCAGACGATGCCATTTAACTGCCAAATAGTGGATAAGTCCATCCCGATGACTAGAGGTCATCGCAGTCGATATCTCCGGACCATCCACCGACACACTCGGAGTCCACGCCTCCATCGTTAACATCACAGTGCAGATGTCCGTTGACGTTGCGAATAGCGCCGTCTACACGGAATTAGCCATTAGTCTTCCAGAAAAAAACCAGAAGTTCATGAAGGATTAAACTCACTCAAATCCACATCCACCAGGTGTCGGTCGCCCGAGCCGTCCTGACAGAAGCAGGACAATGTGCCATCCCAGCTAACGTCACACATCTCGCATCGGCCTCCCATGCCACCGCTGGTTTTTCGAAGTAGTTAGTTACAAGTCAGAAGATTCGAATAGCAGAAAACATACTTCTTGCGAGGAACAATAGAAGCGTCGTCAATGACAGCGTAGCAATCGTTCAAATCCAGCATGGTTCGCTCGTAGAAAGAATCTCCGTTATCATCCGTACCGGCACATTCGATGTCCAAGATGGGCTCTCCGGAGTACATGGGCATAGGGTCCTTGCAGCTACCGGAGTAACCGCCGTCTGCGGCGACCACAGCAGACAAGGCGAAGATGGAAAGAGCGGACAAGAAGTGCATCTTGATATGTTGTATTCAAAGATAGTGATTTAGTTGGAAGGAATAAATGAACGAATGGATCAAAGAGCGACTGAATGAATGGAGTGTTTTCTGCTTTGAGTGTAAAAAGGACAAAAGTCCATGAGAGGAAAGCCCCCTCTTTATACAGCTCTCAGGATGGGTTGATCCCGGGGATCGTGGCTGTTGTCGGCCTTGCCGGCGCATTGGACCCATTTCGCTCCAATGTACCCACCTGCCACGATATTCGATGGTCCATAGTCCTTACAGACTCAGTCTGACGGAGACTGGCTTGACCTACGGTGCAGACGGCTTGATACCTCCACCTAACATGAGTGATCCGCAGCCCCTGTCAGCTGTGGAGGCCCCAGCTATCCGTGTCTTGCTGTCTATCTCCAGTTTCAATTTCACTGGGAACTCCTATTGATCCGAGAGCGCCAGAAATGTCTGACTACATCACATTGCAGCACTCGTATAGCTCAATCCAGAGCGTTGTTCTCTACTCTTGTCGTTGTCTCTAGCTGCATTGCAATGATACTCCATGGACCGTCATGAGTGAAATACTCACGCCCCTATTTGGACCCCAAAGAGCGCAGAATCCGCGCTCAGACTACTCTAGACTAATCTTAGATCTAGTCTCCATGAATTAGGATTTTTGCCGATCCTGCTAATTTAGCCCCCATACTTGGCGTGCTTAGCCCCCTACTGGTTTTGAGCCTCGGACAATCATGACCAATTATGGCAGATGAGAAGGCTTAATTCTCTCCCTCCGAGTCACTTTTAACCGTGACAGGAATATGCTTGAGCCCACAGTATTTTCTTCGGAGTAAGTCTGGTCTGCTGGGGAATAATCTTCAGAATTTGGCTTTTTTTCGCTATCATGGCCAGGCGTGATGTTTTTCTTCCCCTTGACTTAATATCGAATCTAAGTGTGTGTTAAGAAATCCGCTATTGGAAATGAGGTACACCATAAAAGACATGCAGGTGCAAAGCACTGGAGGCCATATGGGGTCGGAAGGGACAGAAAACACTATTCTAGAAGCGAATGGTCCACCCAGGAGGTCCAACTGAAGTGGGTCAATGTTACAGTGGGGTCCAATTCAGCAACGTATCATTTACATGTCTTCTGTTGGTTTTCTGCACTATAAGGCTTGTACATATTAAATCGCAGAACTCGAGCTTGGCCATGCTCTCTTGATCCCGCTAAGTACGCATTTATGCCGTGCGGCAATGTTAAGCCTCAGGGGCTGTTAATCATGACTTTCGATTGAGAACAAACGTTTGCACTTTGTTTCGTGTGCCTGTTTCCAGCCATTTCGATGATAATATATGTCCGGATGTGATGCCTTAACATCCCATTTTGTGGGGATGTCTCATCCTCTAATTCATCCATTGATCCAGGGGCGAATCAGCCCACGCCTCCGCTATGTTGAAATATTTGAAACAGCTTGCTTGGCTACATCTCCTGGAATCACTCGTTTAAGGTTAATGATATTCAGCCAATTCCCGACGCCCCGAGTCAGGACTTTGGGAGTCATGTTTATGGATTAACCCAGTTAGGGCTGTATTGCAACCAATCTACTTCCCTAACAACCCGCTTCAAGCCTTCAATATGTCAGCAACGAGTGCGGGTCTAGATCTCGGTTCAATGGCCTACTGTCACCGAATCGCAGCTGATACCCAAAAGGGAACTTAGGAGGAGTAACCAATAAAAGAAAGATGAATACGGTACTCGGATTTGACGAGGACCAACCTTGATCTGACCAGCGCATCCAATCTCCATCACTTCAACTCTCACTCACTCGTGCCTCACACCTCTCGTACCTCTCTCAATATCCTCTTCTCCCTCCATCTCGAACCAGATCTAACAACCAAAGCCACGAACAGGCTAAGAACAAGCCAAACCCCAGCAATTGTAACGCCCATCTACCCGACCCCAGCGACGCGGTTCAGAGGACCCGCAAACGCCACACCCCCGGCCCCCATCCAGCATCGAGACAGGTTCAGCGCCGCAGAGACTGTGCCCGGTCTTTTCCGGTTCAACTCCATGATCAGGTTATTGAAGCACGAATGTGCGCATGAGCTACCGAATGGTTGAAAGAATAGGAAGATCAGGGGAACCGCAATGTGTTCGTGTTTGCGGTGTCCAGGAGTATACGAGTAACATGATGCCGGAGACTATTAGGTACGGAAGGCGGAATTAGAGGCGCGCGCGCTCGATAGTGTAGGTTGTTAGATCTTGCTGCTTGTCTTTGGAGATCTCTATTCCGAGGAGGTGTGCATGGCGACGGAAGTTCCAGTCGAGTAGACGGCCGATGACCAGAACGGATGACATTGTTCTGAAACCGATGGAGAAATAGCACATACTGCCTTGCAGTGTGGTGAGGTCGTATCCAATCTGGAGTTGGTCGGACATGCTGGATAAAACCATGTAGGTGCTTACGTAGATGGAACCGCTGTACAGAAGACGGATAGACGTTTCTTTATCAGTGAAGAGGCTCAGCGACCGCAGGGAATTGAGTTCGGATATGTTGGATTTGTAAGAGCTGTTGAGAGGCCGACGCTGGACTCCATTGGCACAGTCCGTTGCTTTGCGAACGAGTATGCAAATAGGAGACTAGGGACATGTTCCATTTCGGAGCGGGTAGGGAGCCATTCCCGACGATCTTGCGACTCGTTTCGGGGAGGAATATCAGTAGGATAACGAATACGACTGATGCGAAGATGGTGAGGAACCAGAAGATGGATCTCCATCCGAGGAATTGGCCCAAGAAACCACCAATAATCTGTTGATTTACCTCCTGGTCAGAACAATTATAAAAGATGCCAAATGACTACGGTGGTAAGGGGAGACTTGCCGGCGCAAATGTACGGCCAACCATCCACCCCATTTTTACGTATGATGTATAACGTCCCCTCTCCGCCGACGTTACAATGTCCGAAACTGTGGCTTGAGAAAGAGACATGGTCCCATTGATTCCAGCGGCCTGAATGCAACGCATGATCATTAACACTGCATAGCTTCCCTTCACAGCTGCACCGATGCTGCCGGCAATGTAGAGAACAAAACAGATGATGAGTGCGGGTCTGCGACCAGTCTCGTCAGAAAGATTCCCCGTGAAGGACGGAGCTATGCCTTGAACGATCTATGCAGATGAAAGAATCATGTTACTAATTATCTCATAGAAAGTTTATGTTCCGGCTTAAATAGGCTGTGATTGTCAGATTGCTGCCATCGACAGAACATGTAAGTCTTTTGCAAGAACGGTGATCACGGGGTAGTAGATGCTCGCTGTCAGTGGTGGAATCGATTGTTGGGACCGCCAGATCGTGTTTGCGCCGACAAGAGATTCGGTAGGATAGCGCCAACGTAATGATGCCTAGCTCAACCTGGGGTAAATTCAGAAATCATGTTTTTTTCAGCCTAAAACCGTGCAAATTGACTCGGTACAAAGGAAAAGTACCAATTACTGCGATGGAAAGCCAGTTCTGGGGGTTTATAAAGAATGTTCGAGTGCCGGCGCAGGCACCGAGACGCCGAGATTCATCCCGGTCTTCGTCCCGGTGCTCTTCGAGGAACCCAACCGCGCGATTTCCCTCAAATATCGCGGCATATAAGCCGGTTATCACGAGTCTCGTCATGAAGGAATCTCACGTCTCCCATGCGTTGAATAGGTTGTGGAAAAAGGATGGCCTCTTGAGTAACTGCTGGGGGCCCAGTTTCGAGCCGTCCCGGTTCACAGTCTCAGCCGGATACCCCAATCCAGAATATTTGAGAGATAATGGCCGGAGCTTAGAGTATATTTAAGTGAATTAAGTTTGGCCAAAACCTGATTTGATGGGAGAGGCTTCAGAAGATATGATCCTGGTCCAGCAGAAAATCGTACTCGTTGAGAAAATAGTGATCAAATATCCGATCAGAAGACAGGGTAAGATCTTTTGTGAGAGCATCAGTAGTTGGGAACGAGTCCCCTAGGCCTGGCGGATTTAAAGCAGTTGAGGGATCCCGCATCTAATCAGGTGCAACTGTGCTACGATTGAGGACTTCCTCGATGTATTTTGTAATGCTGACTAGTAGATGTTGTGGATTTATCGTAGCCGACACTCGTCTCAGGATTGCCAACAACGATATCACCATGCGATGTGTTTCCTCCGTATCAAGCTGAACAAAAGAAGGGAAGCGAGTCGAGACCTTGTAAAAATACCACCACAAATGCTATCATGATGTGGAGGTAGGCCGGCAACCCGTTCAGGAAAGACTGTATCTCACTATCTGAAACCACGGCGCGTAATTTTGATATAGCAGAGAGAAGCGGAATTAGCAATCTCCTCCAACGCCAAAGCAACACCCTGCGAGTGGAAGCTAGATTGGCCGGATTTGGCTCCCCGAAGAGCATGCGAGCCGAGATAAAAGCTTCGCAAATGGGTATTGGGCCCCGACTCCTTTCCGCGGGTAATTCCCGACATGGGCATTTGGACTGAACCTGTCCATCCATTCCGCGCGAAGAGTATCTAACGCAATACCAAGGCGGCGTATGTGTGGGATGTCAGTTTCGGCAAGAGGACGGTCGACGTCGGCCCCGGAGGTGTCTTAAGTGTTGTAACAGGCACTCCAACGAAGGGCCTGATTGACTAGTCGCGCGTCATCCTTGGTGGCATGTTTACATTCCAAAAAGTTGCGGGCATTCCGCAAAGCTTCACATTCGCGCGTCATTGGCGGTCGGCCGTACTGAATGGAAAAGTGATGGTCACAGGCGTAAACCGAGTAATATAGGCGAGCCAGATAATAGTGGTCCCGATCAGCCTCAATAGATTTCGAGAAACTTCTGTGGAGTTTCAGTTCGCTAGCGATCCGTACTGCAAGTCCGGCCAATGACCAAGATAAGTCACTGAGCCAGAAAGCACCGATGCAAAGCGCTCGCACTTTGTCTATGGTGTTCTTCTTGGAGCAACTCATCCCTTATATAGCCGTTCAAACTCTGGGGATGCAACATGCATAGCGCCCACTGCACAGACAGCTGTCATAAGGAGGGGCGAGCATTCGCGTACAGTTTCCATCGTCGAATTGTTATGGTTCCCTAGGGTATGATAGACAGAATGTTCGAGGCGGCTTTGGTACTCTGTGAAGTATTCCAGAGCATTCGCAGCATGGTGCTCGAGTCTCGGCGTAAATTCCTGGTCCGCGGCACCATGACGGGTTCATCCGCCGATTCATTGCACCACCGATAATATTTTGACCAGAGGCTGAGTTTGGATTAACCGTTGAATTCGATCAACAGGTGTTCAGGACCAATATCTAGTGGATGTAATGAATGAGTGACAAGACGACGATTCAACGCCGAGGCCTTGGCGCTGCAGCACGTGACCGGGGCTGGATAACTCAGTGGACTAACCCTGGAAGCATACGGCCACGTAATCGACCTCCATCCAGCCTCAGGCAACATGAATCATCCGATATGGGCTACTCTTGATCATCTAAATTTCCATCGCTGTTGCATTTACCACCATTCTTTCTCAATCCCTTTGGTCCGTTACGTACGCGAGTGCTTTGCAGCGTTATATTTAGCGACAACTACGCAGTGTAACCGCGAGCTTTCTGCTCACGCAGTTCAGATGTTTACTTTGTGGGAGAGGGTAAGATATCACCGTCAGGGCAACACTCTGGTCAGCATGTTACACTGCCTATTACACAGCAGGCTCTGAGACTAACCTGACAAAGGCCAAATCGCATCACAATGAGGTTCGCTCCAGTCAAAACCGTGATTGTCTGGCGGAGCTCCCAGGTGATGTGCGAGAGTTCGGGGGCCACGCAATGCTACATCGTCGCAGTCCCAGCAAAGAGAGAGGCGAGCCGTCGGGGTTCGACCAATTGATAAGCTCGATATTGTTCCACGGAAGGCAGAACTGCAGCAAGCAAATCATCCGTTCATTTGCAGGTCCATCCAACAATACGGCTCCCGCGTGCAACCCATTGGCCGTGACACAAGTGAAACATGATATCCCCAACGGCTGTGAGACATAATTTGCGCATAAGATGAAGGGAAGGAGTTCTGCATACCAACAGTTCATGCAACGTTCCAGACAATTGGTGACCAAGCTACTGGGTCTGTCCTGAATTTGATGACTTGATGAGCCGGATGCCGGATGCCAAAAAGGAGTAGACGTCGCTCATTCCCTGGCATGATGATTTCTCCGCGCTATTTGAAGAGTCAGGGGAATCAGACATGACTGGTAGCATCCAAGGCCTGAACAATGGCTGAAACAGTTCCTGCATATTTGCCATCGACGTGAAGCCCCAATCAAGGACACAACAAGGCTAACGCCAGGGAACTGGCCAGGAAGATCAGCCGTATAGCTGAGGAAAATTGGCCGCTGCCACTCCGGTATCTCGCTTCTTGCTTCTGACTGAGACAGTTTATCGCTAAACTTGGTCAAGTCCTTCTTTCTAGGTGGTCCGTAGACGACGTTGACAAGATTCAGCTAAGGTTGAATAACCGCAGCAGTGCAAACCTGAGTCAGCATCAGAACAATGAGTAGAATGCGCATATTCTTACCTTCACCATACCCTGCGGCATTAGTCTCCTTACCCCCTGAATATGCAGCACTTCGCCCACGCCAAGAGGCGATTCCATTTATCCCGCGAGCTGACTGGTTATCACCGCTATAGGGCCATCCCGGCATGCCGCTAATGCACGGTGACTGCCTCAGCACCTACATAAGCCTTAATCAATTTTGGGTCACCACCTAATCATATTTCGCTGCTGCACCAGACCACAGACCACCAGTTGATCCGGTGCACTGCCAAGCCAAATGACGTGCATCCTCGCCTATTCTTAGAATGCCCATTTTTCTCCCCGCACAGCCATGAATTAAACCAGGTTTTCCGCATTTCGGCCAAACTAGTTCCAGGAGCTGAGAATCAGAGTGTTCACAGTTGGGGCAGTACATTGGGGTGCAATCAGCATTCTGTCTGCACCTGCAGGAACCATGCGGCCCGTTGTCTCAGCTTGATACAGGCTCGGTTCCTGCTTCCATGGAGCGAATAAGTTCTTGAAAATATGTCTCGTCTCTACCAATGGCATGACAGACAGGGGCTCAGGATAAGGGAAGTATGACATTGTTGGAGTTAGAAACACCCTTGATGGAAGGTGTTTGAAATTGAGCACAACCCCCACCACCTTGTTCTCAAGCTAGACATTGCTCTAGCATTTCTTAGGCTGGCGCAGCATAATGCCTAGAACTCCACCCTCAGTACCCTGTCTGTTAGACGAACCTCAGTCATAAGCTAACTCTTGGATATTGATTTGAGGCTGTGAGGCAAATCAGAAGCCAGATTCAGCTAGATAACAGTTGGCAAGGTGGCCTTCACGATATTAGTTCGCCTTGCGGGAGGGGTTAACTGATCGACCCGGACCTTGTCCATCAATGAATACTTGGGGTCCTAAAGGAAAAGCAAAAATTGGCCCTTGGAACGTGCTTTCTGAAACAAGAGCCAAGAGAGCCCAATTTCGGTATATATATCAAGTGCAGCCATGCCATGAATGACAGGAAAGCACAACCCGCTTCACCTTTCCCTCATAAAGTCAACACATTGTGCCGAAAATGTCAACCCCACGCTTCTCTCCGACCTCTTCTCGAGGTCCCTTTAACCCTTCTCCTTTATTTATTCCGCACCAAATAAATGACCAAGGCCAGCGTTTTGCCAACCAATCCGAAGACAACGATCTCAGCGGCAAAACGCTGGTCAGCAGAGGGTTTCATAGCTCTGCAAGCTCCGAAGTCAGCATACACAGCTCAACGGACCGAAGTTCGGATGAGCCGAGCCCTGTTCTTGCCGGGCTGGCAACCCAGGTCAATGCAGTGAGCCCTCTGAAGGAGCGGCCTGCGGCTCAAGCCCCCCGAGCAAGCAAAGTGGCATTGACACAATCACCTCGTCGAGAGCATATCTCCAAACCATCTCGCCAGCACAAAAGCAGAGCTTCGAGCTTGGATGAACTGAAAGATCGACCTTTGCCGCCCCTTCCTTTGGAGACTAGCCATGCGCACTCCAAGTCAATGGGCAACGGAGCCCAGCCGCCCCGTCTCAAGGGATATGAGTCCCCGTATGGGTCTTACCAGCGGCGCGTGAAGCACTACGCTCTCCCGACTGAACCGCAACAAAAGCATTTCAACGCTATCGATCGTGCCTTGGAGAGAGCCAAGCAGGAACAGAGATGGGTGGATTTGCGTCCGCTTGCTCCAATTGAAGGCGCACTGCGCGAGGGTCGAGTGCGGAAAATCAGCCACGGCACGCGAATCCGGTCCCACATCGCCATCCCGGAGAGTGTTGATGAGAATGCCGAGCTGCAGCCGTTGTTGCGGACAGAAAGTCCTGTATCAGGGGAGGAGAAGAAGGCCGAGGAGACAAACATCGCAGAAAACAAGCGAACCTACGTCGACCGCAAACAAGCCGGTCTTTTTGGCCGAGCTGTCCAATGGCTTCGACCTTCATGGTCACACGAAAAGCTCCGGTCACGGAGCACTGCCCCTGTTTTGAAGAAACAGTTCAACCCAATCCCAGAAAGTGAGGAAACTGGCGCAGGATCAAAACACGATGCGGAAAAGCCGGTCAACCCTCCTGAAGCACCACGCCCTCAGCCAGCTCAGCTTCCTCTAACGGAGGTCACCGCACGGAAACCCCGTCTTCCTCGCGACTCGGTCACCCGCATGAAGTGCGTTCTCTCAGCCCTCATGGACGAGCGCATATCCCTCTGTCTGAGCAACCAGTCCAACGCTGAGGATGAGCGAGCTCTGACTCAACTACTTCAAAGAACACAGCAGCAGCTCCTCGAAGGCCTCCGCGACATGTCTCGACCTCGCGATAAAGCGCCCGAGACCCCGTCCCTACAATCCACGACGGTTTCTCCCATCGCATCCGCCCCCTCTCTATCCATCCACCCTTCCCAAAGACGCAGCACACATGAGCTTGACAGCAAACCGCTACCTCGACCTCGCAAAAGCACATCAACGCCCACCAAGTCGTCCACCTCGGCGCACGTGACAGTCATGTTCCGCATTCTCCAAGAAGTCGACAACCTAGTTGACCTCTTCTCCCTAGCCCTTGTCAACCGTGCCGCGTATACAGCGCTGAAGTCGCACGAGCTCCCCCTCATCAAGTCAGCATTGTGGAAGATGTCTCCCGCTGCTTGGGAACTCCGCGAACTGAGCGAGATCCGCTGGGACAAGGCACCCTACACCGGTGGCCAAAGCCTCGCCGCAACGCTTTACATCCGCCACTGCACCATGGACCTGATAAACCACGCACAAATCAAGTTCCTGCTATACGATCACGCGAACTTCATCCTCCGCGAAGACACCCTGGCTGCGATGCGCGATGGCCGCTCCCCTCGTGCGATCGAAATCGACGAGGCGATCTGGCGCGTTTGGACGTTTTGTCATCTATTCGGAAATCACAAGGACAGGGAAAACGACTTCCTGGGACAAGTGCGATGGTTGAGAGGTGATTGCTTTGTCGAGGGAGACGAGCATGATCTTCCGGTAGTGTGTGCGACGAGTCCCGACCCCAAGGATTTCAACACTGTTTTCTTTTCTCCTCCCAGCGGGTTCGCAGCGGGAAATCGTGGTCCGCTGTCCGAGACACAGTTGCGTGATATGATTGAAATTTGGACGGCGATGGCGTCTTTGCTGGACTTCCTCAGGGACGAAACGAGCTTAGCGAGACGATTTGGAGTGTTTGAAGGACTTGATATCCCAGACGGAGACAAGAGATTGGAAAGACAGGCTTTGCGTAAATTTCCCTTCTATCCCTTCCACATGTCTTGATTGGATTGAATGGCTAATAGCAATGTTAGGAGCGTGGTTGAACTACATCCTCACGCTTGGTCCTACTGCGGTTCTTTCGTTGGTCCCATTGGGTCCGCGCTCGCCGAAGGAAAGCATATTCTCTCGTGCCAACTCATATGGCTGGACTAAATGGTCTCCGCCAGTGTCGAACACTCTCGAGAATGGTTTCTTTGTTGGCGTAGTGAGTGAATTGCTGTCGGCTATGCAGACTCGGGAAAGGAGGAATAAGAACGTGCAGCTGCAGGCCCGGGTTTGAATGGCATTGCGCATTGCAGCTGGGTGAGATTGCTCGATATTGTAAGAGGGGTAGTAGCAATCATGGTGGGTTTCCTATCTGTATTGTCCGAGTCTAGCATGTTTTGTATATACGAATAGCAGTTAGATTCATTCATGGCACGTGTCATTAGTCCAGAGAGTCTTTAAAAATTATTAGCAAAATATCCCGGTCCTTGCCCCTTTTTGACATATCAACCCAGCGCGATACCCTATTTGTCACGGTCATGTCAACACATTCTGTTCTACGCTTCCAGGTTCCGCATAGTATCTAACCGCTGACATCTTCGTACCTGGCCGTCGCTGAATCAAACCCACCTCAACGGCCTTCCAATCACGCTAACACCACCTAGGAGCGCCGAGATACCCGTAAAGAGCACCAACGAGCCATACGAGCCAGCATAAGCACCTCCGATTCCTCTCCAATCTGTCTTCATCAATGCCTCGCTCAACGGCCCACTGACCACATTCCCAATGCCTCTACCCGCACAGAGGAACCCAAAGACCATTCCAGCATCTGCGAATGGATTCTGGCGCCTCACGGCCATGAAAATAGCCGGCCAGGTCGAGGTAAACGACCCTGCAAACAAGCCGTACGCGATACAGAAGACATACAACGGAGCCAAGCTCAAGGATACGCCCCAGAGCACGAACACTGCGATTGTGCTCCCGATCGTCGAGATCAGGATACATGTTGTCGCGTGGTAACGATCGACAAATGTACCCATGATGACGCAGCCGATGACGGTGCCGACGTTGAAGAGAATCGCGGTTAACGAGGCGTACAGTGTTGAGGCGCCTAGGGTGCGCGCGTACGAGGGCAGATAGATGGTGGGGAGGAAATATCCCATGGCTTCCAGCGTGTTGCCCAGCTGGTAGATGGCGAAGGAGCGTTGTTTTAAGAATGTCCAGTTTAAAGGACGAGGGTGTAGGCTGGATGAGATGGGGATACGGGGCTTGATAAAATAGAGCAGCGGCCCAGCCATGATGAGCAGCGTTAAGGCCCAGACCCGCAACGTGGTTTGGTATCCGTAGTCGTTCAGGAGCCACTGGAAAACGATGGGGAGGATGACGCCTGAGAGACCAGTTCCTGCCTGTTTGCTGTGAGTATAATGGGGAGGAGTTTGTGGGGGCGTGGTGGAGTTCAAGTAGACTTACCCACATGATGCCGAACGCGAGACCCTTCTTCCGCACGAACCACTCGTCCATAAAGATGATGGTGGGCGTGTACGCTATGTTAGCGCCGAGACCGTAGAAGACACCCTGTGAGAGCATCAAGTGTGTGGTAGTTGTTGAGAACGAGCTCAAAGCCAGTGCCAGACACATTATCACGAACCCAACGGGGCAGGCCCATCGACGAAGCCGAGGATAGGTGAGCAAAACGCCAAACGTCAATGGTTCAAGAAGATAAGTAACACCCATCGCACAGGTCCCGATAACAGCAATATTACTAGATCCTGCAAAGGGGGGATGGGTGCTGTAGTAGTCCTGAAAGATGCCGAAGGCGAAGCTGAATCCTGATCGTTGTTAACCACAATCCCCAACCATAAAATACCTGTAAGGAACTCACCCCAAATCAAGGCCTCCATGACAAAACAAGCGGCCAAGAAGAGCCAGGCGTCTTTCCCACCGTCGATGGGCGGCAGCTGGGTGCCCTGAGGATCGATTATCGAGAGTTCTTCCATTTTTGGCGACGACGATGGCTCTTCACTGATGGACCTGATGAAGAGAAAGTTGGCTATAGAATGTGCGATGAGGGGCTTCTGGATTTAAGTGGTCAACCCCACTCGCCATTGAGTTAGTGGATTGGCTAATCCGCTAAATTCCTTAGTTCTTTTAGCTCTGTTAGTGCCCGGCTGCCCGATAGGGCTCAGGATAGGGTTGTTGCCGTGATTCGCGGAGGGTCCGAGCTAACCATGTACAACGGGGACTACCAGGTTTTGCAGAAAGTCAAGATGTTTAGGGAGAACTTTCTATAGGTAGATAGTATATGTTGAGTTGATGTAAGCCGTGGTAGGTGATTGTAACTGAAGGTCAGTCTGGCAGTTATTTCAGGAACTTCATTGAGATAATTCGGATTGAAGATTTTGTTCTCCCGGCAGAGGCGGGACCTAGTAAGAAAAACGAGTTACTAAGTGGATTGCAAATTGCAAATACTTTTCTAGTCCTGCTGATTTGTTTAGAGGTAATTTTCATCATAAAATTTTTGCGGCTGACGTCAGCGGACCAGTACCATGGGCTTTCTATCCATACTCCTAACAACGAAAGAACGAAAGAACATTTTCAAAGGTTCAAATAGGCAGGTACAATACCTATAATCCGACGAGGATTAATCGGTCACCGACTTCTGAAATGTGTAATAGCGGTACGGGAACGGATGCATTCCGTTGAATCTCGAGCTCATTCCTAGGGGGGGGGTGTAGGGTCCAGCCTTTGTCTGTCTAGCATCAGTATAATAATTGCCTCCGATCGGTTATGGGCCATCCTAATCATATTGCCTGAGAAAACATACTAAAGCAGTATTGAAACGCCGTTAGAAGATAGCGAGGTCCCCTCTGTTCATCTACTGGCCATCTGGCAACATTTTTGAATGCCGAACACCGCGGAAACCCCCAAAAACTGTGATCTGCCAAAATTAAACATTTTTTCTTAATACGTGGATATTGATGTTTCCTAAGCACCAGTACCTTTGAATTTGCAACCGTTTAATGAATTAGAGACATAATTGTTGAGATGCCGCGGGTTGAAGAAAACGGGACATTAGTGATAGATGCTAAATCACAACTTGAGGTTGATCGGAGTGTAATGAACAGTACACTTATTAGGGTTCTAGTTTATTTCATTGGGACTTATAATTGCTGTCGCCATGATCCAATCATAGTTCCAGGAAATGAACGTCTCTACCCATTGTTTGGCTCACGTATTATACGGATGGCCTCAGACCAATCCTGCACCTAGCATATAGCCAAGCTACTTTGCGTTATTTCATAAAGATAATATACTCCTGCTTTTTGCCAAATTCTACCCAGAAGGTGTACATTTGTCGGTCAATATAGATTAATTAGGTCCAGCCATCAAGGTTATTGGCTTGTGCTTGTGTGACAAATGCGCGCCTTCGGAAACTTCCGCCTCTAGGAACCTGAAATCGGCTGTGCACGCATAAGCACTCCACTCTATATCCACTCTATACCCTCAAGTCAGGACAAAATCATACTTCAATTCTTAGTGACACATCGTGAGGACCCTGATGGATTGAATTGAATCGCCGTGGCAATGCATTATAGACTAATGCATCTAGATAATGTGAAGAGTGACTCTGCAGGGTTTGTTCTCGGCGATGGAGCTGCTTTTGGAAGTAGACATGAAAGAACAAGGTGCATTGCGGATACCTGCCTCTGTAATAACTACATCCAAATAGATTGATAGGGACCTTGGAGAGTCAGAAAAGCCATCAAGGTGCGCTTCTCTGAGACACATAAAGGAAACGAAATTCTATCTCTTGTCAACATTATCAACAACATCAATCCCTTCAATCAATCAATTAACAAGATAAAAAACCAACCCTTTCCACCTTCAGCCAAAATGAAGTTCTCTGTTGCCACTTCTGCTATCTTCTCCGGCGTTCTCGCGGCTGCTGCTCCCACCGCGAACGAGTTCGTCCTTAAGGCCAAGTCCTCCTCGCCCGCCGTCAACAATGGCGTCGTGATCTTCCATGCCAACAACCTGCTCGTCTCCCAGTACCAGGGCCAGCACGGCGTCAAGTTCAAGGGCGGCGATGACACCCTTTCCATCGAGAACGGTGACGGAGGTAAGTTATTTGGGTTCAGTTCTTCCACGCCTACCTACAAACCGGCTCGACATCGTCTCAAATATCTAACCGTTGATCCCACCATAGTCTATGTCAGCGCAGACGGCCACTTGAGCCTCGGCTCCGGTGCCAGTGCCAGCCAAGATGGCTTTACCTTCAGCGGGACCACTCTCAAATCGTCTGAGGGCCCTTTCTACACCTGCGAAGAAGAGATGCTCCCTCGTTATGGCGATGCCCCGAAGGTCCAGGCTATCTACGTCAAGGGTGACGTTGTGAATCTGGCTGATAACTGTGTTGAGCTTACTCTCAACAAGGCTTCTGCCTAAATTGGATTTTTGCATCTTGAGAAACTGGGACTTTAGATTGATCATGACCGCCCTGGGAAGACTGCGGCAGCTTCAATTCGGTACTTACTTTGAACTGGATCAAGACAGGTTTTGGCTATTTGGAGGGTCTCATTCTTTGCCTTCGCACCTGCAATCAAACATCTAAGATCCTGGATATAGATCACTTGGTAAATTTGTTGCTTCGGATATCTTTATTTCCATGGATTTCCTTATTTGAAACAGCTCCGTTTTCAACGTAACAGAATAAATCGTGTTCTACGAGAATTATCGCACGCCCTGGCGGATCATTATACCATCGTCTCCTGCAAAGAACCTGGTTGATACGCATTATTCCAAGTACAATAATTGTAAACATTTTATCCTGTCTCCTACTCATAGAAAACCAAACATCTAACCTCGATACTCTGCCTCGGCGGCGCATCCTCCGGTGTCTGCGGATCCACAAACGCCGTGTGAGCCGCACCATGAGCAATATCCGTCTTCCCCTCAGTCATAAGACTGCTCCTCGAGTCAAAACACTTGATGAACATGACCTCCTCGGGCGTCATATCCTTCATATAGTAAAAGCGATGTTTCTCATTCGGAGCGATCGAATACGTCTCTCCCTTAACCGTGTAACCCTCGGTCGAGTCCCCAGAGTCCGGCTTCTGGGCTCGTTCCTCTCCCGCTGCTGCGTCAGCGGTCTCGTCGGGATAGAGGAGATCGACTTTCACAAAATCGGACACATCCGAGGATCGCCAATCAATGACCGCCAACGGGAAGTCGGACGCTGGGTTCTGGATGGGTCGCCAGACGTTGATGATTTGGTAGCGTCCCTTCAACAGATCCTCGGCCTCGTCGGAGGGGAGGTGGCGGCGCACGCGCACTTCAGCCGCCTTCGGCGTTTGGTCTACGTGCACGAGCTGTACCGGGGCGCGCGGGGATCCCTGTTCTCGTCGCCGGATCGTGTGGTCGAAGATAACGACTTTCTTGATGCTTGGGAGCTTGGCGCGGAGGAGTGCCTCCACTTCGGCATAATATTTTGTCGTTACGATGGACGTGTCCGTGAATTGTTTCTCTTGTGCGGGACTAGTGTAGACTGCGAATCCGCTGTTGTCGGTGGAGAATTGACTCTCTTGGCCTCGTAAATTCTCGACGGATCGCGATTTGTCTAGTAGTTTGAAGGATGAGCCTGGTCCATCGACCTTGCCCCATGGCTTTTTGAATGGCTCGGTGGCATTAGCATCGTAGGAGGATGGGTCGATGTATTTGAAGACGCCGGTCGTCATTGTACGTGTCAGTATAGGTGAGCGGCGAGATGAGCGAACAAGTGCAGAAGTTAACACAGAAATTCCTTTGGTTATAAGCGACATAGAAGCTAAGGAAAATAGCAGCAGCAGCGTCTCCTATTATAAATAGATGTGAGATTGATCGGGGATTGCATCGGTCGTTGTCGAAAGGCAAAGATTGCCCCGCTGACAAATCGCCGAATGCACGGTGACGTAGCGGGCCTCGGCGACATTTTTATTGTAGTTCCTCCGCAGTTGAGTTCTGATTAATGCTGCTATATTGCGACATTGGTCAGCCATCATCCAGAGGACCCTAGAATCATGACCTTTGATCAAATAGAAACCATTTATCGGTGGAGAAAGGCAAAAGGTACATTCAAGAACCACCATTTATCCACCTCCGCCTCTCATCTGCAAAATATTGTACAATCAATCGCACAATAACAACTATGAAACACAACAACAAACATCACCACTCAAACCCTAAATACTAACGAGATACTTCTCCGCAAACTCCTCAAACCTCGTCACCTTCCCCTCCACCCTCTCATTACTCTCCCTGACCAATTCTTCCGTCCCCGGCCCAAAATACCCCACCTCCTCAGTGAACTTCATCATATTCACTGTCCTCATCCCTTGTTCCGGCGGCATAAAACCCGCAAACACATCCTCCGGTATCTGCACATACCTCACATCCTTCCCCGACACACGAGATATGATCCCCACGATCTCTTCCCAACTATACATCCCCCCAGCCGCATACAGCGTCTCTCCCGCACCGCCATCAACCAGCAACTTGGACACATACGTCCCGGAATCACGCTCGATATCAATTAACGGGATCTTGGCATCTTTTCCCACCACGTTCGCAATCACATAACTCCCATCATCCTGTCTTCTGGGGGCGAAAAACGTCGCGAAGTTCTGCATGAAACCCCCCGGTGCGAAGAACGTTTTTTTGATAGGTAAGCTGCGCAGATATTCCTCTGCTTCGGCTTTCGAGTCGAATGCGTCTACCGGTCGGGGACTTGGTCCCTTGCTGGTATCTGCCGTCCGTGTCTTGCTGCTGTGCACGGCTGTGCTGAAGATGATGTGTTTTGCGCCCGCGGCGAGGGCTGCGTCCGCGACGTTTTTGGTCTGCGTGTATTCGCGTGCCTTTAGGTCTGCGGTGTAGATGGTAACCGTTATTAGGATGACGGTGTGTGCGTTTTCCAGGGCGGCTGGGAGAGTGGAAGGATTGTCGATGTCTGCGGAGATGGTCTCGATGCCTTGTGAGGCGATGGAGAGGGCCGAGGAACTGCTCGTGTCGCGGGTTATAGCGCGTAGTGAGTATTGCTGAGTTATGAGGGGATGGGTGTGTAAGGCGTTGAGGATCGAGCGACCTTGTTGGCCGGTGGCGCCGAAGATGACGATTTTGGGGAGATTGGACATTTTGCTTTGAGGGAATGGATTGAATAAGTCGATTGAGTAAGTTTACTATGCTGTGTCTCTGAGATTCATTTCTTTGTGCTCATAGAGGTTTTTATACTTCTATACCCCCTCTTCTATACGAGATGGACGACCCGGTGCTATGATGATATCACTATAAACTCCGACCGGCGTCCGCGTCCGGAGATATAGGTCGCAGGCCGGTGTTAACAGGTCTAGACTAACGGTCGCTGACGGGCGGGTTACGATCCTTTGCAAACCGACCTGCGCAGCATATCTTTCTACGACTATTGATCGCATTGCACCCAATTTGTCAATAGTGGCCGTTGCCAGTCATGGTGATCATTGTTGCCTCAGGCACTTAGGGGGTTTCCCGGTCCCTCCCCGGCGGGGTCGCAGGGGGGTGTTATCTCCGATAAGCTGCGAATCGGCCTATCGTGAGCTTAACTTTCCTGACTCGTGTGCTGATCATGGGATCCTTTTTTGGTCGACATGTCTGTCAGTCAGAAGGAGATGATATTTGAATGCCGGTCGAAGAAAAGTGCAGTGAATAGGAGAAATCACTATCCCAAAGAGTTGAATCTGAGGGCCAGTAGATCTATCACAGCAGTGACTCGATCTGACCTGGCAATAAATGAATTCATGATTCATGAGGCACATCCATAGCCACACTTGGATAGAAGCAGTATCTTCGACGAAGCCAAAGCGGGGACCGGAGCCAGACCGCTAACGCCAAGCGGAATCGGGGCCACAGCCCAGACACTTTTTCAACGCCAATTCCTTCCTCACAAAGGGGGAGAGAAATTCCGCAAGATCTCAACCTTCTCAACCTCCCGGTCCAAATGACTCACCAGAAGGAAAACCATCATGCCCGGAGTCCCGACTAGTCGAGGCTGCGAGGCCTGTCGTAAGCAGAAGAAACGAGTGAGTTGAGTTGAAGGAGTTGTTGTTGTGGCTTTGTAGATTTCCGCATAGGCAAAGGGACTTGCGCTAACGAACGGCAGTGCGACCAAGAACAACCTGCCTGCGGTCGGTGCCTCCGTCTGGGGATCCCCTGCGTCGGCGGTGGCGCTCGACGATTCAAATTTACGGAGAATCGCACCCCAGACCATGTTGCACGCACTGCGCCGCCGCCACGTGATGCGCCGCCGCAGCGCGCCATCGCGAAACGCGCGGATGCCACCATTCATGTCGCTCCTGCGCGGGCCCTGTGCGGCGACACGGCCAGGCTGCGCGCCTCGCTGATCTCGATGCTCGAGGTCAAAGATGCCCGGTATAATCTGGGCTACTACGGGCCGTTCTTTGCGCACTTGCCCTGTCGCCTGGGGGTTCATCCGGCGCTGGACGCGGCCGTCGCGGCGGTGACCCATTCGGCGCCCTGTTTGTTCAAGCAGGAGAGCTCGTCGCTGGCGCTGGAGAAGTACGGGCGGGCGTTGTATATGCTGCGTCTGTCGTTGCATGATGGCGCGGTGGATTTGGCGATCGAGACGCTGTGTACGATCTATCTGTTGTGGATTTCCGAGGTCGGTTGCCATCTGCATACTCCGTCAGCCATCTACATGCGCAGGACAGGAATGTTAACGCGATCGATACCAGGACTGGATTACCGGCCACTCGGAAGGCCATCTCATGCACACGCATGTCATCGCATTGCTTCTCAAAAGCGTTGCCCGTCGACCGGATCTCGACGCCTTCCAAACCCAGCTGCTCCGCACACTCTGCATGGCCGTGGTATATACACCCATCCACACATTCACTCATTTAGTCAACGAGTCACTCACCATCCCTCTTTGTTTCCCCCACCAGCTCGTCCACAGCGTCTTCGACCCCCGCGTCCACCTCGACACCATCGTCATCAACCGTTTCCTAATCCACGGCCCTCCCATCCCCTCCTCCAACGAACTCGCCTCCCCCTTCGAAACCCTCACCGTCCCCAACTTCGCCCGCATCCCCCGCCTCATCCACAACCCGGAACACCACCTCCCTCAACTCACCGCCCTATACGCGCAAATGCAGTCCGACTTCCCTAAGCTCCGCGCCATCGCTGTCTCGCCAACCCTGCAGGTCTCTCCTACCGCGTCGTTGGAGGCCATTCGATCGCAGATTAACTATCAGACGGCGTATGGGTTGTTTCTGGCCGTTGCGACGATGCTGAATCGCTTGTGTTGGGTGGCGGATGGGTCGAGGAGGTATTTGATCGGGGAGTTGGATTTGCTCGTTGATGAGGTTGTAGAGCTAGGGAGACGCGGACTGGTGCTTAGGCCGTTAGGGTCGCATTATATGCCGATGTCGTTGAGCGCAGCGTGGGCGGCTGTTTGTTTTGAGGAGGACGAGGGGACGGAGGTAAGGGGGAGGAAGATGGAGATTGAGGCGTTGGCGAGGGAGTATTGTTCCTCGGAAGGGCTGATGCAGGCGTGGAGGGCGAGGGGCGCGCAGACGAGGAGGCAGTTTGAGAGGTTTCGGAAGATCATGGACGGGAGGGATGAAGTTGCTTTGGTTTTGAGGGGAGGTCAGGGGTTGGGATTGATTGCTGTTGATTGATTTTCAGTCTGATTTGGAGCGTGTTTTGGGTTGGGTGTGATGGAGTTTGATGGTTTGTTTTTGTTTTTGGTATATATACTAACCATTACGACGGAGTGATTTGCTTTATAAAGAATTCCACAGAATGCTTTCAACTTGAATTTCAGGTAAATCATGCGTGGTTCATATAACCTTCAGTTCTATGTGTGAAGGAGGACTGTATCTTTCATTTCCATTCTTCCGCATCCGGTCATAGAGGTATCTCTATCTTTGTATCTTCGGAACATAGAAACACCAATCGGTTTGGTTGATCATACACGAATTATATTAAGCGAAAGGCAACAATCTATTTTCTATTTCCTTTTATATCGCTACTTATTATTTGCCGCGTCAATTAGACAAGGTTTAACGGCAATGGGGCGAAGCCCGAAACATATATAATTCGAAAAGTTGACATGAATCTGGCTATACCCCAGCACCCCTCTAATTTGTAGAGCCCCAATTACCAAACCTTCCATTGACCTTTCAAAAACAAAGAAAATTGAATATCCTTCTCATCTGTTGTTTTTCAACATTCAATTGACAACGTCGACAACAGAAACATGAAGTAAATCCCTCCTTAAACATACAATCCAATCTCAAATGACCTCTTTCCCGAGACAGAAGATAGATGAAAAAAAAATCTTATCCGAAAGTTATAATCTACGCTCCCTTTTTCTTTATAATGAAGATTCCAAGTGCCCCAATTCGAACCTGAACCCCCCCTCATAATAACAAAAACGTTAATCCCTCTCGCCGATCCCTTACATATCTACCCATCTATAGTCTACACCCGAACCGACCTCATCGACGAACAAAACACGGAAGAGAAAGTGGACAAGATGGTCCGTGGCATGATCCCATCTCCACTACGCCGTTAGTTGTTAGGTGTTAGTGTTACACACATCAATTGATAATATCTTTATCTCAACATCGGGTCGCTAGCATTGGCGTTGGATTTTTTGTACGGTGTGGTTGTTATTCTTCGGCTGTTGTTACTTGGGAATTGAATAACAAGGATAGTCAACGCGTTTCTGAAAATTTTCTACCTCGCGATCATGAAACAGATGTGCCAATACTGGTTTTGCAAGACACCGTTTCAAACAGCTCAAATTCAAGTCAAAACTAAACTGACAGCAAGGTATCCGTAATCAAATTAAATAATCACCTCAATCCACGGTTCCCATCGGGTGGAATTTTCTAGCGTAAATCTACCTCCCTCGTTTCATAGAGACTTACTCTTTCAGGCTAGGTCGCCCATGCTAACTTGGGAGATTTTGACGATGTGGGTTTGATTCCACTGGATTCTATCGGTCGGTCGTCCACTAACCATGTGCGGACTCCGTAGATAATGCAAGGGTCCGAATCCACAACTTAATATGAAAGAAGAGAATAGATGGAATATGCGCAGTCAATTGATCTATACAATGTCGCTGAATCTGACAGGCTCTATCTACAGGGGAAAAATCAAATCATCAGGTGGGCGGGAAAGTCTCAGACTCAATGACCCGGAAATCCCACACATGTCGTAACCATTAAAATACAAACACCGTGAAATGCGATCATGCCATTAGGAGGGGTTTTGGCAGCTGAAAACGCCGCGGACAGTGCCGGCATTGTAGTTCATAATCTGACGCAGTTAGCATACTGATCAATCCATGCGGTAATGGTAATGCGCAAACTTACAATATCGTCGATACTGGCGTAGGTACCTCCGACCAGCGTGATGAGGCCAATGGCCAACGCGAGAAGGTTCATCGCGCCCAGAAGCAGGTTCTTGGGCGAAGTCCAGGAGCCCTCACGAATGAGCTTGAACCACATGATGGCGGGGAAGTAGAAGGTGAAGCCGGAGACGAAGAGGGAGGAGCAGATGGAGAGCAAGTCGGAGAAGAAAGGGATGACTTCGGCGATGATGAACGCAACGATGGTGATGGCGGTGATGGCAATCAGCCACGTCATCCAACCCATCTTAGTGTTGATGAATCGGATGGGCGAGTTCTCGTAGATCTTGCCGTGGATCATACGCGCGCAAACCACGGTGTTGATGGACCCGGAGATGAAGATAACGGGGAGGGCAAGACCGAAGGCAACCTTGCTCAGGGTGTGACCGGCGGACAACAGAGCAGGGCTGCCGACGTCCTGACCGACAAAGGCGTAGATGAGAGATCCGGTCAAAGTGTAGATGACAATCTCGGTGGCACCGAGCGCCCAGATCGACTTAATGTAGTCCTTAGGCGTGTGCATCTCGTCCATGAAAGAGAACTGGCAGAGGGCGAAGCTGTAGGCAAAGATGATGTTGGAGAGGGCGATGAAGGCGTCGGTAAAAGTGGTGCCTTCCCTGGGCCAGGCGGACCAGTCGACGGCCTTGAGACCACCGGGCTGGTTCGTGCTGTTGATGCCGGTGCCGATGATGGTGATGCCGATCGCGATGATGATGGAGGCGAAATCGATGTAACCCAGGATGGCCATTTCCGTGAAACTGGGCGGGACGGCGAGCAACAGCAGAATGATGGCGGAGACGACGGCAAACACGACCGAGCAGACGCCGCTTTCCGTGATGGTGTTGAACGCGATGGTACCGGTGAGGGCGTGCGAGCCAGTCAGGAAGGTCAGTTCAAGACCCAGCATGATGTACACGAGGATGTAACCAAAGCGGCCGAAGAGCAAGCGACCGGCGTCGGGGTAGTGGGCGATGTGCGGAAATTTTAGCTTGACCTGACCGATAACGTGGCTGGTGTAGATGGCGATGAGGCCGAGACCGACGGTACAAATGATACCGGCGACCATACCCAGGGTAGCGAAGGAGGAGGGGATGGACAGACTGCCCAGCGCGATGGCCTCGACGATGAGAACAATCGTCAGGCGTTTCCAGCCAAGACGGTTGAACTTCTGGACACCATGCTCGTACACGTTCCGCTCCTCATCGGTCATCTTCATCTCGCCCTCAGCGACACCCTCATACTGAGGGAGGCCGGTGAACTTTTCATTCTTCTCGCCATCCAAATCCATGGGCTTGGAGTTGTGGCCCGGATACTCGACGATGTCGTTCATGTTGAAGAACGGTAGGAGAAGAGGGGGAGGGGAAAAAAAAGAAAAGAAAAGAAAATAGATGTGGTGGGGTTGTAGACAAAAACGGAAGGGGAAGGAGGTCGGCTACTCCCCAGTCGAGTCGAGTCGGATTCCGGAGAGGAAGGAAGTCGAGGAGAGCGACAATCGACAAGAAGAGCAGTGAAGGAGAAGGAAGAAAAGCAGGTATCCGGGGAGGGCGAGAGCAGGTTACATATAAAAATGGGCAAGCGAAGTACCAAGGCACGGAGAGTGGGCACTGGGCAGTAGAAGGCGAAGAAGGAAGAAGAAGGCAGTAGCCCTAGTGGTAGCGTGCAGAACAGGCTAAGGGCAGTGGGCCTTTGGCTGGGCACAGGGACTCGTCTCTCGCTGTTCGCTCAGCGCTGACCGCCAGACAAATCAAGAGATTTTCCTTGACTAATAAAAAGGCGTGGCGTTATCTTGGACGATGAACCACATGGACCAAGACCCAGCCAAGCCCAGCCAATTCCAGCCAGGCACCCGGTGGAGCCCGGCCTGCCGAATCGAGCCTAGTGCATGCTGGCGAATTGCTTATCCGCCCTCGTCCAATGACCACGCGGCCATTGGTGGTACGACATTTTGCTCGCAGTGCGACGTGGGGCGTCTGTTGCTCCCGGTTGGGGTGGCGAGTTCGGATTGTCCCCGTCTTCATCTGAGAAAATCGGAAAATGAATTTGAAAAGAAAAAAAGTCCCCGCAAAATTCGTGCGGGGTTCAGATTCAGAAATTCTGAAAATTGCCACCTTGTACGAGTCGGAGAGGCGGCAGTCCGGCACCGTAATCAGTTGCTTCCTTGTTAGAATTTTCCATGGCATGGAATTAATTCTTGGTGTAGATAAAGAGCTTGCCATCTGCCCCTTACATGATCAGGACGTGGCGGAGATGGCAGCCCGATCCTTCTTAGAGTTTTCGTCCTGCAGCGGGTACGGCGGAACCGAGAAGGGCAAGAGCAGGTGCGCACAACTCGCAACGTGCCACCTGCGTATCACGTCGGCTCGACATCATCCCCGTTACACTTACACATGAGGTCAAGGTTTTTTGGTTATCCCAATCTGTCGGCGAAACGGGTAATTCCTGGGGCTATCACGATCCTTTACTATCGTGCTGCATGGCCCCTCTGGAGTATATCGTACGGAGTAGTTCACGAGACTACGGAGTAAGATATGCCTGTGGAGTGTACCCCAAATCTGCTTGAGAAATTCTCCAATGTATCTTGGAGAATTGAGTTATAGCCAAATGCAAATAGAATTTAACCACCCGAACCTTCCACCGTTGGCTGCACGATTGAATCATCCCTTGTTTCCCCGGACTCGACCGACTTGCACCGTGACTCGTGCCATCATCGTGGGCCATATCCTGGAGATAGAGTTAACCCATTCCTATCCATATCTTAATAATGGAATAATATCCACCCGATGGCACTGCCATTCCCATTACCAGATAGATTCACCTTATTTAGCGGGACTCGAGATAAGGAAGCAACCATTGAGTAATGGAATTATATTTATAATTTTAACCACACACCGGGCTGCCCTTCCCTGCAGCAGCTCACCCGCCCGAGCATCTTGGCATTACCTAAAAGTATGTTCCAGTCTACCCTATTGGTAGACAACCTGCACCAAGACCCGCCGAGCGAACCGGCCGCAGTCAAGCCCGAAGCCAAAAGCGGGATCGTCCTCCGCCAGAGACTGAGGAGGTTCGGTGGTCGGTCGCTGTCCGGTGAAACCGGAGCATTGTTCTCCAGCTTCTGCCTCGTTTTCTCCGTCATACCTCCGGAGCCTTCGGTTTCTCCGGCTCACTGCTCGGGCTCCAGATGCCTGTCTGTTTCTTGAATTCTTTTATCTGTAGCTGCATGCTTAAATGCGATCGGAACCTTTGATTCTCGCTCGGAGGTGGGAAGGAGAACCTGGAAAGTCCTGGGACTGAACCTGGAAATGAATACTACCTTAACCGGTATATCACGGACCGCAATCCGGGGAATGCTGCACGGGAGCGTCCAAATCCGGAGAATGAAGCATGCGCGCGTCTGCGAAGGAGGTCTAGACTGACACTGAGTCTAGAGTGTGTCTCGCCCACTTGTATACGGTGTATGCATCCCCAAGACTTCTCATTTCCCAGTTGAGGCTGGTTGATTTACCTGTTAGGTAATAGCATCTGGCCCGTCATCGTGACTTCTTCTCCTCGGGTCTACGGTGTAGGGGGTGGCAGAATCCCGGCTCCTACCCATCACCGCCCGCATCCCTGTTGGTGAGGCATTTCGTGGCATGAATACGACGTCACGGCAGACAGGATGGGCTGACTCGAAACCGCGCACGAAATGCATCGCATTTTCCCTTCTGAGCCGATCATCCAACCCATCCGATTCTGTTTGGAGCACGAGTATGGGGATTTCTGGGGAAGGCCCGTTTACTCCGGAGTCTGTGACCTGCCCGAGTGGGTCTGGGGGCCTTGCCTGAGTTTCTATGAATAATAGGCGGTTTTAGGCCCGGGGGTTGTTGGAGACGCAACTCCGTCGTGCTGCCGCTTTGGACGCGCCATTTTGTGGAGGATTATGGGGTTAAGGTATCGGACCAGTCAATGGTCGCTATGGTCGTGTTGATGGGTCGGTGATGCATCAAATACCCGAGTTTTCGGTTATTATTGATGCAGTGATCGTGTGGGCGGCATGATGTTGCGTCGCCGAGTTTGCTTGCGCTTTCAGCCCCTGTTCGGCAGGCAGGGTTCTGCAGCGTGGGTGTTCCGAGTGTAGCCGACTTCGTGCCTGATCTTCGTTCTACGATTCCCAACGATCGGTTTGTTGAAATCACGCCGATTACCGCATTCGCCAGTCAACACGAATAGAGGCTTTTTGTGTCGGTTGGTTTGAATCCCTGGGATTAACCTTCAGTGTGGCCAGATTCGGCTGAGCCCGGGTACGAGCAGCCGGCGTCGCATCGCTGGACATGGGTAAGGAGAAAAGGTTCTGCATGGCGGAATGGGCTCACCCTGTCTCAATACTACACCTCTCACCGATAACGCAGGTTGATTCTGCATGCGACCGACAGATGCCTGTCACGCCATCTTCGCATACGTTACACCGTTTGACATTCGGTCCAGTTCTGCTGATGTCCTGCCAGGAGCCCGTTCGTATATTCGAGAAAGGTCCACGCCTATGCTGTGGGGCGTGCGCGAATGCTGAGCTGATTGAGCATTCAATAATTAGGACTGACATGAGTGACTAACAAAGTAAATTTACGTATCTAGCAGTACCTTGCGAACTTCCTACATCCCCACGGAATCCTAAAGCGATGGTGAAAGCCTCCGTGAATCTTAGTGGTGAATCCCTTAGTTAGCTATCTCTACATAAAATTCACCATCATAATCTGAGAAATGGTTCTGCTTCACTATCTTGGATGTACATCCCGTAATCACTAGTACTTAGACCAGACTCCCCTTCCTCCCACGTTTATCTCCAATCATCATTTTCTCTCTTCCTCTCTGCAGAGTAAACCTTTTCTATCCATCTCAGATTATATGAACTGGATATGTTAATGAATCTGGCCATGACTAGTACCACAAGACAAGAGCTTCTCAAAGACTGAATTTATTCCACAACGCTGGCAAGCAGCAATGGTATACAGCCCCAGACGCCTAGCAGTGCCCCATTCAAATGAATCCACTCTGCATTACGATCTTCACTTGCATTCAAATACCTCTCCAAAACCACGATATCAAAGAAATACAATCATGGGATCAAGTGCCCCTTTATGAAGAACTGCTGCAGGACAATCTCTGTCCATAGGCTTCCACATCCAACCATTAGTGGCAGCTACATGTAACCGGTTGGTAGAGCTGGCACGGACACGTCTTGCAAATCAATAACCAGAACGAGATCACCTTTGCGAATGTTCTGGAGAATCGTCGCGTTCGGACATTGAGACGCTGCCATCTTTCATCGGAACGAGTTGCACTGTTCGCTGTACGTTGAACTCGTGGGGTTGATCTTGCACAATGAGACAATCCCGAGGATGAGGTCGCTTTGGTAACCCACCGTACGGCGAGAGCGGTTGGTAAGAGAGTGCATTCTGTGAGCATCACGGCAAGGGGCTTCCCTATTGGACCCAATGCCACTCTCAGAGCCATCATTTGTGGAAGAACGCCGAAGACTACCCGCGAATATGAGGCCAATGGTTGGTTCTTTTGGCTCGTCGGAATTCAAAAAATCACCAAACAATACCACTCAATGATATCACGTGGTTTGATTTTGTTCCAGGATAGGTATATCTCGCATGTCTGAGATATTCGTCGACTGGACAAGACCTACTTCTTCATCGTTGAATGGGAAAGCGAGACAACAAGGAACAGCAGCGTGGATGCGCTCCTCAGATTGAGGAACAGCTCAGATAAGCGCGGACTTATATCAGACGACCAGATTGTGCATTGTATCTCATTGCACGCTGCGTTCAACAAGACATCTTATAATCCGGTTTCAGATGGCGGGTGGCGTATGCTCTCGACTAAGAGAATCCTCGGCTTGATTGCGATAAAAACTGAATCAGCGAAAGGCCAAGCGAAAGTAACGGTGCAGGACAAGGCATGCCTGCGAGACAGACTGGATTGGGATCCGAATGGACACGAGTCTGTGCACCCGAAGAGGCTTTTTGATTATACCGCCGACTAGCTTGGCCACATGGAGCGGCAAGCGCTAGGTGTGCTTGCGATTTGTGACAAATCCAGGAGACAAGTTGACCGACATTCTCCATCGATGTCTTCTCGGCTACTATCTGACAGGCAGTCAAGCAGTAACCCTATGAATGGACACGATCACACGGTCAAGCAAACTTTTAGATCGTGGTTCCATCGCGCGCCACCAAGCTTTGGTAAGTATTGCAGAAATCCCAATACATCATCCCGTAACACTAATTGGAGTAGACGAAATGAGGTCGGAAAGCACTGTGGCGATGATGTCCGTTACGAGGCATTTTCATATCGCCAAAGCTCCCGGTATATTCTACTCTCTGACAGGCCCGAGTCTACGAAAACAGCATATCATATGAGAAAGTTTCTCTTCAGGAAGAATCAAGTATTGGTTCATCTCACAGAGTCGCAACCTATGATAGGTTTGACAGTATTATCCACAACAAGATCCCATTCCCGAGGAAATACGAGGAAACATTGTTCAAATTCAATGGCATACGGGTCCTCGAAAACAGTTTTACCGCAAACATCTGTCTTAATAGACGAAGATGTGCCGGCTGCTTCGAACGGTGATCGAAAGGCGTTCACAGAATACAAGAGCCACATTCTATCAAGCTGGGGGTTAGTGCCAATGACACTGACGAGGATAGACGCAGGCAGAGCGAACAGTTCGATGAGAATCTTGCCCAACTTACACAGACGTACGCTTATACCTTGAGGTACTATGGTAGAGGCAGTGATAGATATACCGACTTCCGAGCGGTAATTGCGACCCTGGGCTTGTTGATTGCGTTTATCTGGACATGGCCAAGGATCATTTATTGCATGAAAAAAAACAAGCTTCCTGTCTGATTAAATCGAGATATGCTACATTTTCATCGTGTACGACCCCTGGAGCATGTCGACACGTGATTTCAGACGCCGATGCATATTGGACACGTTCCTCACGCTGACCGGGCTCAGTGACCACTATAATGGTTCCTGCCAGGCGTCACCACGGAGTCGCAAGAACCGTTTAACGCCTACTGCTCCAAGCGCATGTTGGACATGTGGATTGCACGGTGAACTAAGCCCTCTCCGATAGGTTGGCTTGCTTGTGTGATTCCAACAAACGAGCCACAAATTAGACAGTCAAAAATGTATTGCAGCTTGCTAGAAGTACGTTGAACGTTGAAAAGATAAAAGCATAGAAGGACGCAGACTGCGAATGTTCATTGATTTACTCGAACTGTCGGCATAACGTTCTTGAACATAATATGTCCTTTGTTACCAAATCATCGCAAGTGGACGTTTCCGTTATTTCTATGATCATTTGTCATTACTCCGTGTTGAATGACCGGGACATGCGCGAGTAGCATCGATGTGATTACAGTGCTGTTTGTTAATTATCCAACAAGTCAGGGAAGACGGACCTCTGGGCAAGAAGACCTACTGAAACGACCAGTCAGGGACAGAAACGTCTGGCTACTCGGTGGTCAGCCTCAGGTGTTTGATATCATGCTCGTTGATTTCTATGAGAGAAAAACGGAACAATAGCCTAAAATCACCGTCATGGTGGTGCCGTTTCTCCTCTTGGAGTAGGTTACGGATCATCCCCCCAGCGTCGGAAGACCGTGTTGGAGCGATGTGGAGCGAATGATCTCTGCAACGTTTTGTTAGAAGCCCCTCACAACTGACAGGCTTTTTTTCTGCCAAGCAATCTTTCCCAAATTCCTGACCCGGTAGCGCTGAAGTCGCGGATACCGCAGTTGCTTGGTTTCGGTCGGACTTCTACCCTGGCGGCATTGTGACTCCTAAGCGTACAGGTCGGACAACTGGACGTGGCCAATAGACATGCTTCACGCCGAAGCGCCAGTCTATGGCTGGAGGAGGCCTTACGCTAGCAGTGTCCATTCCCCTTCCTTCTCCTCCCTGGCCAACTCCATTTTCCCGCTTGTCTTGCCTCGTCTCCTGGTTTGCCTCCCGTCGCTTACTTTTGTCTCATCTTCTGCTACTTCCGCCTCGACGTCTGTCTGTCGTCATCTCCGGATGTCTTCTGTGTAAGAACATGCTACTTAAATCCTAATTATACATGACTTGAGTTTTGCTAACTTCTAATCGCGTTCTAGCCCCGGACTCAGGTCTGCTACTTCCGTTTGCCTCCCTCACCTGCTGGACAACAATCATAGAAAAGCAGGGTTACAGGAGTTGACTGTTTCTGAGGTTTTCGTAGCCGCAAGTACCCTCCAGGGCGAAGATATAGAGCTAATTAAGGGCGCTACGAGCGGCCGCTCTACCGGTGCTCTCATTGCTATGATAGCCAAGCTTCTTACCACCCAAGCCCGCGTTCACCCTAGGGCCCTTGTTTTAACTGCAAGTCACGAATCTGCAAAGCAGCTCGGGGATCTTGTTGAGCTACTCATAGAAAAGGTTGGTTTTGTTCATGCTGTGTTTCCGGGCAAGGCCGATCTTCAACCCGTTCCCGGTCTGGATTTTAGGATCGTGACAGGAAATGAGCATCAGCCTGGAGGGCTTCCTTCTTCAAGGCTCCAATTCCCATCCCCCACGTCCCGCTCTCGCCCAAAGGTTCAACGTCATGCAAGGTGCCGGATCCCTTTCCTGCATTTCCCTAGGTTTTGTCGTCCCTAGGAGATAGAATTGAAGATGACCTCGTTCTCTAAGCTACAGGTCACCGAGGACAGCCTGAAAGACGAAATGGTGCTGTAGTACATTGGGTCCCGGGTTCAAAATGTGAACAAGACCAGGAAGAGAAGGTTGGGTCGAAAAGAGCCGACCGCGATAAGCTTGGTAAATCTGAAAAAGGCTCCTATTGAATGGATACAGACCCATCGAACAATCCAGCCGACAAGAAGACATGGCCGCAACGGCCCTTACATCAACAGTTTACAGCCTAAGTATGTCTACTAACGACAATACTCATAGCACTCCTACTTTTTGTCTTGCCCCTACATTCTCATTAGCGCTGCGATCCTCGTCAATGTTCCGCATTTATTCTTGTGTTGCGCTTGCATTCAGCATTATGGTTTCAAGGCGTTCCTCTGCCTTTTTTAGTCATATTCTGCGGTAGCGTTTTATTTACTGTTCTCTCCATTGCTTTTCTCGCGTTTATGAGCGAAACCAAATTTCATTCGATCCACGGATCCCGATCCGCGTGCTTGTGGCTCCCTTTTGATGTTACTTTGCATGGTTTACGGCGGCGTTGGTTCATTGCATAATGCCACTAAAAGTTAATTTATCATCGAATTGAACGTTTCAATCCATTAATTCCATCTCCTCTACTTGAAGCGGTGGTCACCCTGCAAACCAGCGTTCTAAGTAGGCCCAAGCAGAAGGCCTTTGTAGGGAGCGCGCAGAAATATTAATTTGACAACTTGTGATGACGCGGGAATTTGGCGAGGCCACGACCTTACGCAAAATCGAGCCGTCCGCCGCCAGCTCTTACCACGAGGCCAAACTGTCATCGTACCTAGCGGTTAAGCGGCTGAGAGATACCCCCCCCCCCCCCCTTTTTTTTTTCTCCATAGCGCAGGTTCATTATACCTTGTGCCGAGAGGATCTAACCCGGTAGTTTATTTGTCTTTTGAAGGGCTCAGTGGCTAGGAAACGCCGTTTTATGATTCGACGATGTGATCCGGAATGCTTCGTTCGCCGAACTTGGTGGAGTATGTCAACTCGATGGAAGAGACTTACTTTAATAATTGTATACTATATATCATTATGGTGGACTTGTCGAATATACAGACGAAGATAATGTTCCCCGATAGAGGCTATACGAGACGACGAAAATGGCATAGCATGTGAAATTGAACCATCCACTCGCGACGAATCGGCGCCTCCCTGGTAGTAGCAAAGCTGGCCCTCGGACTTCGTTTCTGCAGGAAACAATACAAGATGGGCAAGAGAACAGTTTCTGGCGGTACCGTAGCTTGGCTTGCCTTATAATATTATTGTCGATCGGACCTGAGTTGATAATACTATTCTCTGCGATTTCCTTTTTACCGTTTCGAGAATGACGGCTGCCAATCCCACGCTCCGCTTGGATGATCTGATAATCTGTAAAAGTGTCTTTGGCCTTTTCCAACGCAAAAGGGGAAGAGCAATAGGTGATGGGTTAGGGCTATTCGGCCACCCGCCGTCGTCCAGATCGGGAATGCTGATTGGTTCCCAGTCACGTGCTAAAGTAGCAAAAACAATGGTGAGAGTGGGGTTCGAACCCACGCAACTTTACGTTATTGGATCTTCTACACTATTGTTAGTACGAGGGAAAGCTGAGAGGTAAGGGTGACGAACAAGACCAACGCCTTAACCACTCGGCCATCTCACCCCTGTGCAGTCTAAGAGTTGTTTGGTATTGTAACACACCTAGTTCTCGCCAATTGTTGAAATATCGTGACTTCCTCTGAACGCATCGACTTTTATCATGACCTGGAGATGGGTTGGGAAGTATTAAGGGACTTAACAGGGTAATCGTCCATACAGGAAAGGCTTTCACGGCCGAGAAGAAGTACCTGGAGGCTCTAACGAACAAAGTATATCTTTGTAATGACCTCATCCAGCTTTATAGCCAGCTCGAGCAGTACGGCCTAGCCAATTATCGGATAGAGATCTAGGAGGAAGAGATATTGTGTGATATGCAATCTCCCCTATAGAATGGAAGAAATTTGGAGGGAGAATGATACACAAATCTAATACCTTAACCACTCGGGCATCTTACGGCAATGTGCTGGGCCGTAGCGCCTTGCCATCCACCATCGGGACCCACCCACACGAGTCTGGATTCTATCAACACACAACCTATGGTTGACAATGACACTCGTACATGGAGGACACAGTCTACTCGTTCCCTGGCTCTCATGGGACTTACTCCGGTATAGGGCATGAGATATCTAGAAGACAATTAGAAAGCATGGACAGGTTTCAAAGAAACCTAGCGAAGATTGATTGTCGCTTATGGGAAAATTCCTACTTGCAGGTCTCAAAACTAAAGTTAGAATTGCGATGACTAGATAAACTCGTTTGAATGATGACGGTCCCTGCCGGTGACTTCCTAGAGAGAAAAGTGGGTAAATCTAGACAGAAAAATTGGAAATCAAACCTTCTAAAAATATGGTTGCTGGGTTATGATTCAAAATAGGCTTCCCTAAAGTCCAAGAAAAGAAAATTGTCAACAACGCTAACTCCGATCCGACGTACTAGTTAACTCCGGCCCGATTTCCATAAAGACACTCAGACCGGCCCGGAAAACGACCGAAATCCGCAGCCAGCCCAACAGAATCAATTCTGCCTGACATCGGGGACTGTCGATCGCTTGTTTATGAAGTGGCGACGCGGGCACGGGGAATGGCGCCAGCCTTGCGACCACGTGTTGGAGTTTCGAAACACGACACAAAACACGTCTCAAGGCTGCCTACAGTACTCCCTAGTGAAATGAGTCTCTCTGCAGACGCCAGAATCTGTGATCTTTGCCCCTTGCTGACCGTTTTCTTGTCTTGGCGGAAGGACTAGTTCGAGGCTGTGTTGCTTACCTACCTGCCCGCTACTGCGATTTGAGGGAAGAGGTGGCAGCCTGATGGGTACTAAGCAGGGAGAATAGGGAATTATTGCTCCAGTCTAGCTGTATCGGATTCGGTGGGGCTTTGATATGCGACTTAATCATTATTGCCTAGTTAATATTGAAACTCAAAAAGGGAGCTGAGGCTCTCGGGGGCCGAAAAGATATTCTCGAATCCTTAGTTCTGCGGTCGCTTCACTCCTGCAATATGCAGAACCAGAAGTAAGAACCAGCTCAGCATGGCGTGCAAATGGAAACGAGCGAGTAAACCGAAGTCAAGGACAGGTTGTGCTACTTGCAAGTATGTTTTTGAAACAGCATGCAAAGCGGAAGCCGAACTGACGAGGCTAGGATCCGACATGTCAAATGCGATGAGGAAAAACCAGAATGCACCCAGTGTCGCAAGACGGGGAGGAAGTGCGATGGATACGAGAAGCTACTGCTCAAGAAACAAGATAACCACGTCGCAACGAGACCGGCTCCCATGGTCCATTCGTCGGGTCATGTCGTTCTGCTGCCAGGGACGCGGGAAGAGCGGAAATACGTGCATTTCTTCTGCACACAAACCACGCGCGCCATGTCAGGCGTGTTTCAAACTGAGCTATGGGATCGGATAGTTCCGCAGATAAGCCAGTCTGTGCCGGTTATCAGACACGCTATTGCGGCAGTGAGCGCAGCGCACGAGAGCTTCTTGTGTCGGGATCTCGTCCCGTTAGTTGCGAACGAGGAGTTCGCACTGAAGCAGTACAACAAGGCGATCAAACATCTGATAGAGTATTTGTCTTCCCCGAATCAGACGATAGACTTCACACTTATCACGTGTTACCTGTTTATGTGTTTGGAGATGTTGAGAGGGGGAAATACGGAGGCTTTGAATCATCTTGAGTCAGGAATACGAATCCTGCATGGCCGAGACACCGCTAGTCAATCCTCGAGCGTGATGGATGACATTGATCGAGAATTGTCGCATCTCAGCTTGCGACTAAATATTCAACTATCTCTGCATGGGCGACAGATGATGGTATTCGATTTGGACGGCCCAGGATCGGAACATCCCGCTGCTGAGGAAGTTGTGTTGACGGATATATCCGAAGCCAGACATTCGTTGGACCGCCTCATGAACAAAGGGTTGGTCTTCGTTCGCGAAGCGTCGAACAAGAAGGCCGTCGCCAGAGACTTGTACTTCCCCCGACAACAACAACTGAGTCAAGAGCTTCAAGCATGGAAACTTGGTTTTGAGAAACTCACTGCAGCAAATCGCCGTGACAGGAGCTCCGTTGACCCTCGGGCACCGCTTCTCTTATGGATCCAATTTAATGTGTCGCAAATCTGGGTGGATACTTGTCTAGCCATGGACGAGATGATCTATGATGAGTGCAACGAAACCTTTGAGGCCATTGTGAGCGACGCAGAAGAGCTCGTCACAATCAACAACGGCGTCGAGGAAATGCCTGACGATTTGAATATGCAATTTACTCTCGAAGCAGGGGTCATTCCGATGCTGTACTGGAGCTCGCTAAAGTGTCGCGACCCGTTGGTCCGGCGGAGAGCATTGGCCGTTATATCCCGAAGCCCGCAGCAAGAAGGGCTGTGGAGAAAGAAACGATTTCTGAAGGTGGCGGAGATGGTAATAGACCTAGAAGAGAAAGATATGCTGTCATTACCAATCGAGCAAAGAGTTCCGATCGATGAACAACGGGTGTACGACTGGATTGGGGAGGGTGTGAAGGAGACAAGTCCATGTCAGATTACCATCTTAACGAAACCACAAGGATGGGACAAGGACTGGGCGTGTGAAGCTAAATGGGTACACTGGGCCTGAGCTGCTAGACGCCCTGGACGAAATAGGGTTTCCAGTGTAGCGATCTAGTATCTGTCAGGGAATCATATTAGATGACTGTCTTGATAGGGCTAAAAGGTTGCGACAAGGGCGTGGAACCAAGCATCCTAGGCCTGTGTTAGTAAGAGCTCTATATTAAATAGCTATTCGCTCTCTATCGAGAGCACATGTTAGAACTACCTAGATTGAGTTAAAGGGTTGCGACAAGAAGTGGACGTGAAAACGTTAATGGGTACTAGGTCTGTGCAGTAGGAGGCACGGAAATGATAAACATTAAGCTTAGCTATTTATTATACTCTGGGAATTCATACCAGATAAACATCTTAAACGGGCCAAATACTTGCGATAAAGACAGTAAGTATAGTAGACCTAAGTTCGTAGGAAATTTACAAGCTATAAAACGTTAAGCTAACGTATCAACTGTGTCTTTGAAGCCCTTGTTAAAACTAGCTAAATAAAGTTAAACCGTTGCGACATGAACTGGGCAGCCTGGAAGGAATAAAATACTAAACCTGGCTAATTAAACACAATGTAGAAGGGTATGTCAGATTATTATCTCAGTAAGCCTAAAAAGTTGCGATGAGGACAGGGCGTCCGGAACTAAGTGGGTACACGGGCCTAAGTTAGAAGGAGGCCTAGAAGGAATAAGACCGACGTTAAGCTTGGTCTTCTACTATTCTCCGTTACCTAGTGCGGCCGCAAGGTTCACCGAATTAGGAAAACGCATGGACTCGGAGAGGAACCGCCAAGAATTGACTCTGTCCACTCCGTGGACCACAGAACATAATAGGGTGGACTACGAAATAGTGGCTGATGCATATTTCAGGCGGACCGTGATTGACCTTGTTACCGGGAGCCGTCCATCATCGACCGAGAGAACCTAACAACTGAGAATCCACGCGGTATGTGTTGTTAATTGTTCATGAATCTCCAGAATTGTTGAAGCATGTAGGATATCAGTGTTCTTCTTCTAATTCATGACACGAACTTGGTATGATGCGATATAATGAACGGTGTAACCCGTACGGAGCATGGAGTGGCATCCAACATTTGCGCGCGGCGAGGCTGTCCAAAGGATTTCGTATGCCTGACGATCCTTTCTGTTTTAGTTCATAACGGACTGTTTTTACGATGTGGCCAATCACGGCCGCGGCAATCAGCCCTAAATATAGAGGTTTAGCTATTTGGGGGCGGGCACACCCAAACTAATTCTGCCCCAACATGCACAAGAGTCATGGGCTTGGCATTCAATCTGAACGACTAAGCCTATCTGATTGAATAGGGTCAGATCATTTGAAACTGGAAACCAATACGAAGATGGCTGTGTTGCGCCTGATCTATGGCGTATGTGCTCTCTGACTGGTTCCATAGTGAAGGAAGCACTTCCCCAGGACTCGAGCTAAATTTTACTCAACATAATTTAATAGTTAGGCAGACAAGGAACATAATGGTGCAAAGGTATAAAGACGGTGCCGACGTCCTGGGGTCCAGGCCAACTAACATCAAGCAAAACAACTACTCTCTTCTTCACACTCAAATTCCTTCCCAACCGCAAAGATGGGCACTCCCACAACGAACATGACTCTGCTCCAGAATCCAGATCTTTGTACTCTGGACACATGTCCCATCGAAATGGCCAGTGTCGAATATCTTCCTAATTTGGCGGGTAACGTCTTCTTCGCCGCAGTCTTTGGTCTTATTATTGCTTTCCAGCTTTTCTTCGGCATAAGATACAAGACCTGGAGCTACATGATCGCCATGGTCTGTGGTCTAGCACTGGAAATTATTGGATATGTTGCTCGCATTATGATGCACAATAATCCCTTCGTGTTTGACAATTTCCTCATGTATGATTTCCTTTTCTTTTCAACTCGACATTCGTGATACTAATAATATATCAGGTACCTCGTCTGTTTAACCATCGGACCCGCTTTCCTCTCCGCAGCCATCTATCTCTGCCTCTCCCGCATAGTGATCGCATACGGCGAAAAGATCCCCTATTTCCGAGCCCGCACCTACACCATCCTCTTCATCACGTGCGACCTGATTGCCCTAATCCTACAAGCCGCCGGCGGTGCCATCGCCTCCATTGCTGACGACCAAGATACCACGAAGATCGGTACAAACATCATGGTTGCCGGTGTCTCATGGCAAGTGTTCAGTCTCCTCCTCTTCGTGGCCCTCTGCACCGATTTCGCGCTCCGGGTCCGCCGTGCCCCTGCGAACCTATTCAACCCGGTCTTCGAGGGCCTGCGACAGACAAAGGCTTTTAAGGGGTTCTTGCTGGGACTAGGTGCTGCGACGTTGCTCATCATCATTCGTTCTGCTTTCCGATGCGCGGAACTCAGCGAGGGATTTGACGGGAAGTTGGCGAATGATGAAATCACTTTCATGGTGCTAGAGGGAGCGATGATTGCCGCGGCTGTTATTGCCTTGACGGCTTTCCACCCCGGCTGGGTATGGAAGGGACAATGGGGAGATGCGGTTTGGAGCGTGCGAACCGACAAGGGGGAGAAAGGAAATTATAAGGGGCTTGTGATTGAGGGTGAGGATGAGAGCTATCGGATGGAGTCGAGAGAGAGGATCAACACCTCTTATGCTTAGGTGGGTGTTGGTCGGAAGTTTGATGGATTATGTTTTCGTTTCCTTGCCACTACGGATAGAGTTATTGTTCTAGCATTTGTATCTTTGAGCTAGTCAGGGTTTCCCTTGAGGATAGTGCTCCATAGTATTTGATATATCAATCCCCAGGCTATTTCTAGCCCTTTACAGCGATTGTAACTGAAAGGCTATGCTGCCTGAGAAGGAATCTATTTGGTCCGTAACGCACTTTGTAGTGCCGATCAACGATTCGTTAGTTGCTATACATCACCCAAGCAGCAGGCTGACAGTCCAGCTCAAGGAAGGGATTACGATATTACAAATGGCCTTCCTTTCTCTCTAGACTTGTGACGTGATGTTCAAGACAGAGCGGCTCGCTATAGTACGTCATCAGAATGCGAGGTGGGTTCGATTAGGAAACCATAGTCTTGGTGAGGTGTTCGAATTCAAGGTTGACACCATACGAATGGTTGCGCTGGAATACTAGAAACGCATGGAGCTTGTCGCAGTATAATAGGCATTGCATCATGGAGACGACGATTGCTGCTGATGGGATCATGACCGGACTTATGACCCACAAAAAGAAGGGGTGAGAAAAGAAGAATGGGAGAGTAAAAAAGCAAAAAGAAAACGACAACTGGAGGTGTGATGCCCAAACAGGGAGCATGGGATAAAAGATGCTCGGAATCGGCAACCAATCGAGCGATAGCTTAATAATTGCTACCAAGATTCTCACAACGCATATTGCAGTGCATGCTAGGCTCATTCGTTGAATTGACACAATATAGCATGTTTCAAGACAGGAACTTGATTGAAAGATTCATTATGTGCTTTTGAGTTCCTCTAAACTGTATGCACCTCAGTCCAAACATGAATTTTCCCATTATTTTACATTAGTGTAAGTTTATATGTGTACATCACAGTTATTCCTCAACACAACGACAAGCATCCCCGCATAGACTCTTCGTGATCATATCTTCCGTCAATACCCCTTAGCACGGCCTGTCCTTACCGATGGTATAGCCTTGTTTAAGACCTTTTCTTGACACTTCCATTCATCCCGACCGCCTTCGCCTTTTTGGCTTCCGCAAAAGCTCCTCCGCAGGCCTTGATGCTGCTTGCGATAAGAACTACGCAAATTATGTTAGTTTTCGCTCACCAATTCAGACAGTAAAATTGGCAAGGGCCACATACCAATAGGAATAACAATCCAAAACGAATTCAAGAACACAAAATACCCGTAGAAATAATAGTTCTCGGGCCTCGAGTACTCAACTCCATGAACCAGAAAGTCGAACGCGCAAATCCCATAATACAGTATGTTCCCGTAAAGCTGGCCAGTGGAGATGATGATCTGCAGCGGGTGACGGAAGGGGTTATCGGTGACGATAAAAGCAGCGAGGAGGAAGGACAATGGCCCCCAGGCCCAGGCCGTCATCGACTCCATGATCATCATGAAGGCGTCAGACGTGAGATAACGCGAATCCGACAACGAGTATTCTTTCCAGAGTTGTGCGAGGAGGTGTTGGGAGCTCGGGAGCGTGGCCCAGTTAAGGGCATAGTAGCCTTCGAGGATGAGGTGAATGCCGCCGCCTGGTTGTTTGTGAGTGCTGCGTGCTTATAGAAATGGAAACAGGAAGACGTACATAGTGCAAACCACAGAACGGTTAGGAGCTCGGAGGTCTTGATTCTAGGGTTCACGGTCGTCGCGATGATTTTGGCGGCTGAAAGAATGAATACGGAAGCGACGGTGAACGTCGCAAGGATTGCCGGGGTGCTCAATTCCCTAGGAACATAGTTGGGGATCACTGCGTCCAAGGGATAGTAAGGGTGGGGAACTGGAACTGTCATGATGGAATTTCACGAAGGAGTGGAGTGATTAAATGCCGAGTGGAGTGTTGGGAGGACGAGGCATAATTCCAGGGACTTCAGATCTTAAAGAATCTCGGGAGATTGCTGCTAGCGCCGATGGCAGGAGGAATAGGGGAATGCCGAATTGGGGACTAAATTCTTACATATGCCCGGTCGTACGACTCGGATCCAACGCGCTCGGGTTCCGCGGCCTCCGCTCGAGGTAAACAAAGGCACGTGAGTGGTGACCTTGCTGGCACCCAACCAGTGTGTGATCAGTGAATTACTACCTATTGGATCTCATCATTTTGTTCCTGAGTACACCTTGAACTTCGGCAGTTTCTACCGCATACTTTATGGCCACGGCTAGTTCCGATCTGTCGATCCCCTTTTTGCGGGGAATCAGGTGGCTTTCAAGGGGTTGACGGAAGTCTGATGCCTGAGGCTTCAATATACGCCAAGACCTCGACAGACACAGCTCCAAGGGCTGTTCAAAAGAAGGCTTTATGCTTGTGTGAAAATTTCGAAGGATTTGGTTGCCTGAACCTATGATACTGTGTAACCTTCTTAGAGTACTTCTCCGGTTGGAGCTAATATGTTCATCTTTCATAGTTTGTTATGAATTCGCAAGGAATAACTCGAAATATATATCGAACGTGTGAAACACAAACATGCGCAAGTACAGTTTGATTGCACAATCACTGAGCATTAATTCTTACTAGAGCGGCTCCTGGTAGACTACAATAGAAAGTAAGCTCTTGATAAACAAAAGGCGGAAAAAAAAAAAAAAAAAAAATAAATAAATAAATAAATAAAAAAAGAAAAAAAAAATCATGCCGGAAACACACCACCAGAGGCGATCGCCAGCCAGTCGTAAACCTCCGAGGGCACGGAAATGCGGCCTCTTAGCAGAGTAAGGGTTTGCCGGACGAGGTCTTCACGAAACAACTTGTGCTTTTGTGCAGTGACGCAGTCTGTCGGCCTAAAAAGCAATATCAGCAAATAGTTGAAAGTTGTGTGAACCAGCGCATGAAGACGTACTCATAAACATGCTCCCGAAAAAAATATCGGCCATGGTACTCATCTGCAATTAGGGCTCTGACGTACGTCCATGCACCGGCTTCAGCCGATTGACAGAACAGACCCATAACTGTGCGCACGATAGGCCCAGTTCCAAGGTCTCGACAAATTTGAGTTTGGCTGGCCCCGGGCGTGAAGGAAGCGATTTCCACCCGGTGGACACTCCCGTCGATAGAAGAGGCCAGTTCGTGCGTCCAAATCATACTGAGAAGCTTTGAAAGCCTGTAACGCTGATAGCACGTGAGTGAGTTGGGGTCATTGAAGCTCTCGAGGATCTCGTTGGCTGTTTTGCCAGAGGGAATGTCCTCCAGTGCGTGGCCCTCGGATGTAACATTTAGTAGCCTTCCTGGGAGGGAATGCGGGGAGGACCGACCGCGTCCAAGCACAGTGAGTAGAGAGAGAGAAAGCGCACAGGACGCAAGATAGTTCACCTGCAGGTGAGTCTCGAAAGAATCTGTTGATCGCTCGAACCGAAGATGGAAGACGCCCGCGTTGAGGACCGCAATATCGAGTGACCGGAGTGAGAGCAGTCGGTCGTTAAAATCTTGAATTGACTGGAAAGACCCCATTTCGAGGGGCCACAGATCGATCTGGGCTGTTGATTGAACTTCTTTCCGCAGGCTTGCTCGTATATCTTCCAGGGCCCGCTGGCCACGCTGGGGGTCGCGCGCCGTGATGATAAGACGGGAGCAATGTGCTGCGAGAATCTTCGCCAGCTGCAGCCCACATCCGGATGTAGCGCCAGCTACGAGTGCCGTGCGACCCGCGAGAGATTCAAGTTCCGATAATTGGAGGGGACTGGAGCGAGTGGTAAGGTTGTTCCACATAAGCGGGAGCGGTCCGTCCCTTGCGAATGTTAACAATTTCGGATGCAGGACTTCGAGCCGCAGCATATGATAGAGGGCGTGCAAATCCATAGTGGGCATTCAAACAAGGTTCAAAAACATGTATTTGATAGCCTGAAGTGGTGAAAGCAAGAATTGACCTTCTAGAAGCGGAGGAAGTCGAAGGTACAAGGCTATTAGAAGAGGGGATGATAAGAAACGTAAGACGGCGGAAGATGCGGCGCAACCTTCTTATATAACACAGAGGGAAAGCGGGTGATGGGTCGCCGTGTGTTGATTGAATGATTCTTGCGCTATGTACTATTTCTACTCTTCATACATATAGACTGACAATGGCAGGATGGCTCTAAACCAACTGCTGTGTACCTATACACCGCGCTACGAACTTGAATTTGGAAGCTATTCCGCTCTAGCAGGAGAGCATGTCATGCAGAATTTACAAAACACCCAAAGAAAACTACAGAAAAAGATTGTTTGAATCTAGGCTTCGGGTTTCCTCCCAACCATCAAGAACATCGGCGTAACAATCCCCCTCTCACCCGCCTTTAGAAGGGAATCCATCGCCTCCATTATCTGCACTGCCTCGTTTCGCGTCCCGGATGGCAGGATCCTGAACTTCTCAAGAGCCCCAGTCATATAGTATAGGATCCCCCGAGATCTGAACGAGCTCATAAGGAACGAATAGTAATTCTTGGCAAAAGTATCTGACACCGACGCCATCATGCCATATGACCCATCAATGGGGGAATACCATGGCATACTTCCTGGTCGTTCCGCCAGGTCTTCCGCAAGTTCCATCTCGAAGCCCGCCGCCTTCATTGCTTCAACTGCGGCCGATGCCTCCCGAAGCGGTGGCGCTGCAAATACTTGTTCATATTTACGTCGGATCTCCCGATGCTCCGGGTCATCGTCGCGATACTTACTCGCCAACACTGGCTCGTAGACAGCGAATCTGGCGCCCGGTCGCAGAAATTTGAAGACCTGTGCGTATACAGCTTGGAGATCAGGTGCGTAAGCAGTTGCCTCGATAGAATAAGCACCGTCAAAGGAGGCTTCTTCGAGCTTCATATCCATGAAATCTGCTGCCTTAAACGAGACGCGATCTTCCAGTTTGGCTGCCGCTGTAAACCTCTTTGCATGTTGAATGTGATGCTCTTCCAAATCAACGCCGACAACGTTCACGTCAAGAAATCGCGCGATTTCTCGTGTGGGTCCGCCGTTGCCGCAGCCGACGTCTAGGACATTTTGGTCTTTGTTCACTTTCAACCATAGTGCTAGGTAGTGTTCATGTCGGGTGACTGCGTTGGCGAGAGTTTCACCAGGAGTCAAGCGAAATACGTGGATGAAGCTGCCAAAAATATGCTCGATAAGGCTTGTGCCATGTTCATAAAATCTGTCTCATTTTGAAATTAATATCTTGGGTAGTGATAGAAGGAGCTTGGGCTTGCGTACTGTGCATTCTGTTCGACTTGTTTCTGGGTGTCTGTCTGTGAAGTAAGAAAAGTTAATTCACATCGGCTACGGCAATGATGACGTTTATGACCATACCTTTTTCTTTTCGTCTACCATTTTTGGTTGCTGATGGGCGATGACTGAAATATTGGCCGGTCAGAAGAAGATAATCCGTTACTGCAACAAGTGCCCAAAGTTAAGCTTAAGGGTGGTAAAAGGAGGGAATCTCTCTAGCAGTCTATGAGGGGCTCTTACTCAGGAAACGTAGTGCGGAGTCATATTTTTGTCTATTATATACAAGCTGCAGGATGCAAAATTGCACCCCTCACACAGGCTGAATCCTAGTAAGACTGAGGGGACATGGATCCTGGACTCGCATAGGCAGGCCTCGAACCTAAAACTCTCTCACCTCATCTCAAGGTGCAGATATAGTGCCTCGTGTTATTGCATGATGCAACAGCGGCGCTATAGTCTGACATTGCATGTATTAGACAGCTTATCCCGTCCACTGATGCAGCATCATCACCCCACCTGGCCGGAGTTCCAATATCGCACCACACGCGTAGGTAGTGCTCTAGATTTCTAGCAATATCCTTGAACTGAGGTAAGCACTTGCAAGAGTATTACGATAACCAGAGTAGCTCTTAAAGTGTGATATTAACAAGACTTGCGAGATGAAAAAGGTAATTCTTATCGCGGTTACAGCTCAGGCCACCGAGTCTACCCCACTCTCCGCGTTTGCCGAGACATGAAGGCAGGTTGATCCTCGAGTCTCACATAAGCTGTTGATTTTTTATATAGGAAGTGGTCTAGATTAATTGGACTGTAGCGAGTACTGAATTTTGCCTAAAGGGAGATCCTAGTCTAGACAGTACACCAAGGGAAAATAAGTCTGCTTGTCCAGAGGTGCTTCACTCTAGAACGACTCACTTGGGTATAGTACCGATAGGTGGAACAAAATGCCTCATTATGGTGTTCATCCTTGCCAAAATCAACAACCTGGACCAACGGGCGCGGGGAAACTAAGACTGGCTAAGCTTCTCCAACGTGTCACAGCATCTCTGGATGGCTTCCGAGATCCCGGGAATATTCTGAAAGGAAAACATTTCGAAATGATTGCCCTCCACTTCCAATGTCTCGGTAAAAAGATCAGGATCATAATTGTCCCACCCGAGGACTTGATCGTGACGGTAAATGTCTAGTATATGCAATCGGTTCCCCTTGGTAGGTAGGGAATTGGCAGCTCGCAGAAGTGAAAACCGTGGTCGCTGCCCAGATTGATGACCTGTCCAAACAGGGGGGCTCCATTCCCGAATGACCCGTAGTGCTTCCTTCATGGCTCGTATCGAAAGAACCAAGTTCTTGTTTGGCTTGTCCATGACTAGGTGATCTAGTGTTTCGAGGTAGCCTCCACCGCTTGGCAAGTTGACAGGACACATACTCTCCATCATCAAGACACCGATGACTCTCACGTTCCGATCGCCTGTCAGCACCTTTGCAATTTCGAGGCTGAGCAAACCGCCCATGCTCCATCCACCTAAGAGAATATCCACTTTTCCGTCGGAGTTGCGCCCCCCAGCAAAGTCCGGTGCAGCGCAGGTTTTTCTGATCATCGCGGCGTAAAGACGTCCCATTCCACGAACTCCACCTTCGAAACTCCCGCCGCTGTGATAGCGCGGATTGAAAATCCCGTATGTTGGGCGTCGGAGGGAGTCTAGACAGTGGTACGCAAAGGTCGTACCACCGCCATCGTGGATCAGGAAGAGAGGAACGCGTGGTCTCGTCCCAATGCCGTCCCAGCCTAAATCGAAGTTCTGGATAAGTTCAGGGTTCTTTGCCATGATGATATTAGGCTGTTGCGCCTTGGATTTGATGTGAATTCAAATGATATAGGTCAACAATGTCAAGTCCGCACGTTTCACACCACTCGACAACAGCGGAGGGACGAAATAAGGAAAAACCCCGCAGAGCTGGAGAGGGGAAGGTGATAGTGAAAACCACAGTAAAAGTCCTTGCGCATCAAATAGTACAAACTATTGCGCTGACGCGTTTTCGCTGATTTTGGGGGTCATCAATCGTATGTTGATGGAGGGTGTAATGAGAAATCGATTGGTTTCTCGGAAAGGCATGAACCGAGCTCCGCACGGCTTATTGTGCCATGGTTTTGGCAGAAACGAAGCAGGCCCTGTCGCCTGTCTACAGTATATCAGCACGATCGTGTTAGAGCGGACTTTGGTGCGGAGATGATGAGCTTAGTGAGATTATAGTCACCCCTGTACCTTGGCGTGTCTGCTTACCACTCCACTAACAGCTGACCACCCATGTGTCTGGAGCGTCAGAGATGCACCTCAGACCACAACCAGATGCCAAGCTGTCAGCTTGTTTGAGCTAATCCGGCTTTCCTAAGCGTGAGAATTTTGTTGGGGTTTCGGCCGTTCGGGAGGTTCCAGATTGTACTTGATGATGTAAATGTTGGAGAAAAAATTAGTGTTGAGCTGAACCCTACCGGAAGAGATATCGTATAGTATAAGAAGTCTAATGCTCTACTACGCCATTTATAGTATTGAACCAAAACTCAAAATCATAGAGTCGTGCACTGTTCGCTTTCCAAATATCAAACCGCAACAATACCTGTGTTTTCCTAGAATTTGTCGATTGAAGATAGCAGAATGTATGAGCCATTGGCAATTGTTGGAACGGCATGTCGGTTACCAGGTGGTGCGAGTTCGCCATCGAAACTATGGGATCTCTTGAAGGCACCCAGAGACGTTCTCAAAGAATTTCCGCCGGAGAGGCTAAACACGACGGGCTTTTACAACAATAATGGCGACATGCGAGGCCGCTCAAATGTCCTTCACAAATCCTATTTGCTGGAGGAAGATGTCCGTCATTTCGACAACTCCTTCTTTAACATCAACCCAAAAGAGGCGGCTGATATGGATCCCCAACAGAGGATTCTCCTGGAAACTGTCTACGAAGCCTTTGAATCAGCTGGATGGACACTGGACGATGTCGACGGCTCTCAGACCTCAGTTCATGTCGGCATAATGACAGATGATTATAATCTGATCCAGGGCCGAGACCCTGATACGTTAGGAGGACACGCCGCTACCGGGATATCCCGTTCTATTCTAGCCAATCGGCTATCCTACGTCTTCAACCTGCAAAGGGCATCTTTGGCTCTTGATACAGCATGTTCCAGTTCTCTTGTAGCCCTACACATGGCAGTACAGGGCCTTCACCGAGGTGAGGCCACTCAAGCAGTTGTAGCGGGCACAAACCTACTAATGGACTCCTCTTGGTACATTATGGGGTCTTCGATGCATATGATTTCTCCAGAGTCTCGATGTCGCATGTGGGATAAGGATGCCAGTGGCTATGCTCGAGGTGAAGGTTGCGCTGCAGTGGTAGTGAAGACACTCTCCCAGGCAATTCGCGATAATGACCATATCGAATGTATTATCCGAGGAACCGGTGTCAACTCAGACGGGCAGGGCAATAGCAACGGTATCACGATACCGTCACCTGCGGCACAAACTGCCCTGATCCAGCAGACATACCGTGATGCTGGCCTGGACCCCGTCACTGACCGGTGCCAATACTTCGAGTGTCACGGTACTGGTACTCAGGCTGGTGACCCTGCGGAAGCTCAAGCAATTCAAGACGCATTTCGCGACGACAGCGACCCTCCGATTAACAACACGTTGTACTGTGGGTCCATTAAAACGGTTATTGGTCATCTCGAAGGTTGTGCTGGATTGGCTGGATTGATTAAAGCCTCGCTGGCGATACAGAGCAAGGCCATCCCTCCCAATATGCACTTCAACAACCTGAATCCAAAGATTGAGCCGTTTTACGCAGGGTTGGAGGTACCCACAGCCCTTTTGCCCTGGCCAGAGACGGGCGATGGGCCTCGCAGAGCGAGTGTGAACAGTTTTGGCTTCGGTGGCACCAATGCTCACGCTATCCTCGAGAGCTATGAACCTTCAATTACTGAAGTTGCCCCCAGATCAACTCCGTCAGGTGTGGGATCCGGCAGCATCTATCAATATGATGGAGCTCCCGTGGCACCACTGGTGTTCTCGGCTCGGAGCCGATTGTCTTTGCTTGACTGGCTCAAGGAGCTACTCAGCTATCTGCGAGTGAACGAGTCCGTAGATCTTGGCTCCTTGAGTAACACGCTAAATTCAAAGAGATCTGTATTTCGGTATCGAATTGCGATCCCGACTGTGGTTGATCGTGAGGATCTCATGGAAAAGCTGGAAGACCAAATCAACATCATCAGCACCTCAATGGACGGACCTCTTCAACCATCACCTGGATCCAGTAGTGGGGAAGGGGCATCAATTTTGGGGGTCTTCACCGGTCAGGTATGCTCGGCCTATATTTCATCAAATAATGCGAGTTTTGACGCTGATCACCTTTCATTATCTAGGGAGCACAAGCAGCGCGGATGGGATTTTCTTTGTTAGAAGGCTGCGAAAGCTTCAGGGAGTCTATTGGAGATTGCGAAGCGGCCCTAGCATCGATTCCAGATCCGCCGACATGGTCCTTGAGTGAAGAGTTGGCCGCGGACACCGCAGATTCACGCGTAGCAGAAGCTCAGTTTTCGCAGCCGCTATGTACTGCAGTTCAGATAGCGCTTGTCGATCTTCTACGCGTCTGTGGAGTTCGCTTTCATACTGTTGTTGGTCACTCTTCCGGGGAGATTGCTGCAGCGTACGCAGCTGGACTATTGACTAAACGGGATGCCATGGGAGTCTCATATTATCGGGGGCGTGTAACGAACCTTGCCCGAGGCGACTCCGGTCAACCAGGAGCTATGTTGGCTGCCTCTATCTCTTTTGCCACAGCCGTTGGATTCTGCTCTGAGCCACAATTCAACGGTCGGATTACTGTCGCAGCGAGCAATTCACCTTCTAGCGTGACCCTATCCGGCGACAAGGACGCAATTGCGGAGATGAAGGAGTACCTTGCTGCGATGCAAATCCAAGCTCGAGCTCTTCAGGTCGACACGGCCTACCACTCTCACCATATGCGTGCCTGTGCTGAGCCTTATTTGCGACGACTCAAGGAGCTCGGTGTGACTGTTCAAACCCCATCCGCTGACCAGAAATGTCGCTGGTATTCCAGTGTTAGACAGAACACCGACATTCTTGAATACCCACTCGGATCGGAGCTGGAGGGACAATATTGGATTGATAACTTGACACAGCCAGTCCTTTTCTCCCAAGCTGTGAGTTCTGCTGTTGAGGGCAACGCCGCGGGATTTACTGCAGCCATCGAGGTTGGACCACACGGCACTCTGAGAGGACCGATCAATCAGACTATGAAGCAATCGGCTTCCACTAGTTCCTCAATGGCCTATACAGCCTGCCTAAGCCGGGGCAGCGACGCCGTGACGACCTTCTTAGAGGCTTTAACCACTATCTGGGTTCTTGCTCCAACATCTGTGAAACTCTCTGGATGGCGCTCAGCCCTCGGCAACAATACCCCTAAGCCACCGATTAAGGGTCTGCCCCCCTACGCATGGGAGCACACTCAAGCTCATTGGCGTGAGTCCCGGGTTGCTGGTAACTATCGTCTCGGTACATGCCCTCCGCATGATATCCTTGGTCGCCTCTGGAACGATACCGGTTCTGAGCAAACGTGGCGGAATACATTGCGGCTGAATGAGATGCCGTGGCTCAAAGAGCATGTGTTCCAGAGTCAAGTTCTTTTTCCTGCGACTGGGTATATCAGTCTGGCTGTCGATGCAGCTAAGATGTTTGTCAAGAACCAATCGATCAAGCTCGTTGAGGTGCGGGACATGACCATCCCAACGGCATTGCCCGTCGGCGAGGGAGACGAGGTTGAGATTCTATTTACGATCCGGAGACGGGTCTCGCCTAAGAGTGTAGGAGTTCAAATTGACTCAAAATCAACCATAGAGGCCGAGTTCACTTGTCACAGCTATCCTCATAATGAACAAAAAGCGGATAAGAATTGTGAAGGTCTACTGATAATTTATCTGGGTGACCCCGAGCCAACAGACGTGGCACCCACAGATATTTCTGATGTGGAACTGACCCCATGCAACGTGGATCGATTCTACCACGCAGCGTCGGAGATCGGCTTTCAATACGAGGGCGCATTCCGTGCGCTGGAGTCGCTCAACAAATGTTGGGGCCACGCAAAGGCAGTTGCCTCTTGGTCTCCAGAGGAACCCAGCATGAATATTACTTGTACCGTACATCCGGCTATCCTGGATGTCGCTTTCCAGACAGGACTTTCAACCATTCTCTCTACAGCCGAGAGATCGATGCATAGTCCGTATCTGCCGATTGGGGTGAAACGGGCCATGATCGACCCCAATTGGGATTTTAGGACCAACGTTGCAATCGAAGCTTATATGACCAGTCCCACGGTCGGTCTGGGGCCACGGATCGAAACCGATATCAACGTACGAAGCTCAAACGGTCAAACAGGCTTCTGTGAGATTCAGATGGAGGGGGTGACATTCAAGGCCATTTCGGAGCCACAGCCTTCGGAGGATCGAAACATTCTAGCCAAGACTGTCTGGGGCCATCATGCAGCACATGGACTGGTGTATGCACCTGAACTGGCAGATAGTGACCAATTGGGTTCACCAAGCTATACTTCTGAGGAGCACGAACGTGTTGCATTATTTTACCTGCAACGTCTCAGTCAGTCCATCAGTGCGCAGGAGATGGACGCTTTGCCGCTACATCATCAAAGGCTTGTCCGGTCTATCAACGCACTCGTGACGAGAGCTCGCGAGAATACTGATCGAGTGTTCTTGCAGCCCGAGTGGCTGAATGATAGTACTGAGATTATCACAGACCTTCTCAAACGAGATCCGAGTGACGTTAACATGGCGTTGCTGACATCCAGTGCAGACAGGACCATGTCTGTTCTGAAGGGAACTTTCAGAGGAGATAGCAAAGAGAGTTTGTATACATCTCTCTACCACCAGACAGCCTGGGGTTCAACCTGCACCAAGGCTATTGCTCAGCTGATGGCCCAGATCAGCCACACGTTTCCTAGAACTAATATCCTACATCTATGTGGAAGTTCTTGCGAGACAGTCTCAAAGATATCAGATCTTGTTGACGATGCGTACGGGTCGTATACCTGTGCCAATGCCTCGCAGGAAATTGTTGATGGGTTGAGAGACGAGATCGGCCTGGCATTCGCCAAAGAAAAGAGGCTTTCATTCGAAGTGCTTGACCCTGAGACCAGAACAAGCCAACAGCTCTTCGATGTTGTCATTGTAACGGATATGTGTCGTGTGAGACAAGACCTCTCACAAAGTGTCCAGTGCTTGCGAAAACTCCTGCGCCCTGGTGGTTTTTTGATCACAATGGAGCTTACAGGCATGTCCCTCCAGCCGATGGCAATTCTGGGCTCCTTGGAAGGCTGGTGGGCGAACGGCGGACTCGGAGTGGAAGCGCCCGGTATGAAGACAGGCGAATGGGACGATCTGTTATCGAACAATGGGTTCTCGGGCATTGACTGTATAACACACGATCAACCCGGTGCCAGCATGCATGGTTATTCTGTGTTCTCCGCGCAAGCTATGGATGACCGCCTCGAGGTTGTCCGCAATCCACTGACTTCGTTACACATGATCACACCATCTCCGATCATATTCATCGGTGGTGAAACAAACCGTGTATCAAAGCTTATTCGACAGGGCAAGAGCCTTCTGCGTGGCTTGGCCTCCGAGGTTCAAGTATGGAGTCGCTTTGACCGGATTGACTCCTCTCGTATTCCTCCTGAATGCTCAGTCATCAACCTCCAGGATCTTGACAAGCCACTATTCTCATCTCCTCCTTCAGTGAATGAACTCAAGAATCTCAAGGAAGTACTGGCTAGTGCGCAGAATGTTCTGTGGGTCACGTCCGGCCGTCTAGTGGATGATCCGTATGCCAATATCATGGTTGGCATTGGGCGGTCGCTGAGGCATGAACACATCCATCTCAACCTGCAATTTCTGGATTTTGACCAAGGGGAGCCCTGGGATATTCAAACCGTCATGACTCAGCTCCTTCGTCTGGTATTCTCGAATTCGTCCCCAGACATTACGGACGGGATACTTTGGGTACAAGAGCCAGAAATTGTGATCAAGAACTCGCAGATGATAACACCCCGGGTGCTCCTGGATCCCGAGTCTAACGAGGTCTACAATGCTGCTCGCCGTCCGGTGGTCAAGTCTCTTGGACCTTCAGATGAATTTGAGATTGTTAACGACAGAGTCGAAGCGTCATCGAAGTCCACCCTTGCCGTTGGTCATTCATTCGAGAACCTGGAGGACCGCATTGAAGTAGAAGTTGAGCTGTCAGTACCTCTACATGCAAACGATGAGACTCCTCGCTATCTGTCACTTGGTCGCGTGAAAGATGGTCGACGCCACGAGGCGACAGGGCTAGCCCTGTCATACAGAGAGTCGTCTCTCGTCACCATTGATGGGGGCTACTGCGGCTTTAGCTCTCCAGTCCTTCGTGACTGCGACGCCTTGACGCTCGTGAAGGTGTCGACTATTCTGCTTGCATTTAAGTTAGTCTCCAGTCTGCCGAGTTCTGGAACAACCCTGATATGTGATGCACCTGACGGGCTCCGCAGAGCAATTTCTGCGTTGGCAACAGAGGATGCTCGAAAGGTAGTGTTTATTGCAATCACGCACAAACCTCAGAGGGGCAGCAGTCCAGAATGTGTGTCTATACATCCGCAAAGCTCCATTCGTGCTATGAGAAAGAAGCTACCTGATGATGCGGTTGCTTTGTTCGACTTTTCAGGAACCAATGCGGTCTCTATTCTACCGATTCTGTCCTCGGGTTACCGACCACAAACCCTTGATCTGAAATCACTCACACAGGAAGATGTGGAAGACACGTTGAACATTTACGATCGGTATCAAGGTGTTCTAGACCCGGTATCGGCCCCTAACATCCTCCGTCTGTCGGAATTGTCCCAGAGAGGTTCTGGCAAGTGTGAACGTCTTTCCGTTGTCACAGACTGGACTCGAGAAAGACCAACCAGTGCGATTATCCACGGCCTGGATCCGCACGCTTTGATCTCGCCGAATAAAACATACTTCCTTGTCGGGATGGCAAGTGAGCTGGGCCAGTCACTGGCTTACTTCCTAGTTCGAAGTGGCGCACGGTATATTGTCTTATCCAGTCGAAACCCAAAAGACAACCAGAACTGGCTTCGTGATCTTCGGGCAGACGGGATAGACATTCGCGTGGTCAAAATGGACGTCACCGACCGTGCCCAAGTGCGCGATACTGTCAACCACCTCCGTCAGACCATGCCGGAGATCGGTGGCGTGACCAATGCAGCCCTGGTTCTTGAGCCAGCCGTCTTCGCAAATCTCTCTGCTGCAAGTATCGCAAAACAGATGATGCCCAAGATTCACGGCACAGTACATCTCGACGAGGTGTTCAAAGATGATCGCTTGGATTTCTTCATGTGTTTCGGCTCTTTGGGCACTGTGTTCGGTAATCCCGGCCATGCGATTTACCACGCTGGCAATGCCTTTATGATGAGCTTGGTCGCGAACCGCAAACGACGAGGGCTGGTAGGCTCGATCCTGAACTTTGGAATGCTTGTCGACGTCGGGTATGTGGCCAGGGCAGATCGCTCTGCTGGATCCAACGTTGAGGAATGGCTCCGCACCGACGGATTGATCGCCTTATCCGAGGCGGACTTTCACCACGTCATTCTCCAAGGAATTGTCGCGGGTCAACTGGACTCTCCTACCAACGAGGTCATCATGGGTGTTGAGACATATTATGACAAAGGACAAGTCCCGAGGCCAAGGTGGGTCGAGACCCCAACGCTCTCACATATGGTGCGCCCCGCGTCCGAAGCCGCCGAGGGCGATGCCCCCTCGTATGGAAGCCCGCAATCAAAGCTGGAGAATGCGAATACCGTCGACGATGCAGCTCCCTTGATCAATGAGCTTCTGTCTCAGAAGATAAACTCCATGATCCACGTTTCCTTAGACTCGATTCATCCAGATGAGCCATTCTCACGCCTCGGGATTGATTCGATCAACGCCATCGAGATCCGAAAGTGGCTTTGGGAACGATTCAGAGTCGAAATTTCTATGGTGAAACTCCTTGGTCGAGACTCTTCGGCCGCGATTATTCGGACTATTGCCGCGCAGTATCTGACCAAGAGGCCTGGAGCCCAGCCCAACATACCTAATAAGCATGGCTCCGCTGAAAAAGAAGAAGCACGCGTAGTAGACACTCAAGTGATTGGCAAGGTGGCAGAAATAACAACCAGGACCACGCCCAACAATGAGGAACGTGCGACTGAGATCAATCATGCTCGAAGTTCTGGCGACAGTAAGACATCCCAGTCGCCTACCGAGATTACACCTGGCTCATCATCAATTTCTACTCCTACCCCGGAGCCTAGGCTAGAGATCATCCGATCGGAGCGCCTGTCCATTGCACAGGCAGGTCTTTTCTACATCGACAAGTTCTCCGACACAAGAACGGCACTCAACCTCACGACAAGGTGGAGGATCAATGGCCCTTTGGATGTTGAGCGGCTCGCTCGAGCGTTTCAGCAGACTGTGGATCGTCATGAAGCGTTGCGTACATGTTTCTTCGAGAGCTCAGGCGATCCTGAGATCCAGCAGCACGTTACCAGCACCAGAGACTTTTCGCTTACCCGTGTGCAATCAAGTGTGGGAACGGCGCTCGATGATGTGCAGGCGGTATTCGACAGATTCAAGCAGTATGAGTATGACGTTGAGGCAGGAGAGACACTTCAAGCTACTCTAATGCGCCATAACGCAGAATGGCATACCATGGTTGTAGGATTTCACAACCTCGTCATTGATGTTGTCAGCATCTCGCTTATCTTGAGTGATATTGCTCACCTGTATCAATCTCAACCGTGGTCTCGGTATCCTACCCCTACCTCATACCTCGACTATACACATGAGCAAATGGAAGATGTGCAGAAAGGACGTTTTGATGAGGATATTGAATACTGGACCAAACAGCTCGACCCGTTGCCAGAGGCTCTCCCGTTGCTACCGCTTGCAAAGGTCCAAACCAGACAGACCAGTCGGGCATACGGCCATCACTACAGTTCCAGAGAGCTGAGCAGCAGCTTCGTCCAAACCATTACAAAGATCGGTCAAGCTCACGGTGTCGCTCCAATGCAATTTTATCTTGCTGCCATGCAAGTCCTTCTCTCCCGCCTGTTGAACATCAATGACATGGTAATTGGCGTTCTACACACCGGTCGTGACCCTATAAGCAAATTCAGGGAAACTGTCGGCCATTTGGCCTCGATCCTGCCTATTCGATTTAAGGGACTACTGGATAAGACTTTCCCTGAGGTAATGACGGGCTCTCGCGAAAGCTTACTCGATGGCCTCAGCCACGCAAGCATTCCGTTTGCTCTTATTGTGGAAAAGGTGAGACCTGGAATAAGCGAAGGGAACATGCCGCTTATCCAGGTCGCCTACAATTACACAGTCGATGACAGCCTCCCGAGCGCTCTAGGGGACTGTACTATTGCCGTGGAGGAAGCGGATTTCACAACCGTGTACGACTTTGTCCTGGACGTGCGGCGATCGACTTCAGGCGGCCATGTCGTTGGGATTACATGCACCGATGACTTTTACCCGGAGTCAGCCACGCAGTTCATCCTGGATACATTTATCGGTGTTCTTGACAGTCTGGTTCAGAAGCCCCTGACCGCTGTGAAGGACTGCAGGTTGTTCAGTAACAACCAGCTAGAGCAAGCGAGAGCCATTGCGCACACTCCTGCCATCGGGCATTCGTGGCCGGGCACGCTGTCTGAAAGATTCGCACAGGTCGCTGCCGAGTTCTCAGATTCAGTTGCAATCAAGGATGGGGCCGAGGCGATCAAATACAGCCAACTGAGAGAAAAGGTCGAGCTTTATGCCAGCATTTTGCTCGAGGCAAAGATCACAAGTAAAACTCGAGTGGCAGTGTTCTGCAAACCCAGTATTGACCTGTACGCGACCATGCTAGCTGTCTTCCGGATCAGGGCTGTCTTTGTTCCTCTGGATGTCAGTGTCCCCGCCGCTCGACGAAACGACATGATGAAGGCATGTAACCCGCATGCCTTGGTCTTTCATGCAGCCACTGCCAAAGATGTAGCGGAGAACCACCTGAGTCCAGGCAGTGAGATCACGCCGCTCAATATAACTCAGCTAGCCCGAGTCCACCGACGAGGCCCCATTACTCTCCCCGAGCAAGGGCCTTCTGATCCTGAATCTAACAGCCACATTCTCTTCACGAGCGGCTCTACCGGCGTACCTAAAGGTATCAAGCTCCACCAGAGGGGTATCATGAATCTGGCTGCTATCTTGAGCGAGCGATGCGGATACACGCAGATCAGAGTACTACAACAAACTTCCATTGGGTTCGATGTGTCATTTTCGCAGATTTACAGCGCGTTGACCAATGGAGGGACTCTTGTGGTCGCTCCATTCGAGAGTCGCGGCGACCCAGACATGCTTTCCAGGCTCATCCTTGACGAGCGGGTTGAGTTTACAATGTGCACTCCGTCAGAATACAACCTTCTTCTCACCTACGCGCCAGATCGTCTACGACAATGCACTGATTGGCGCTTTGCCGGAGCAGGAGGGGAGGTGCTCACTAAACGGGTCGTTGAAGGCCTACGCGACTTGAAGCTGCCACATCTGAAGCTGAGTAACTGGTATGGACCTACTGAAGTTACTGTTGCTACGAGCCAAGATGTCCCCTTCTATGATGTTGGTAACAGTCGAGATCATGACAAGGGAAAGATAGGCTCCAATATTGGCCATACCGCTCCTAACAACTCGATTTACATCACCAGTGAGGATGATGGGAGTCTGCTACCCATAGGCATGCCAGGGGAGATTTGCGTCGCCGGTGTCATGGTAGCCAACGGTTACCTTGACCCGGACCTGGATGAGGGTTTATTTGTCGACAGCCCATTTGCTACTCCTCAGGATGTACAACAGGGGAGTGCAAAAATGTACAAAACTGGAGACAGAGGATATCTTCAAGAAGATGGTTCTATCATTTTCCTAGGTCGAACTAAACGCGGCAGTACAGTGATCAAACTTCGGGGCTTGCGAATCGATCTGAAGGAGGTGACTGGTGCGATTCTGGAGGCAGCACCCGACCACTTAGCGGACGCTGCTGTCACGGTCCGCGGCGAGCCACAGTTTCTAGTGTGCCATGTGGCTTTCAAGCCTGGAAAGCAGCTAGAGCATCAACAACTCATGGACCTTCTGCAAACGCTCCCACTTCCGAGGTACATGATCCCAGCCACTATTGTGGTGTTAGATCGTCTACCAATGGTGCCAAACGGAAAGCTAGATCTCGAGCTTCTGAAGAGCTTGCCTCTTCCTACATCTGAAGCTTCATCGGCGCACACGCAAACCCGAGTCCCTGCTCTAAATGGAAAAACCCTGACCCCCATGGAAGAAAGACTTCGCGCGCTTTGGATTGATGTCATTGGAGTAGTCGCAGATACGGCCGACATTGAGGCGCACTCTTCCTTCCTGGCAGTGGGAGGAAACTCTTTTCTTTTGGTTCAGCTGCAGTATACTATTACCCGCGTGTTTGGGGTGAAGGTTCTTCTCTCGGAACTGGGCCAGGCAGCGGACCTGAGAGATATGGCGGCGTTGATTGAGAAGACGCGGTGAACGTCAAACCAGGGTTTGGGGGGTTCACGTTGTTTTTTCAGCTGGACATCATATTATTTTCATAATGTGTAAATTGTTTGAACATAGTTCTTTTCATATCCTCCATTCGTTTTTTCGTTTTTTTATGACTCGTAGATATCTCTCTGTTCATAGATTGTTCGAAAGGCGACTCGTAATCATTTCTCCCCTTGTATAACCTGAAGCCTATCCGGAGTACGACGATCATTTAGACTCTGGCAACCATACTCTCCATGAAGAGTGACGCGATTTATTGCTCAATGTTTGAGCTTTTCTTCACTTGGAACACTACTTACATGCCCAATGGGCCAAAGCTAAACCCCCCTGTGATGAAATAAAATATGATTTGGAATTAATAACAGCTGGGAGAACATTAGCGATGCAATGAACAGCTATCTCACTTCTTTGGCATCTCCGGTCCTTGTATCTCATAGTTCATGGTAATTATATATTTCCCGGCAAGCAGGTTCCTCCCAAACGTTCGAGGATTTTCCTCCTCGAATGAGAAAACATCCTGAACAATAACATTAGTCTAGTTCTACTTCATCGCTCTACCAAGCGTCAAAGGTTCCAAATCTTCTACAGCTTGATCAATCGGTACCATATTGCTGAGATATGACTCTTTAAAAATGTTTGACAAGTCGGCCAAATTGATATTTGCAGGCGGCAGGTGCGGCCGACCGTCAGGTGATCAAGTACGGTATCAAGTCGGCGACGTTTTAGACAACTAGTCACATACCAAGATGCGGATCCTCGGCAGTGGCACCATTTCCGGATGTCACTTCCTGTGTCAATCACGCTATCCCTTGCGTCGGTCCACTGGAATTAATCACTAGTTCGGCTGTGACCGGCGTAAGGGACACATGCCCATTCGAAATCACCCTTTGAAGAAGTATGCGACTAGTGGACTGTACGGGTGTTAGCCGGATGAATCTTCCGGTATGCACTACAAGGTAAGGCCTGGGCGGTCAATAGCTGGGGAGTATTCCAGTATGTACAAGTAAGGGAGGGGAATGACCTACACAGTCAATCTCTAAGGAATCTGGATACTATTAGGGGGTGATCTCTTAAGACTGTGACGTGTGTTGGGGGTTTATGGGTATAGATTGAATTGCAACCAACTACTTGTAGCTGACCAAGGTTGTTTTCACACCAAAGACAACGCCATATCAATCCGTACAATTTGAAAGGCCAACAATGACGATTCTTACCCCAATTTTCAGGTTCGATTCACACCTTTAGTCGAATATGTCAACTATCCGGAAGAATTCCTTCACTGCCCCTCCCTCGCCCATAGTGGGACTACGAATTTTGAGTCCATTGTGTTACGGAATGAGACTAATCGAGAGATCCCGTTTATACACCGTATCCCACTCTTTGTACAGCTCCGTGATTGTTATGGGCACCTTGGTGGGCTGGGGTAATTTAGTCACGTGCCCCTCATACAGCATGAAGCTCAGCTCCGGACATGTTACTGCTGGCACGTATCCGTTCGAGGACCGGGGAAGCAGCTTAATTATCAGCGTATTTGTGTCACGGTAGACAAGAGAGTTGAATCGCATATTCGACAGCATGGTTGCTCCTTGGCCGGTGTAGGACTTCATGAGAGGTTTGGGATCAAGCGGGTCGCTGGATACAGGGCCCATAGGAATAGTGATCTCAATGCACATCAAGCTCCAGGATTGCGCAGTCAGTAGGTCATGCTGAATGCCGAAGACCAGATCTTGTGAGATATCCAGCATTCTGATATTGATTGAGGGTGATCCTGGACGCTTCGCCATCGAACTGACAGGGTAGGTTAAAGTTGGTACGCCGCCCTCTTGAATTCCCACGGGTGATGGATGTGCTGTGGTCACATCTGTTGAAGTTATATGGCAATTACTGTTGGAATCGATGTTCAGACGCCAACATGGATCTCCAAGTTGAGAGGCCATCGGAGAGGACGTGGCGATGTTGTCCCTGAAGGGGTGTAAGTCCATGGCCCCTTGGACCACACTCAGATAGTGCTGAGAGAAGTTGTCCATAAGCAGAGTTCTTGGCTCGCATTTGCCGTCCGATGAAGTCTACCGGTATAAGACCGGCAGCGGCGAAGGTTTGTCTTTGTGTTGCTCGAATACTGCGATGGGCTGCAGGAGGTCGTCCGTGTCGCATGGAGGGGCTGTGTAATCCAGTTTGATGTGATCTTTGTCCAATTCCGTGGCGGCGGCAAACGATTGTTAGTGAGGTGGTTGGATCAGCGATAAATTTATTAATGAGATCAGTCCCGGGGGCTTTGCGAATAGACAAATCATCGTGTCTGTGTTGATGACCTCGTGGCGCAGAAACATCAAGGGATCTTCTGCTTGAGCTGAGCTCCCTCCGCTAATCTCGACCTGGAGGTCAGGGAACTTGGTAATGAGAGCGGAACGAATTTAGCATCCGTATTCTGGGACTGGCGGCATTGTGCTCCCTGCATTAGGGGTCGCAAGGTACCATTGCAGCGCGGAGAAGATGGCATTGCGCACGCAATCCACCTCTTCATCGACATGGTTGGCGAGACTAAGTGCGCCGTCAATCAGAGTCTCCTGCCATTGTCGGTCGACGTGTTAAAAACCGGATACTCTCCCCGGGCAAGCGGCTGCTGTCGGTGATCAGATAATGGGAAGGCACATTGACCAGGAAGAGGTGATCCAGAAGCCAGCGCAAGACGACCGCCCAGTCCATATTTAGAGGCGTGTTGTGTTCGTTATATGGAATCAGTTTCGTGGGAGAGGATCCCTCTGCACTAGCAACTTCTTTGGCCGCCTTCTTGAAGAAGTCGTCAAGCGTATCCTGGAAATTGTTGGTTGTGTTGACCTGCCGATGTGCATGGTACGACAGGTCAACCGTGAGCCGCTGGGCGGTTCCAACGGCGCAAAAACATTTCGGCATCGGTTGACTGCGATGAAGGTTGATTTGGTAATTCCTTCAGACTTTGAATGCATTTCGGTAGATTCTGGAGAATATCCTGTCGGGATCTGACCCCCTGCGACTCCAAGGAGCAAAGCTGCTTGTAATGGAGCCCCTGGTCATAGATCACTTTACGAACGCGTCCCAGGCTGGTGACAAAGCTGCAATCGGCGATGGCAAGCATCCGGCCTAGCTGCCAGGCCGCAGAATAGCTAAGGTCCATGAGGCCCAATTGTTGATCTAGCACCTGCAAGTCGCTGCGAGTGTTTGATAGGGAACGTAACTGCCGAGGTTGGCTGAGCGCTCGAGGCTTTTCAGGTACAAAGGCTCCTCGCATGAAGCCAGCAGTCACCTCTCCCGTTTGCGTTCGATAACGCAAGAGGGAATGTCCAGGTTCTAGTCGAGACTGGACACGCTCGACCATCTTCGGTGGATTTCCCACTAACGAGCTGAGGTTGGGCCGAAGCAAATTGCACGAGCTTCTCAAGATGCAGAACTGATGCATAACGTCTATGGACTCCGGAGGGACACACGTATAATTCCAGCTATATAGCGATGGCATGGCAACATAGCGGTCATCGCCTGATACTGCTTGCATGCCTTCCACTCCTCTGAGCGAAACCAGATGCACATAGCAGGTGGTTGGCTCCGTGATATGGAACGGACCCGTGCAATGGCTCACGACAACGCCAAAAGTGCGCTGGTCATTTGTAGCATCCAACGCAGCCACTGCCATGCCCCTCGTGTTAACATCCCGGATATGGGCGAGAAAACGGTGATGGCGGATTTATCGTGACTGGCCTCCTGTCGACTGACCATTTTTGTCGTATCCTGCGAAAAGCGCGCCAAACAGAGATGTATCAAGGAGCAGGATGTCGATGTTGGGATCTCTTTCAGTTTGGTTAGAGGTGGCCGACGCCTTAATCGGCGATTTCGTGTGGCTGAGCTTTGCAACTTGGGATAAAGGAACAGGAATCTTCACTGCCAGTGTAGAGCCCTGGCTAGGCGGAGCAGCCCCGAATATTTGCTGCAGCTCATCATGAGACCTTTCCAGTTCCTCCTTGGTAAATACCAGCACTGCCAGCCAGGGCACTCTATTTCGGTTCTGCTTGAAATCTTCCGATGTATCGTCGGCACTGACATCCCACTCCCAAGGCAGTGCTGGTGTGTTGAACACCATATGAGGCAGCACGTAGGGCATCGCCTCATGGCCCTGTGGAGGATAGACTGATTGAACCTCTCCATCTGGGAGACTAAACTTAGGCCCATCCACCGTAAACTGCTGTGAGCTGTGAAGAGTCGCAGGGGTTCCCGAGTTGGTCTTAATATGCTGGTCGACATCGATTGTGTGAGTGCCATTGTGTAAGCCGGGGACGAGACATGAGCGCAGTCGTTGTTGCCCAGACTCGAGCCCGTCACCACTTTCCTCACGATTGGCTTTGGGGAGCCTTTGGAAGTAGTGCTCAACCAGGTATCGAGGTGAAATAGCTCCCCGATTGTTCATGTTAGCGGGAGGGATATGGACGAGACCCGGCTCCGGAAGCTTCAAGTTGCGTGGTGAAGGTGAGAAGTTCCCGGGCAGGGACTTCCTTAATCTCGACGTGACTGGGCTCTCTCATTCCACAACTCGTAGTCATGTTGCACTCGCATATTTGAGTGGCCGCGTCCCACAGCCTTAGGTGGGGACCTGTTAGAGCAAGGGGCAGCTGGCAGGAACGCTTCAATGACTCTTGTTTACGCTATCATATCAGGATGTTGAGGGTTGAGTCACGCTCCTTGTTCCACGTCAGTATCAGAGCGACCAGAACCTGCCTCGGTATTGATTGGGACACTGCTGGATAATTGAAGGTTGATCATTGTTGAGTTGCCATAGATCAGGCCCCTAGCCTATCGAAATACGCAACTGTTCTTGACTCGTGTGGGGCCGAAACATCTAGAAAATGTGAGATATGCGTGTCTTTAACGTCACTTTGGTAGAATTAGTGAGGCCAAAGACTGTTATAACCAATCTGATCTCGTAACCACGCTCTATCCGTCACCCGAAGAAGTAATGGTTGGTTACTGTACGTTTCCAAGGTATTTGACGTGGTCATAGCTCTCCACAACCCATCTTGCGTGAGCATGGCAAAGACTGGGTTTCAGTGTCGGGCCACAGTGAGCAAGTATCCATTGATTCAAATTAAAATGCCAAATCTCCTACGCTCCAGCAGCAGTCACCAGCTCTCCAAGCAGACTCCCCTCTAACTATCTCAAAACCTCTGGATTCCCATCCTCCACAAGCTCCCCCTCTCCCCCGATCCATAGCCACCACGAGATCAAACCCCGGATGATCTTCTGCATCATTCGCTCAATTTCTCGGTCTACGCTCGAGATCACTTCGTTTAGGAGGAGAAATCTCCCCTTGACTTTCAGGCGAACCGGAGGAATCGAGGGAAGGGATTGAACCCGGGAGTATCATAGCGCGCGTCCTAACGAGAAGAGTTGCCTCTGTCCGGGACTCAAAGTACCCACAGTGAAGGGGGATTGTAACACATCTCGTTCTTGAATGCAGTGCTATAGCCGTACTTCTATGAGTACTTTCTAGAACTTTGCTGGAGGGTGTACTGTTTTGATGAATTGCAAGACGGGCGCATTCACCCTTACGGGCTTGCGCATTTGCACCAAAGTCCGCTATGGCGAAGATGGAATGGAAGATTGATACGTGGTGATTGGGGAGAAGAGGTTATCGAAATGGAGATTGAAATCAAACTGCTCTTGGTTGAGATTGAGCATGGCCCCCTCACCATAGTCGAAGGGCATTTTTCATCAGAATCTCTCTACTCGCGGAGAGGTCGCAATATTCGGATTGGAGACAAAAAAGTAGAGATTGCCTAAGAAGTACGATCTAACACGCTACATTAAAGTCCTAATCACGTCTGATACAGGGGCATGAAACTCCACTCACTATCTGGTTATGGAATAAGCGCTTTGACCTTCCAGGCACTCGATCGTTGTCTATACGTCTAGACATTATCGTGTACTTAGCTTTCTAAGATATCTGTACATTGATATAATGCGTATTTTGCGCAATAACTATGTATTCTAGCCTCTAGACGACTTCAGTCGTTTTTTCTATAATATTAGTACTAGGGTTTAAGCGGGCAAAAATGGACTAGATGTAGAGAAACAGATAAAAGAGAAATCACTAGTTAGAGTATAATTTATTAAGATCACACACTCAAGGCACTCAGTCTTCCGCTCAAAAACAAAACATAATATCTCAGGAAGGTCACTAGAATCATCAGGCTCGCAGTATTGGGCTGGTCATAGCTCTGCGGAACTACGCCGCCGCCAAGAATCGCGGCCCTGTTAAATCTCTACGGGCTCTCAAGATGTTTTGGCCATATCAGGTCGCGCGACTCGGAAAGCCAATCGCCCTTCAAGTTGTGTTTATACCTCCATGTTTCCTATCGTATGCGCCAGCAATATTTGGCCATGGCGATTACAGTATACTCGGAACTCCAACGCCGAGCATTTATGGACCCTACAGGGTTCTTCCAAGCCCGAACCCTTGCGCTCATTGCTTTCATCTTGTGCTACTGAGATTGGGAAAACGAAAACTTTCGGCTTTTCGAGCCGCTTGCGTTTTGATCCTGCCCCCTTTGTGGTCATGCGTGCGACAGGGTGTTGGTAATTTTGTAGGCTTGGTCGCACTGCCCATTGGCCCTATATTTAGCTCTAATAAGGTTGTTGGTCGCTCAATATCCCCAACCGTCAATTCTCTGACCTCATCTCTACTTTGAGCTTTTGTGTTTGATTTATTTCTCCTGTACATAAATATCTGTGGACGAGCGAATAGTAGACCTTGCCTCAAACGTACATGTGGGTCTATAGAGATTCAATATTCAGATCACTACATAGTGCACGGTTAAGAACGGGCTCTACGCTGCACTGTGTGCACGTCATTCAAAATACAACTAAAAACTGGCTCCCTCACGGCCTGGTCATCCAACTAACCCCTCACGAACTGGCAACCCAGGTTTATTGCTCCTTGTCCTAAAATTAAGAGTGGGGCTGTGAGCTGGGCTCCATTAAGCCACCTGTGATCATTGGTGGTCCTAATGCACGCCCAGACACATGATGACCCACCGCTGGCTGCGCCGCTGAGAGCCAGCGTCTATCCAACATCACCTTAGCCTTGTATGGAGGCGGCACACGACATGGGTGCGAAGGAAATTAGACTAAAAATTTTTCCGGGATGGTGCAATAAAGTACCGCAGTTCGAGGGCGCAAATTACCAGAATTAGCCGAATGGACTCGGTTTGATAAATGTCCCTTGCCGCGACCGATTTCCTGCCTTATGCAGCTGGCATCAACATCGCCTGAGTTGGTGCCTGGGCACGTGATCCTGATACCTGATGGAACGGCACTTCTGGACTCTGCACTCCGGCGTACTGACCATGTGACCGGCGGGACGAAAGATCGGGCGCCGTCACGTGTTTCAGGAGTTCTTTGATTGCGAAAAGTGATTTGAAACATCATGTTCTACTTTGTCTAAGAATATCAAAAGAACTCTCAAAATGTATCAATGACCATTACCCCTTGTGAGACCGACCTTTCTAGCGCTGCAGATATCTTCTGGCCGCGCTCAGAATGAAACGCAAAGCGGACGAAGAACCGCCAGGATCGGACTCGCATCCTGCAAAACAACAAGTTCCTGAGCGGGACACTGTACCCCTTCCACTGATACAGGAGAACTTGTCTCTTTTAGAGCTAGAAACAAGGGGCCCGAAACTCAATCTGTTCTCGGGCCCCGAGGCAAGGTACCGGGGACAAGGGGCCCCGTGGAGTCCGTCCGCCGCTAGGAATGCGACAAGACTTCCGGGCAATGTGCCCAATATACCATTATCAATATCGTCATTGTCAAGTACGAGATCAACCTCGCCATCGCCGCAGAAGCAAAGGGCCTTCTTCAAACCAAATGACTCAACATATCGCACTAGCACGTTGTTTCGTGCCAGTATCTTCGTTGACGCGGAGATGCCGAGAGGTGTCCGAGACTTAGTCAGTAGCGTGCTAGATGTATCAGAACCTTTATCTATGGAGAAAAAAGACCTGGCATCGAAGATTCAGCGCGAGTCGGTGGAGTTGGCCGCTTTGCAAGCGGGCAAAGCCGAATGGACGGAGGTTTTCCACGACGCGATCAAGGATCTAAAATCTACCGATCTCTTGTCAGTACGGAGTAGAGGTGAGACATGCATTCCGATTCCATTGATTTGACATTGAACTAATTATCTGCGAAAAGACTGGCGTGATGATGTTACGCCCGAAGTCCACCAGCCTGCGGACACAGTTCTCCCTGTCTGGGGCGAATCCGCTCCTCCTTCATCTTCGGGACAGCATCTAGGGAACACATTCGCCCTGAGAACCCCTAGACCCGATGTGTCCGTCGGAATGACTGATGCATCTCTCGCGTCAGTACTACGACCCGCCCGAGGCGACAATGCTCGCTTCTTTCTCAATGACCTCCAAGACACTGAAGCTCTCATCAGCGACCCCGGTCTGACCCGGTTACACCTACGCTTTCCCTTCTTTGTCATCGAATCTAAATCAGGCGCAGCCGGTGGAAATCTGTATCAAGCACAGAATCAGTCGGCCGTGAGCGGGGCCTCTGCGATCAACATCCTGAGGGGCGTTAACGAGCTCTATGAGCTGGAATATCCCAAACGACACGGTGGGAAAGAGACACATTCCACCGTTGACCTTCCATTATTGGCTTTTTCCATGACCACGGAAGGTCCCGTTTGTGAGATATGGGCCCATTTCTGGGACCCAGCCAAGAAGGGCTATTGCATGACGAATATGGGAATTTGGCGAACGACAAGCGAGGCTGGTGCTCTCGAGGTTGTGTCGAGAGTGTCCCGCATTTTGAGATGGGGCTCAATAGGTCTCAAGAATGCTATCGCCGAACGACTCTCCAACCTGTATAAGATCTGGTCCTGATGCCGTGGCAGTAGTAGCTATCGGCTTGAGTGCAAGATGCTAAAACAATGGCTCCTCATTGTCAATGGTGGCTAATGGGGCTTTTGAGACCATTCAAAAGGTCTTATCCCTCTCCGCCGAAAGAAAAATTCCAGACTCTAGGCATGCGTCTCCGAAATATTTGCTGGCAACACTTCTGCGGCATCCATAGAATAGTCTTGCGCTGACTTGTGCTCCTTTAATTTTTGACCTACTTGATACCCCAACTTTTTGGATGTCGATTTTCTTAAAGGTAGTTGGAATTCCTCTTGGTCAAACTTCCCTTGGTTGTACCCAAAATCATGCTGCAATTCGTAGTTGGTTGGAGACGACATTGCTAGTGTATGGGGTGACGTTGTTCCAACTCGTGGTCAATCACAGTTGTGAGAACTCGACGCTGTAAATTGGACTTTCGGTCATTCCGGACATCCAGCATCTCGTTTGCTATAACCTTATATTTGAATGCTGGAAATTCTGGGCGTTCTAGTAGCACTACTTGTTCGAGGGTCTGTTGCATGGCCTCGCATGCCCGACATGGTTTAGCTCATATGTAATCCACTTTGCGCTTAAGTCAGTCAGCGGTCTTCGAATCCTTTGATTAATTCTAGCACTCTACGGAGTACAACTCGGCAGCACCGTCACTATTCGAATTATCTGCCGCTTATAATGGTCGTCAGCTTCCAAGCCCCTCATTAAAATGGGCGTCAGTCCAATTGCTCGACCACATAAACATATCATTTCGCCCTACTGATTCGCATTGCAGCAGTGACGTAGCTTACTCCCCGTTTTATGAATTCGCTACCAAAGAAAGGAATGAATAAAAGAAGCCGTGATGCACACTACCAGACTTACGACCATATCATGTTTACGGAATTTACTGTCTTCAATAGATTCAAATATATATCTGCTGGTATGTATATACACGGAATTTATTACGCATGAATCCGCATAATAAAGCCGCCATCGACTATTATTACATCAGGGGACGCATCTACCACCTGGAAGACGTCCACTCTAAAGCACCACGTCACTTTATCCTGACTTATCCAACCCGGGGTATAATCAACTCAATCATAGTTCGTAGGGCCCATTGCGTACGCCTAGCTCATACGGCCCATTGCGTACGCCTAGTTCGTAGGGTCCGTGGCGTCCATTTAGTTCATACACTCCGTCGGCGTGTTTGACACGGATCCCTGGATAGAGCTGTGCCATTTGACGCTGCTCGTCCAATGCTTTTTGTCGGCGGTGCTTTGTGATCAAAAACCATACTAGTACACCTAGCAGCACACCAGCTGCTGCGCAGCCAACGGCAATCCCGACTACAGCCCCGGTCGCAAGACCATTGTCGTTATTATCCTCAGTAGGCTCACTTTCCACCGATGGCGTTGGAACGGGGGTAGCCGAGCTCGAGGCTACAGGAATCGGAGTCCAGTAGCTAGACCAGGTTTCTTCCCAGCTGTTCGTTGTGCCGGGAATTGTTTTATCCTCCGCCAGGATGTTACTTGTCTTGGGAGTTGTGAAGTAGTTCGGACCCGGTGCCTGTGCGAGAATCCAATTGCCAATTCGATCATTCCAATTCACCGCCATAAAAGCGGCCTGCAAGAAAGCGCGACCCAGAACAGGTGTGCCATCAGTCCCCATACAGGGAAAATAAAGCTTTGGACTCTTGACAAGGGGTGCCTCTAATGTTAGATTCAGGAGCGCAAATGGGACTTTGATTGTAATGTTGGCACTGTTCAGACTATCCTTGCTGAATTCGAAGCTCAGGTAGGCGGGTGAGCTAATGATTTGTTTGTAATCAGGGTCGGAGGTGTTCCAGAGGTATAATCCAAGGTCCGAGTTGTATGTAGTTGGAAGCTCCGAAGTAATTGCATCACAGGCACTCTTGGGCAGATAGATATATGGATCCCCAGGACTAGCCTTCACGGTAATTCCCTGATGTAGGGAAGAGTTTCCCTTCTCCAGGAGGCCAGTTTTGTTGAGATAGCTCCAAGGTGAGCCACCATGGGCCACGCCTATTCCAACATCAAGGAGGTTGATTGGGAAGTTGCCCCCGGCGTATGGCTGCGCGGATGTGTTCCCGACAATTCGATTACCATCATAACCTCCCAGCATCAACGAGCCGGGAATTCCCAGCGGTGCAGAGCCAATATGCATGCCAAAAGAGTATGAACTAGTCATATCTCTAGCATACAACTCACTACTAATAAATGTTGCATTGATACTGCGACCGTCGCCCTGGGTGAACGATTGATTGTATTCCGGGCCACCAAGGGAAAGCACCCCAACTTGCAAAGGGTAGCTCTGCCCGCCTGGGTATGTCTGATACGCCTGCGAGACTGCAAGCAAATCCACATCATAAACCAAGTCCCCGCCAAGGTCTATTGTGTCCATCGCGCGCTCTACCCTGGCCTTCACTGGCACGGCATCTGCAGCCCCCAGTTGGAAGTCAGTCCAATCCGTTGCTTTTGGCGGGACACCGATGGAGGTGTTGTCCCAGGTTGTGGATTGCTTGGTGTTGAAAAGTCCGGCATCATCCGCGTAGCAGACCGACGTAAGGGTGGTGTTGGCGCAAAGGGATTCAACGAATATTCGACTCTCCCATGTTCCTCCCGGGTACAGGGCAATCTTCTGGCTGCCACTGCCCATGCCGACGGTAATGGCATGCCAGGGCCCATCAGGGCCGTAGGTTTTATCCGACCATTTCATCACGTAGGGAGCCGGCGGCCTGGCCGCAGCGGCCGGCTCAAGGTAACGAAGGAATGGCGCGAGTGCCAACAAGCGAAGTAAAGAACGTTGCATGGTAAGGAGAGAACGCATCGCAGGCACTGCGAAATGGGCAGAGCGGAATGAAGAGTAGCGAAAGAAGATTTGCAGATCTCATCTCACCGAACCAGGCCGGGCGGGGACAAAGGAGTGTTTGAGGAACAGGGAAACCACCAGGCCAGACGGAGGCGAGCCGTGCTGCGTTAGTAAGGGTTGGGTCGTTAGCGAAGTTGGTCGCTAACAGGGATTATCGACAGTTTCAACACAGCATGGGGCTAACCAATCATGGGCTGTGCATGTATGTCTCGGGCAGCTGCGCGAATAAACACACGGCTATAACCGCGGGGGCTATTTTTCCCTAGCGTAGGCACACCGGTGCACATACCTGACAACAAAAAAAGGGACAACTAATCTTACTAGTTCTCTGCGGTACTTTACTAGCGCGATTTTCATCAGCCGCCGGCCCCTCGGCTGCTTGACTCCTGTTCTCACGAAGAGTGGACCTCAATGAAGGAAGATTTTACCTTATGTGCTTGACCTGGCCTGCATGCGTTGATTATTGATTAAGTGGCTGGAACCTGCTATACTCAAATTAATGGCTGCTCCAGGTCTGCTGTATTATTAAAACGTTATGCTAAGGTCCATACACTTCATCTACCCTAAAACCTTTGTCTTTTGACGGAAAGGCTTCGCCGACTTTGCTAGTCCTGGCCAAACGCTATAGCCTGAGAAAGACTAGTTCAAGCTACAGATGAGTATCATCCTGTCACTGTCCCTATCTTTTACCGGTTCTTAAAGGCCAATATAGTCCTCTTTCCGGCAAAAGCTGCGGTTAAGCAGGCAATTCCACCTCAACTGCTGAACAACTGCCATATTAACAAAGAGCGAGAGTTGAAGCATATTTGAAAATTCTTGAACAGAATGGCACTGCTCTTTCACCCTTCGACCAACATGGCTGGTTAAAAGCTAACGTGGTCGGTGGTAGGTTACAGCTACCAGAAACATGTACATACATAAAGCGAGAAGAGTAACTGTGAAGGTGGGGGGGGGGGGCGCCACCCACTCCCACTGACCCAATGCAGTTTTCCTCCTTAAGATAGCGATATATCCCAACTGACCAAGAGCGAAGTCGAGTAATAATGACATTGTTACAAGTTATTACTGCGCGCGTAATTACCAGTAGTCCAACCCCAGCCTCTACCTAAAGCCTTGTATCACTGTCATATCCCTCACCTATATTAAGTTATATACCGCGACAGTGCCCTCGTCATTCCCCATCGATAATATGATCCCTTGACGGGGAATTCAGATCCAAAAAGCATACCGATTATTTGGGAAATCCCCTTGAGCCGTGGGATCCGGTTAAGGTGTTTCAAGAAGCTAAGTTCCTCCACTTCTCGGACTGGCCCGTCCCGAAGGTAATATTCTTAATGTTGTTTCTCCGGGGTATCTTTTTTTCGCATTCACTAAAGTGCTAACGATCGGCCTCCAAGCCTTGGATCGCTGCCAGTCCGGCCACCATTGAAGAGAAACAGCCTACATGGTATAGAAGACGATTGTCGGGCGGAAATTTGGAAAGAGGTGTAAGCTGACTTTGTAGTACGACGTAAGGTTTGTCAGCCCTTCTGACAAACGCCCGCGTGGCCTACCGCAGAACCTCGCTAACAGTGACCAGAATATATGCGACATGGAGGCCAAGAGGAAGAGAACTAGTTTTTCCACTCGGCGGTCTCTGCCACTCGACCCTTACGAACCTATTATTTGAAATCCCCCTACTTGTTTCTATCTTAATATCTGCTTTTGGTCAAACCCGATGATGGTGTCAACGCTCATATATGAATGAGTACATGAGCATCTGCTATTCTTGTCAATTTGTATCTACAAGGTTCATAGGCAACTGATATTCTTCTCTACTGCCGCTCTTCTTATACATTTTTACTCACACATAATGTCCTGCTTAGTGGGTGTCGTTGGACAATTGTTCTGCATCCTGGTTCGCATATTTTTAAACCTATTAGGCGAGAGTCTGTGCTAACGCTTTCAAGAATCAATAGACTATCTTTGATCATACACATGACGTATGCCTTGCCATTTCTCAAGATCTATCTATGCCGACTTAACCTCTTTGGGCCTTTGGAAACGGTTATTCAACTTGTACAGCTTTCTATCGAGTCATCTTCTATAATTATGCAAAAGGTCCTTGCAGCCTACAATTCAACACGCTTCTGAAAATGGCTCTCTCCATTGAGACTGATTTCTTTACAGAACGTTTAGGATCTAAGAATCCGAACCAAGCTTTTCTTTTCCGAAAAACGAAACAGGATTGAGATTTCGACTTTCAGAGATTTAGAACTGATACGTTTTATTAGAGAGGCAATGACAAAGATCGTCAAAGTAAGTACAGGTAAAGATGAGAAGTTTGATCGAGCAGGCTTTCGGAAGTATTCTCATCTAAAACTGCATTTCAATGTCTTCCATCTTGACACATTGATAAGTCTTTAATGAGGAGATTCTACGTTGAACATTATTAATGGGCTCGTTGAAGAGCATACACTAAACCTGATGACAGTGATAGGAGCCTTGGGCTACTAGCACTCGATCTGTATTGTCAATTGGATGATATTTCCGCTTCAAAATCAAGTACGCCCTTTGTTCCAAATGTTCCATAATGTCCTGTTTTGCTCTAGCACAATATAGCACAAGTCCCGTCAAAAGGAATAGAAGGTGAACTTTCTGTGAATTTTCCGCTTAACTATGAAGAGGGAAAATTGCCCGGGACAATTGCAATGTAATATATAAAGACGTCAACTCCGCTGAACAATGGAGGGCCTAATCATCCATCCGCCTTGAACTCCTTCAAATGATCACCTTGAATCAATACTTGTTTCTACGGCAGCTCAAGAGATCGACTCGTGGTTTCGCAAAGTCTTTGCCACCACCTTCTAGTTCATTTAGACCTGGTGTCTCCAACGGTGTTTTCAAACAAAGCTATATCCAAACAACATGGTCTCTATGCTGTGGGCCACCCAAGAAGCCTCTGAGGCAACACGTCCAACCCACATCAACATCACTGCCACAGCCTCATCAACCATTCTCCACAAGCACAACAGCGGGGCTCCTTTTACAATCACTCTCACGGCTGTCTTGCCCATCATTCCCAATGAGGTTAACAAGCCTCTTACAGTCTTTATCCATGACACCCTGCTCGACCCAAAAAGTATGGCTTTCTTCCAGAATGGCCTGGAGCTGGTGAACTCCGATTCTATTGAGCATCCTCAACAGCCAGTAGCAAGTCCGGGTCAGTCCTGTGTATATACCTCCGAGGGCTCCTGCACCGTTGATCGTGAAAATGAGCAACATTTTGTGACACTTCAGCCAGGCGTACCTTACCGAGTGACTCATACCATGAAAGTTCGGCCAAAGTTCTCCATGAATAACGCACATGATAAGGTGCCATGGGTGTCGCCGTTCGGACATACTCACGGGCTCAACGTTGGCGCGACTTATCAGGTCGAATTGGGTGATGGTATGAGCCATATAAGGTGGTTTCGACGCGGAAAAAAGGAAGAAGTACTCAGCGGATATGAGGGGTTCTGGGACTATTTTTGGGACCTTACCTGCTTGAGAAAGCCGAAAGAGCGGATAGGCGATTCAAATATGCGGCCTGTTCCGCTTGTGCTGCTGAACGAGGTTTCTGTTACGGTTGCATTCTAGGTAGCGACTGAGGGATAAATTCTTTATCTCCATTCTCTCAGTATCCTTTAATACTACCTTTTAATACAACCAATGGTCTTTCGTATATATCTTGCCTTCTTCAAGCTGGCCTTGGATACTTATAATATACAAATGTTTCTATTCTATTTAATCCTTTTATCATCTCGAGTTTCTTCTATAAGATGTATTGTAAACTTGGAATACTTGTAATCATCAGTTGTATGTAGGACTCTTTAGCAGCTATAAGGTCATGTTGTGATACGCGATAGCATGGGTATAGAATCAAGATGTCAATTGGCTATCAACATCCTCATCGTTCCGCAAAAGCCAACGTATGGTCTCCAAAGATTTACTCTTCTAAAAGTGGCATATATTTGCTTTTGCAAACTTGAACGAATGCAAGCTGCTACTAAATATATCCTGTCGTAAGGTATAGTTTTTCTAATTCTTTTCACGGGTTTATCCGGGCAGCGGTCAATGATATATATGGTAGTCTCGGTCTGGAAGTTGAATATCTATGAAGGAACCGTGACAGTAGGTCTCACTAGTCGAACGTGTTACCAACGACATTATTTTGACTATAATTATCAAATTGAACATATTTTAATTAATTGTAGAAGTAGATCTGTTGAGCTTCGTTGCTTGCATAGTGACAGACTGACTCAGGGGTGAGGCACCAAGGCACCAAGGCACAAACACCATCTGCTTGGGCACAGAAGCCAGCGCCAATGGAAAGCCTTGAACTGCAACATTCTGCCGCTCAAAAGACCAGCAGGTCGAATTTGATTGCTGGAGACTGCCTTCCGCCTCTCGGACGCTAACCGCCAGCTGTGCCGTTATATCCGACTTCCCAGACCAACAAAATTGCGTCTTTCAGGCTTCTCCTCATGCCATTTTTGGCTCCACTCAGCTGATAATAGAGAGCCTCCTTATCCATCCAATCCTAGGCAAGGAATTACGATGGGTTTTATTTTAGGCGGGTCTCTTCAAAATGGCACAAAATCGATGGGGAAGGCCCAAAAAAGTGCCTCTCTTCGATTTCCTCCGCTTCCCCTGCGAAGTGCATTGGTTTATCGGACAATAGCAGCCAGATGCACGTCGGTCTGGCTCTAACAGGAAAGACCCAGGCCTGAACTTAAGCATCTATAAGATTTTCTCTACTGAGCCACCGTTCGACCGTGGTCGCCACTTTCTCGGCATAACGTTGTCGGGTATACGGGACTGTCGAAGCTTTTGCCGCCAAGGCGATAAGGGTCGAACAATAAATCGGCCTTGAGCTGAAATAGATCCTGCATATAGAGAGAAATAGTGTATTCCAGCGAAAATGGAGAAAAATTCAGTGAGCGAGACAAAGCTGCCTCAGGCAATAAGGACGCAATCAGAGCCATATACGGTGTTTACCAAATACCAAGTTTACTACCTTGTGTTCACGGCATCATGGGCCGGTCTTTTTTCGCCGATTTCTGCGAATATTTACTTCCCGGCCTTGAACACACTGGCTGATGACCTGAATGTGTCAAGTTCACTTATCAATTTGACGGTCATGTCGTACATGGTATGTTGTCTAGCGTGGATTCAATGGACAGTGTTAACAACTAGTAGATCTTTCAAGGTCTTGCGCCGATGTTCATCGGCGACTTTGCAGATGTCGTTGGCCGTCGGCCAGCTTACATGGCCTGTTTTGTTATCTACACCGCAGCGAACATCGGCCTGGCGTTGCAAAACAATTACGCCGCCTTGTTTGTTCTTCGCTGCATGCAGAGCTCAGGGAGTAGCGCAACCATCGCTTTATCGTCAGGCGTCGTTTCAGATATTGCGACGGCCGCCAACCGAGGATCATATATTGGTCTGGTCACCGCAGGATCGTTGCTTGGGCCTAGTCTGGGACCCGTCATTGGCGGTCTTCTGGCCCAGTACCTGGGATGGCGAGCTATTTTCTGGTTTCTTACTATCATGTCAGGTGTATTCATGATTCAGTTTGTTCTTTTCTTCCCGGAGACAAGTCGTCGGGTTGTTGGGAATGGGTCTCTGATGCCACAGAAGTGGAATCTCTCAGTCATGGACTACATGAAGACCAGAAAACACGCAGAAACAACTGGTGCTGGAGAAACAAACACAGGCAATCGACCTAAGTTCCGCGGCCCGAATCCGATTCAAGCTCTGCGAGTCCTATTCGAGAAAGACACCTCCCTACTCCTGTTCGTCAATGCGATCCTCTTCGCCGGATACTACGACATCACCGCCTCCCTACCCTCCCTTTTATCCGAGATTTACGGCTACAACGACCTCCAAGTCGGCCTTTGCTACATCTCCATCGGCACAGGCTGCTTTATAGCCGCCTACTCAAACGGCTACCTCCAAGACTGGAATTTCCGTCGCACAGCCCACAAACTGAACATCGAGCTCGTCGCAAACCGTCAAACGGATCTAACATCTTTCCCCATCGAACGCGCCCGCGTGCAAGTCATGGTTCCGCCGCTCGTTGTGGGCTGTGTTGCCGTCATCGCCTTCGGCTGGGCCGTACATTACGAAACGCATATCGCCGCGCCGCTGGTGATTTTGTTCTTCTGTGGCTTGTGTCTGAGCATGGCATTCAACACTGTCAGCACGTTACTCATTGACTTTTATCCTGGAAAGGCAGCGACGGCGACCGCTGCGAATAATTTCTGTCGGTGTCTTTTGGGAGCGGGTGCTACGGCACTCATTGTGCCGATGATCGATGGAATGGGCAGGCAGTGGTGTTTTACGTTTATCGGACTTGTCATGTTAGTTGGATCTTTGCCCTTGGTGGTCATTGTGCGATTGGGACCGAAGTGGAGGGAGGAAAGGAGGTTGAGGGCCATGGGATGAGGAGGTCAATTATACCAAGTGGCCTTTAGAGGCGAGTGTACATATTGCCCCTACCTGTTAAGACATAATACCTCAAAGAGAACATCCGAATCCCGACCATTGTCGAAAGCAGCAAGAATCCAGAACAGATCGAAACGCGATGAGGTCACCGCGTTCTGGACCCGGCAGTTTTGCGCGACTGCCGGGCCCCTTGCATGCAGCCATAAACGATCAATGATCGCATGACGTCATGGAGATTGACCAGATCTCGATCATAAAGACACCGTGAAAACCCTGAACTCAATTGAAACTCCCCTTCAGCCGCGTCAATTCCCCCAAATTTCCTACCAGATGAAAGACAAAGCTGCCTCAAGTCCGGTGGTTCTCTACTGGCACCGCACCGACCTGCGACTGCACGACTCGCCGGCCCTCCACGCAGCATTGAACCTGAAACCATCGACCTTCATCCCGGTCTGGACATGGGATCCGCACTACGTGTACCGGGCGCGCGTCGGGCCCAACCGATGGAACTTCCTCATTCAATGCCAGAACGACTTGTCGAAGTCGTATACGAAACTGAATCCGAAGCAGAAATTATGGGTTGTGCGTGAAGCCCCGCAGACGGTGCTCCCGAAGTTGTGGAAGCAGTGGGATGTGACACATTTAGTATTCGAGAAGGATACGGATGCGTATGCGCGGGATCGCGATGAGACGGTGATGCGGTTAGCTAAGGAGGCTGGTGTTGAGGTTGTTGTGAGGATGGGGAGGAATTTGTTTGATCCGGACGAAGTCGTGAAGAAGAATGGGGGGAAGCCGACGATGAGCATGAGTCAGATTGAGAAGGCTGTTGAGGGGATTAACAAAGGGAGGCCGGCTGAGGTGGTTGATACGCCCGGGAAAATTCCGGATCCGTGGGACGAGAAGAAGATGGATTTGAGTGGTCTGGAGCAGGATGGTGTTGATCCCGAACCGGATGTTAATCAGGAGTATCGAACAAGGAAGGACGAGCAGTATGTGAAGATCATGGGGCCGAAAGATGACCTCGGGGTGCCAACTTTGCACGAAATCGGGATTGATCCGTCACAGGTCACTACGCCGCACAAAGGAGGCGAGGCTGAGGCACTGAAGATACTGAGCGATTATATCAAAGACGATGAGTACGTCGGGACATTTGAGAAGCCGAAAACATCGCCTGCTGCATTCCAGCCACAGTCAACTACCCTGCTATCACCGCACCTACATTTCGGCAGTTTATCTGTTCGAAAGTTCTGGTGGGATGTCCAATCTGTTCTCGAGGACCGATCAAAGCGGAAGAAAGCGAATGCAACGACACCGACAAACTTACCGGGACAGCTGCTATTTCGTGACATGTACTTCGCAGCACAAGCAGCTATTGGACCTGCCTTCTCGCGGACATACGGAAACAAGATTGTTAGATTCATTGACTGGCACCTTCAATCAACCGACATTGAGACATCTGGGAAGAAACAGCCGGCGGACAAGACCTACGTGGTAGATTCCGAAGAAGCAGAGATATGGTTCCACAGGTGGAGAGAGGGCAGAACAGGCTTCCCGTGGATCGACGCGTTGATGCGCCAGCTTAAGCAGGAGGGTTGGATACACCACCTAGGTAGACACAGTGTGGCCTGCTTTCTAACACGTGGAGGATGCTACGTGAGCTGGGAAAGGGGCGCGGAAGTGTTCCAGGAATGGTTAATCGATCGTAAGTTGAACTATCGTGCCTTCAGACAAGACATTCCTAATAAACTCACAGATGAAGAAGCCTGCAATATCGGCAACTGGATGTGGCTTTCCTGCACGGCATTCTTCGCACAGTTCTACCGATGCTACTCGCCTGTCTCATTTGGCAAGAAATGGGATCACAACGGGGAGCTAATTCGTCATTACGTGCCTGAGCTGTCAAAGTTCGATAAGAAGTATATCTATGAGCCATGGAAGGCTCCTATTGCTGACCAAAAGAAATGGGGATGTCGTGTTACAGGTGGCGGAAACGAGCCCGACGGTGATGGGATGAAGACATATCCCAAACCAATGTTTGATTTCGACGAGCGAAGACAGATATGTCTTGACAGTATGAAAAATGCATACGATATTGGACTGCACGGAGACGACACTCGTGTGAAGGACGGGTCGTGGAGAGAGGACTTCGAGGGGGGAGATGAGAACGAGGAGGGTACTGGGAATGACATACGGCAGGGCCGGGAAAAGAGACGGAAACTATGAAACAGTTGCGATTATACATAGTCTTTAAGTGCTGATCAGCGTGATAAAGAGATTTTCTTCGTGTCTTGACGAGGATTGATGTTTATGAAACGAAGTTGTGGGCGATACGCTTGGCTTGGGGCGGGTCATCAACTCCATCGCCCGCAGTACCAGCGGTGTCTTCATCGGTGTACCTGCAGTCGTAGTCATAGGTCGTGCACATGCCACAAGGATAATCGGTGTCGCATTACCGCTTGCGCTGGTGGCAAGGAATGCATGCCTTCCTGGATTGTTTAGGAGAATAGTTTACCAAAGCTCACGCACTCGCAATAACATAGTGAACAAAGTGCCTCAGAAAGGAGGTACAAATCGAAGACCTCTGGCCAAATCTACCTTGTCGAACGTTCGTCCGTAAGAGACACCTCTTCTGTCTTGGAGTTGCGGAAAGTCATCGAGTTTCTCCCAAGTACGTAGAGGTCGAATGCATTTGTGGTCTTCATTCAAGAGAAAGCCCAGCGTGAGAGATTGAAGATGTGGCATCCTAGTAACAAGGAAATCGAATACCGGTGTCCAGTGCCCATCGAACACCAGGACGAACGAAAGCTCAAGGTGTATGATACTTGGGTTCATCATTAGAAACCGTAGAAGGTCACGTTCGCGGTAAATTTGATCAAACAGATAGACACACTGAATAGATGCAAACCCCATGCATCGAACCATCTTTTCGAACACTTGTCGCGTTTGGTGGGGATTATACCCGTGAAATGTGCTCACCTTAAAAGAGCTAATTGTAGATAAGTCAATTTTGAGTTTTGGGGTAATCTGGACATCAAGTATGTTTCCGCCGACAGTCAGGCTCGTTTCGAAATCTTGCCATCGGTATTCATGATCCGGCGGCTCATCCACACCTAAATGCGCTAACAGCTGGTATAAAGATGTCATCAAGGCGGGGGGTCCAAAGTCGAGGAAGGGTGCAACGACGAGTGCTGGAACAAGAGACGTATTCAGCGGGGAGTCTAGATATACCTCGAACGAATCCACAACAAGCCTCGCCTCAATAATTGCGGTTGCAGTGAGATAGTACGTTCGGACTGTCTCTTCCCAGCGTCGTGAAAATTGAGATATGCCATCTTCATCAGTGCCGGAGCAGTCGGAGCAAGGGGTATTATTGCCTCCCCAGAAGGTGATCTTCCGGACGGATTTCAGGGCCTTGAATGTTTGAAGCAGGGATTTGAAAAAGCATCGATTGGGATCGCTTTGTGCCCCTGCATCATCCAATAAATCATTTCCATTTGAACCAGCCTCTGTATCTTCTTGGCGGTTAGAATTGCTGCGTGGAAGTCTGGAACTCCCCTGCAAGCTGCCATCATTATTGGAAGTTTCCCTCGCCGCACGACTAGGCAATATCCAAGTCGCACCGGTGGGCTCCCGTAAGCCGACTTTAGATGGTGATAACCAGCAATGGGCTTTTGTGGCCGGGTCAACATCCAGCGTCAATGTTTCAACCAAATTTCCCAGCCATGGGTGGGTTACCAAGTTCTGAAGCTGTTGTATGCCATTGGTCGTCAGCTCAGCTCGGTAATGCTGAAAGCGCCTCTCGAAAGACCTACCAGAGCAAAGGTGGCTTAGCGTTCTGTTGGCTAGTCTGAGCGCCTTATTTGTCTGACCATCGAGATAATGGACGATCATATCCCAGATCTCGAGAGGAAGAGACTCGCAGGGCATTCTGACTAGATTCCTTCACTGCTAGCAAACGATACTAGATCAAAGAATCCAGAGAGAAAGAGGTATCATAGACTTAGGACATGCGTCTTTTATAACAAAGCATGTTCATAGACAATCTGAGGTTATCGTACGGGAAGGGAACTGCCGTCCTTAGGTGGGAATCAATCAGTCGGAACATTCCTAATAGATGTTGTATATTGGATAATGCCAATTTCGATGGCAGAAGCTCGTTTGAGCTCTTTGTCTCTTGGGGGCGTTTTAATATCGTCCGGCGGCCTAAAAAAGTTAACAATGGGGATAAGCTTGCATGGAGTGTCTTACACGGCGATCTAGATGCCCGAGAATGACTGAATGAGTCCCATCGAGCCTAATGTGGCTTTCTAGTGGCCGGCAAATAGTTAGTTCGGATTCTATCATTTGCAAATTAGCTCGCAGGGTATGGGCAACGTGGATTTATTCCTGTAGCTGTCAGAGCAACAAACAGAAGCCCATTCTGGGTTTAGCGGGTTGCGGTCATCGGAAGAACATTGTTTCGTTTGCTGTGGATCTCCTGCCGAGCGACATCTGCCGCTTAACAGTCTCGACAGCATGTACAATGTCAATTAATCGGCTTCCGATCGAGCTATGGGAGCTCATTATCCTGGAGTTGTCTTTGCCTGATCTTTTTGCTCTCCGTTTGACCAGCAAATATATCTCACGTCAATGCTCCGGTCCCATCTTCCGCTTCCATATTAAAGGTCAGGGCGTTGTATTAACTCGGAAGAACCTGGACTCACTTCATGCCTTGGCGGTCCATCCGACGTTGAGCTCGGTTGTTAAGAAAGTTTATATCAGCGCATGCTCTCTTGAAAAAAGACCACCAGTTCCCTCGACAGATGAACTTTTAGCCGATGTGATTGAAAGCGGAGTAGCTGATACGCCGGCACAAGCACGAGCTGCGGCAAAGTTATACCGGCTATGGGGCGAATTCAAAAAGTCATATGGCACTTTGAAGTTCCGGAGGAAGATTGCAGATGTGCCAAATCGATTTGTCGTCAACAAGTTGGAAGCGACATTTCGTGCATTTCGCCGCATGGATAGTGTTCAGATTTTTATGGAGTCACAACACTCTGACTCTGACTCTGACTCTGACTCTGACGAAGAGTCTGAAGTATCTGATTCGTCTGATGTATCTCGAACGACCGAAGAGCTTGAGGATTCTGTATTTGCTCATCACCATGAAAAAGGGCTGAACTATGAACAGTTTGCCCGAACGTATTTTCTGAGTATGTGCGCAGTTCTCAAGAGCGACATCCCTGTGAAGTCTCTGTGCATTGGCAACACAATCGGCGCGGGATCGCTTTCACAACAGGTACTCGAGGAGCCGTTTAAATTGTTTCCTTCCGAGACTTTAGCAGAATCGCTCGAGGAGCTGGGGATATTCACCTGCATTAGTGATGTTCCTCAAGAATCAATAAGATTTGGGAACTTGGGATCTTGGTCAAGATCAATAGATGGCCCAGGAGCCGCTGCATCATCTACATTATCAAGCTTCGCAAGCCACATCTCTAACCTGAAACAATTATATCTCGACATGAACTACCTAGACCCGCCTACAATGAATTCCAAGCCTTGTCCAGACTTTGTGGAACAAATTCATTCTCCTAGATTGGAATCGTTGACATTCACTTATTTGAAGATGCCAGCAAGTACTTTCTTGTCGTTTTTCAAGAAGCATTCGCAACTTAGAGATATAGAGCTCTCGGATATCGACCTATCGGAGGGCGATTGGAACGAAGTGTTCGCTTTTCTCGAAAGCGGTATGCCAAATCTCAAAGAATTGCGTCTGGGAGGCCTTGCAGGCGATGATGGTAACCATCTGCGAATAAGGCCAGTTCGAAAGGCAGATGAATTTTTCAACTCTCATCAACACAGGGATCGGGATATCTTTAATATGGGAGTCATCAACACTTGCTGTTTACTTGGGAAAGCCGACTTGAAAGGTTTTCGGTTCGCATAATTAGGTTGACGCACAAGGATTGTACTTCATGAGTGTCCTAAATTCTTTCCATTCGATTCTTCAATCTTACTACGGATGTATTCCGCATCAAACACAGCTCAAAATAGTGATTACGACTATGCTATTGATGAGCTTCGTCAGAATTCTGTTCTTCGGTTATGACCTTCCTTTCATCAACCCTAGGCACTGAATGACTATTGCTTGAGTCAGCCATGAAAGGGATAAAGAAACGAACACCTCATGCCAGACGGACGCAGTGGTAAATGTTTCTTCTACGCTAGAAGAACCCCAAATCGCAAAAGTAAATGGCCACAGATACTGTGTGTGTTCTGGGCTCTGCCAAGATAAAGGACTATATCGAACATTGTAGAAATCCTGTAGTTTGACTAACTACCGCAGGTATAATGCATCATCGGCTCAGACCGGTAAACTGTGGTGTAATAACACAAGTGATTGTCTTCACTTTCAGAGACATCATAACTCCGTTCGGGATACTTGTTTAAAGATGAATCGATTCAATTTTTCCCAGAGCATTACCACCTGGCCCTTGTCCGAAACTTTCTTTGCGTGGAGTTTGGTTGTTAAATGAACCTTGTGAAACCGGAATTCCCCGAAGCCGCGAGTAATGGCCTCGTCCACGCTCGCGACCTGCCATATGGCTCATATTCTTCGAATCTCAAACCATATCCACTGGTTCAAGGCGTTGTAAGATGTTACATGGGCCCGTAGTTGGAAATTGCCGTACAGGTAATGGGATATCTCGTCGTGGAGTGTCCGACTGGTACACATGACAGCCAGTCGTGTGCCCGGTCGTTTAGGCTTTCCATTCCATTTATTTTCCTCTGAAAGACGAGAAAGGTTCAATGGAACCAGATAGTCCCAGATACAGAGGCGAACCTCCGGTGGGAGCTTTCTTAACAGTCCGAGCGCTCATGGCGTCGGCATGGCTAAAACAGTGTCTTGTGATAATTGAGGAATGACATGAAATGAGAGGAACGGACGGTCTAACAGAACTGTAGCATAGTAACCTGAGGAGTGTGAGTCATCTAACAAAATAATTAGGCTATGTCATTCATGCGTGGACCACGTGGTTATTCATGGGCAGAGAGCAGCAACGGCAGAGAGTTAACATCACGCATGGATCTTAGGAAAGGTGAGTCCTTTACAAACAAGGCCGAATATGACATTATGAGAATTAGACACCAGACCCGTCTTGGCCTCGCTCTGATGAGCCACTGGGGCCCATGATCACGATGGAATACAAGCTGTTCGCTTTGGGGATACCGATAACGGGAAATACTAGGAAAGAGGTGGACAAATAATGACGCAAGCGTGCAAAAGGCGACGGCCATGAATGACTCGGAAGGGAGCGACGTAATATTAGCCGGACTGAAGCGTGGCGATGTTTACGGTCTTCACTAATGCCGTGCGTACATACTGTCGTATATTGAAAGAAAACTTGAGATTATCTGGGCAGCGGATACGCTCTTAGTTATTTTTGGTATTTGTTGTCCATCGCAGTTAGAGCTATGGTTACGGCGAACGAAAAGCTAACGCCTCAACAGAAAGCTTATATTTTAGCCAATATGCTTTCCTCAATCATAGGAAGTCTGAACTGGCTACAGTGCGATATATGGCCTTATTAAACCCGTCCGAAACGATCGGCGGCATTCTGCTCGGCCTCTTGGCTACCCGATGGGTTAGCAAGAGATAAAAACATTCGTTACCAGTGTTGCAGGTAATACTTACTACGACTGGGTCTCGCCGATAGTTTGCAGCTTTGAACAGTCCTGCTTGATGGTGTTTCCCGCTTCCGCAATTGACTGCAAAATATGGCCGATAGCGTCCTGCAGCTCATTAGCCAAACACGGCACAAGACTGGCGCATGGATAATTTTACCCGCGAAGCTCCCATCCAGGAATCACCGTACTGCGCGTACAGGTTCAGGAGCTCATCGATGCTCTTCGAAGCCTCCCAGCAGTTGTCCAAGGAGGGCGGCTGTGTGGATATCTGGATAGTCGCCGAGGTAGCAAGGGTGGTAAGGAGAGAAACGCAAGCAAGCTTGGGGAAATGCATGTTGTCGATCACGGCGATTAATTGCGGACAATACAGGGGTTTGCTCGGTTGGGGACTAATGTCTCTCCATGAAAAGAGACGGAGTTGCGGGAGGATGTACTTTATATGGCCCCTTTCCCCATCTGCCATAGGGGTAAGGTCTTGGGTTCGGGGCGCGGCGCATGACAGAGCCACCGCCCACAATATAGCCAGGTCAGCAGGGAAATGAGAATGAATCCTGCAAACCTGGGCAGTTAGCGTCTTAACCTTTCAGGGGCTTGTTTATTCTTGGGGGTTCGTATTCAGAGAACAAGCCCCCACTTAGGGCCAATGACATCTCCGCTTTTTTTACAGTCCCCAGATGAGACGCCTGAATCGTCCTGAATCATGTCTGTGTTTATTCTGCGGATCTTGGCAGTTGGCTCGTCAGCATTGGAGTGTTTTCATTTGCCATCCCACCAGCGGGTACAACAGCTTCGATTTGGCAGGCTAATTTTATTGTACAACTTCGGAGAGATGCTATATAATGGCGACAACATGGCTTTGCTCTGTTCATGTGCTCCGAGGTGGAAGGGTGCGCGTACATCATCCACTAACAATCATTACCTTTGCTTCTACGTGACCACTCTGAGGAAGGCTTTTGAAAGCAGTTATTGCTAGCTTCGAAGATAGCATGAACTCGAGCAAATGAAGCGACAAAGAATGGTGTCGCTGCCAGGTTTTCATTGTTATTGAAACGAAGGATAAGAATGTGATATTTTAGGCCAGTATTAAGTCTAAAATCAATTCAAGAACAGACTTTCCACCTGGTTACCCTCTTCATCAGTAGTGAAACCTTTCTCCCACAATTTTCTCACTCAATTTCCACAGTTTCTCGGCCTCTATCTCGTCTCTTGCCCAGCACCGGATGTCTTCTGGAGGAACAACAGTCGAGTCTGACAGTGAGCTGCCGTTGTTTTCTATTCGAGTAGCAATTAGCAATCTGCGAACAGCTATCATTTTGAGAACTAACCAGTAGGTGAAATCATATTATGGAACGCGGCAACTACATGGGTTGCCACACCCTGCGACATGGACTTCCATTTGAACCCATCCCAGTAAGAACGATTCCCTTGCAGCTTGTCCCATTTTACTTTTTTGTCAGTAACAACTCTTTCACTTCCATCTGAATTTGACATTCAAGAGCCACTTACTGATTGCCTGAAGAGACGCGTCCACATCGTATCTCAATAGGTTTGTGTCGATCACCCCGGGATGCAGGCTAACCGATATGAGGCCAACCTTTCCCAATTTCCGAGCCAACGAAACAGAAAAGAGCATATTAGCCGTCTTGCTCTGCGCATAACCCAGCCAGGGGTCATATGTGTTCCCGTCCTAATATTTTGAATCATTGGTCAATCCTTGATAGCAAAATCCAGCAATGCATCTTACATCAAAGTTCCAGTCCTCAAACCGGATGGGTCCCATTCGATGCCCATCGCTTGACACGTTCACAACCCGCGCGCTTTTTCCAGGCGCGACCAGCTTCTTCATGATCAGATTCGTGAACAAGAAATGTCCGATGTGGTTAATGCCGAATTGACTCTCTAGGCCATCTTTCGTGAGCCGGAACGGCGGGGCCATAAGACCGGCATTGTTAACGAGGACGTCAATGTGCTCCTTGTACGAGAGCACTTCCTTCGCTGCTTTCCGAATCTGGGTTTGGGAGTCGAGATCAAGCTCCAGAATGCGAGTCGTGACTGAGGGAGCTGCAGTTTTTATTTCTCGGGCTGTTTCTTCGGCTTTGGATATGTCTCTTGCAGCCAGTATGATTAGTGACGGTCTATATGGGGCGATGACGGTTGCGAATCCAGCGCCCAGCCCGCCGGATGTGACGCCGGTGATTAAGACAGTTTTGTTTTCGATTGAGGAGCGGCAATCGGAGGCAACTTGCTCTCCTGTAGTGTAGCGGTTGTATTCTGACATGTTGGGTCAAAGTGTGAGGCAACGCAATATTGCTGAGCTGTAGTTTTCGTTTCCGTTTCAGCGGCGGAGAGCGTGCCATATATATAGCAAAAGGAGCCGAACAGTACATGCTCCGTCCGAGGAGTGATTATATCCAAAGGTACGGACATGATGCGGAGATAACAGGAAATGCAACAGTGTCTCGCTTTCGACGTTTTTTGCTATCCCTGGTCAATCAGGATGTGGACAAGGAAAAGACAGAGCGTCGATGAGTTACCCGATTCGGACGAATTTATTATTGACTGGCAACCTAATCAGGTTAGATTAATGTCTCGGAGATAATGGGGTATTCTCCGGACAACCAACGCTAAACCTGATCTGTTCGAATTAATTTGTCTACTAGTTACCCTTTCTGGTCCGGTCTGCTTACCAGCGCAACTCACTCTTTCCCATCGCGACTCGACTTTTCCATCATGGGCGACAAATCTAGCGAGGTAGTTTTCGCGGTCTCGTCATCGCCGACTGACCCCGCTTGTGTGTTTCCCTACGTCGATGGCCTAATCAAAGCCCCAGGTCCAAGGAGAAGAGGGAGGCCTGCAGGATGTAAGTATTCCGTTCTCTGCATGGGGGTGTGCTTATGCCGTGATAGCGAGAAATAAGTCCACTGCCCACACGAGAAGGAAAAGGCACCCGAATGAGCGAGGGACTAGATACGGCGATGATGACCAGTTCCATTTTATCAACTTCGATGCCCAGACGCGCAAGGTGGATCAAACAGCACGGAAGACAATTAGACAGACGGCGATGTTGAGTCACACCCAGAAGATTCTCAGAAAAAGACAGAAAATATCTGGTACCGCGAGAGAAGAAACATCACTTGTTGAAGCACCATTTTTTCCCCAGCCACTGCAATTATCGCTGGGCCGTGCGGATCCGTTTAACACGATGCCGATAAAATTTGAATCGTATATGCACGACCTCTTGGTTTATTGTATGCATTTAATCACTCCTCAAGCGATATTCAAAGCACTAACCATCGACCGCAGATAGCACCACTGGTTGGAAAATCCTATACTCCATTGAAGAAAAGACAGGTTGCAACCCCATGGTGGACTACTGGCTACCACTGGCATTTAACGATGCAGCCCTCTTGAACGTCCTGATAGGATGCGCTGCTTCTTTCAGATTCAAGTCTCAATTTCTACCAGGATGCCCCATTCTTATCAGACATTTGAATGAGGCGATGAACATCGTGAACCACAAGCTGACAACTACGTCCACGAGTGAGGATGTATCAGACGAGACATTGGCTGTTGTTGCCACATTAGCCATGATCCAGGTTTGTAAACCTCAACTACCGACAGCTACCAGGGTATGCCTAACGAGAAAGCAGAAGACGATCGGGTCTAATTACGAGTGGAACATTCACATGAGAGGATTGAAAAGGCTCGTGGATCTGCGCGGCGGGATGGGTAGTTTGGACAACACGCCCTTCATCAAAAGCAAAATCCTCCGGTATGCTATTATCGTCGACCCTTGAACAGATGTCATGATTTTAATACCCCCCGATAGTGCGGATCTCTGCGGCTCCGTAGACATCATCCACCAACCTTATTTCGACCCACACTACGAAGGACTGCCCCTGGACAATCTCGGCTATCTGTCCCTCCCACTAGGATTTAGGGATCTGGACGAAATATTGAATCTTGACGCAATTCTGAAAAATGTCATACTGACCCTGCAAGGCTCTTTGAAAACAACATCAAGCCTTCCCTTCACCAAGAACCAAAGTCATGCAGCGCAGGTCAGATTTTCCTTGACATCTGCGCAATATGCTCTGTTATCTATGGATTGCGGAAATCTAAGCAGCCCTATTACCCGAGCACAGGAAAGTTGTCGACTTGTGGTTTTATTGTTTACAGCAACCATATTCAAGGAGCTACCCTTTGATCTTTCCGGCATAGTGGGGCGAATCATGGAGCTTCTCAGTGATAGAGAAACGTGCAACTGGCTGACCCCTGCTTTTCGAACCTGGGCCTTGTGTCTCGTCATGGCCTCTTCACCATTCGAAGCGCAGAAGTCATATCTCTCCCTGCTGTCATCTATTCTTTCTGACATGGGCGTCGATACAGAAGAGAAATTTGCTTTAGTAATGTATACCTTTCATCGACAAGATGTTTCGCACCAGGTATATGTGGGTGTGGCAAAAGAGATATGGAAAAAGGATGGTCGGGTTGAGACAGCATAATTGCTCTAGGACTTCGGTTTAGAGTCGCTCAATCCCCGGCACCTGCCCACTCATCTTCGAATGTTCCCGTTTTTGGTTTCAGTACAGAAGGCTTTCCATAGGCTTAGGTTGGAAGTGGCGTTGAATGTTCTCCATGGCCAATCTCTCAAACCCGATCTCAGTGTCAATCGTCCCCTCTGCGGTGTGCGAAGTCAATCTATCATATTTGATCAGTCAACTGTTCTGAATGCTTTCGTGCCGAGGCGAGAGAAAGAGGTCTGGAACATACGTCACGTTGCGCATTACCGCTAGCTTCGGATGAACATAGGGTTCTTTGCCATGAACGTCCAACCCAGCAGCCGAAAGATGGCCACTCTCTAATGCGATCACGAGCGCATCTTCGTCTACCAGCGATCCATGGGCGATGTTGACCAACCGGCTCCCCCTTTTGAATCGCCATAATGCTGCCTTAGTGATTATCGGCGTTGCCAGGGCCGGTGTGGCAACAACAACACAATCAACGAGTCCCAACATGTCTTCCAGCTTCTCGCAGAACTCGACGTTCAAGGCTTGTTCGTCCTTTGGCTTCTTGCGCTTTATGTCGTGGTAGTAAATCTTCATGTTGAAACAACCGAATGCTTTTCTCGAAATGGTGCTACCGACCAATGTCATTCTGGGGATCGGAAACTATTTATTGGAAGAATGGAAACCTACGATCCGACATGACCCAATCCGATGATCCCGAGCTTCTGCCCAGACGGATTGTATGCCGTGCGAGCCACATTTTGATGCGCATCTCTCCATCGATTTGGATCAATCGACAGCGCGCCTTCGATAGACCACTGCATATTCCGAAAGACCGAAATGATATGAAATATCGCCTAGACGTGTTTTGTCAGACCTACTCGCCCCAAGTATCACTAAGGCTACACACCATATCCGCTGTTGATTCGCTCGCAGCGGCGGCCCCATTGTAATATTTGACGCCTGGCTGATCGTCAACCCTTTGGATTCAAATCGTTGGGAGAGACTCTCAAACGTACCTTCCATTTCCATAACCTTCAAATCAACCCCTTCATACCCCGTGCCTGCACTAGCAAACGCTGTACAAGGCGGGGGCAAAAGGTGAATGATTGGTGTATTCCACTTTCCCATTTCCCAGCCACTATCGCAGGACGGACGGATAATGCCACGAAATTCACCCCACCGGTTCTCCTTCAGCGCTTTCATAAATTCTTCTCGCTCTCGCTCTTTTTTGGATGGGCGGATGACGATGAATTCCTTTTCGAACTTCGCATACATCTCCGTGTTGTAGCATATCGGGTCGCCCAGATATAAAATTATTTCCCGGTCGTCGTCCATTCTATCAACGAGACTGAATTGTGCGTCCAAAGATGCTTCTAGAGTATGAGATGTGTATCGCGTGTCGTAGAAATGGCTTCTTCGTTTCTGTTCCAGCCCCTGATTCTCAGCCCCCAGGCGGCCCGACGGCGCTAAGGCAGCAACGATGACAAGAACAAAGAACACCCCCCATCGCCTCGTTGGAAGCTGAATAGCCAATTAGAACTACCTGTTGCGGGGATAGTCGCTTCCACCTCTAACGGATTAGCCGCAGGCAAGTCTAATGGCGACACACAGTCGGGCGGTGATAGATCCAGCAGGATTCGACAAAAATATTCGAAGTTGTCAAAAAACGACCTTGATTCCGATTGGACTTTCTCATTCTCTCGAGGAGGAATCCCTGACGTCTATCAGAATCAATCAAATATTTGGCTGATTGCTGTCGTGCCCCGCAACGCTGAATGGCGCCTACTCAGCCTTGCGCTGCTTAGTAGACTCAAATCCTCACAGCCTTGTCCTACGATCACCTTATATTTAGCTCAAACTTTCAGTATCGTGTATCAGATTAGTCGCCCAGCCCCATCACACATTAGCACGAGAACATCATGACCACATCGTCCCTCGACCAGTATCAGCTCGGCTGGATATGTTCCGACCCGATCGTGGCTGCTGCTGCCCACCAAATGCTAGATGAGGAATATGGTCCACTAGACGAGCAAGACGAACTTGACACACACTTGAACGCTTGAACACTTCATCAATTTCAATTGTTTTATCTATTTGATTATCCCGACCGTTCCAGAGAGCGTATAGCCATGAGCGCCGTGAACACGAACTGGTTGATTATGCACAAATACCCTTATAACAATCGGCCATAGACCGCGCTTGCTGGCTCATTCCTGGAAAATCATGGTATTCTGGGAAATTCGATCAGTATGATATAGGTGTTGGGTTTGGCCTAGTTACCTGCTGCCAATGGACCTGCCGCGATAATAGTGTAGGCCGTCGCCAGAGTAAACTTATTGAGATAAAGATGTATGCAGAGAAGACGAATGAGGGTAATGACTGGAACCAAAATCAAGATAGCAGAACTGAACGAAACGATCGGGTAATACGATCTGGGGTTGGAACCCGAGGAATTCTTCGCCGGGACTTTCAATTTAGGCGGCCTGTCGGCATCTGTGGGAAACAGTGACCCAGTTGCCTTTGCCATCGTCATTGTGGGCTATATTTGGGCAGGCAGATATCAACGGGATCAAAATGGTTCAGTGAGGCCGGAAGAAGTAAAAGGTCTCAGATGTCGCGGCTGAACTACGAGGACTCGAAGCCTGAAAACTTTCATCACTAAAGTCGGTGAAGATGCTTTATTTACAAACATCTACCGGATATTGACCAAGGTCTTTTGTTTCGATTGGGAAATGGTATGTTGGGAACGCTAAACTCTCAAATGCGTGAACCAGTTTCTGGGGTCTAGGTGACGTAAGACCCCTTGGAATGATGAAAGTAAAATGGGGTGGAATTGAGGAACATTGACAAGTCACCAAGGGGTCAAGCCTAGAATTTGGCCGTTTTATCTATTGCCCTTTTGAAAGTTGCGAAAGCCCGAAGAAAAGAAAGCAATCAATTTTCTGTAACGCGTTGACCCCGAGAGCTGTTCTATATTTGTGTATGATCGACGATATTCACAGAGCTAATTGCCCTAACTTCAATGTTAGATTAAATATTAGTCGGTTGCATGCTTGCTCAATGGAGTCTCTTGGCCTCACAAATACCGCGTAAAACTGCAATTCTCATAGAAGAAAGTAGTGGCGTGCTGCATTCGAGTGGTCATAAAGAGCTTGATTGCACATAGATGTAGCATCCGTTCCCAAGATCGAGCGAAGCATTAACTCGCCTCCGGGATGTTCATATATAAAAGTTGAGAAACGGTGAGCTACTCCCCGTGATATCTTCCGGGAGTGGAGTTGGAACTAATCCGAGTAGAGCATTATTCATGATCGGTAAGGATGGCTGATCTTGGAAAAGAAAGGAAAAATCCTAGTAAAGCTTGAGGCTATGTTACCAGAGATTATTTCGTTGCAATATTTGATTGGTTTGTGTATTTGCAATAATCCAGTTATATTATTGCCTGCCTTAGGCTCATTACATAATTAGGCTGGAGAATTCTTGTCGGCAACTCGACAGCTTTAACACGAACTACTGGCGAAGAAGGGGGTGATGTAATAATTTCCGGTGGGATTTGACAGTTGGGAGACGCCGCGAGAGGAAATGTCAGCTTTGCACGAGTCAAAGGTAGATGACCACGTAACAAGGTGCGGGGCTACCAATCCCTGATCCCTGGTCTCCTCCTTTCCTCTCTGAAGTGTATACAAAGGTACCAAATAAAGCAGCCATACGAATCCCAAAGCCACCCTCCAGCCTACCCCGTTATTACAATGGAGGCAGAACCAACATCTCAAGATGTATTTAAGTGGGGTCCTATGGTCCTACTGAGTATACACCCGCTCCAAGCCCCATAGCGAACCGGTTTCCCCTACTTACGTAGAAATGGAGGATGCTTTCTTCTCTCGGTTTCCAGGCTTCCAGCCTGACCCGTCTCTCTCTGCAACTGAGGACTTTTCTCGTCTAGCACATCATATGAATTGGACTACTGGTTCCAAAAAATACAGAAAAGAACGAGTCAAATTCGCAAGCACTGAGTTTGAACGCTATTATCACATTGGCAACAAACTTCAAAACTATCGAGCTCTTTGTCAGGAGTTGCGGGTCGAGGGGCCTCTAACTAGCGTCTCACAGTGTCGAAAGGTATGTTTCTCCTCATCTCAAATCATAAACCACCCAAATGCACGGAGCTAAATAATAAAGGCTCTTGCTAAGGTGCATGTTAACATATTTGACCTGATCGACTCTCGCCGCACAGGAGCGGTTGTTCAAAGGTTTCCGAATCATGCTGCGCTCAGGAAGTACACCAAAGACACCGAAAAGATATTCCCAAAACAAGCGGCCAAAGCAGACGGCTTTCTCAAGGAACTACTGCGCAGGATCTTGTGATCGAGTAAGACTTACGGAGGAGCTGGTTCTTTGAACGTGATAATAGGGATATCTTGTCCTGGCTAAAAATCATGAGGCTGGATTGTATTTTCTTTGGATTTCAAAATGTTCCCTCATTTATATGATGTGCTACACGAGAATATTCATCCGCTGCTGGGAATGGATTAGCTTGGGGACTGCTATGTTTCCATTGCTCGACTCTGTTAAAGATGCATGTAGATGTATAAGAAGGTAAATACGGCCTTCAAGTGGCCCAGCGAAGCTGACTTGCTAATTTTCGCGAAACAGATAAAACGTCTTCTGCTCCAGAGACTATCTAGCCTTCACTATTAAGGGCCTACCCTAGTGAGTCTATAGTGCCAAGCTGGACGGAATTGTAGGACTGAAAAGATTGGCTAACTGACACATTCTCCACCCCATCGTAGGCTCGTGCATTTCCTAATACCTTAGCATCCCTTACAAGAGATTATTCCAACCTGCTTAAACTATCTTCTGTATCCCGAGCCATCGGACTAGTTCTGAAAACTTGTATCTGCAATACTTAAGTCATCCTATTGTTTATTATGCCGTAAATAAACATATCATGTGGAATTGCAAAGCCAGATTCACTGTCTTACACTATTTTCTGAATTATAGGCTCAGACGATAACTCAAGAGGTCTGGGAGCCCTGGATCTTCTCATAAAATAGAGTTCAATTTATCGAAACTCCCAATCGGATCTTAAGATTATCAGATATGTTCTCTGGAGTAATTTGATTTCTGTGTAATACGGGTAAGCTCTTAGGGCGGTAGAGACTAGCTGTGGGAGCTTAATTTGAGTTGTCATGAGTGAACACCCCCCCCCAAAAGCTGAGCTATATGAACAGACCATGTAGAAAAATGCGCCGGCGATTTTTGCCCGGTCGGCTTGTTATATTGACTCCAGATTACTTTAAATATAGTATATACAGAGGATTGTCTTCTTCGAGAAAATCCTTTGCGCAGCGAGGGCGGGATTAGAGAGGGAAGGGCATATTTAATCAGGTACATTTCTAAGCTACGTTTCGACGGTGGAGCTTCTGGCCACAATCAGTCAGGTGTTTGCGGATTAACTTACGATTATGGTGTCCCGTTATGCTGTGTCTTTAGGAGGCGCAATATGCGGATGTGACTCTTGTTTTGCCGTCGATGCAGATTAGCTGCGCCGCCGGAGCGGAGTTTTAATTATAGTGATAAGATGTTGGCTCACCTTGTGTCATCACCCAGTGGTGAAGCGGTGACAGGCCAGACGAGGCGGCGGCACGTGAAAGGCTGAATTCCCCAGACCCCTTGCGGCCGGGAGAGGATTGACACCACTTAAATTAGTGCATCCCCAGGGAAATAAATCGAGAGCCTAATATCAGACCTATATTTCGCTTTAATGTCAAGGACCTTTCCGGTCAATGGTATGGTGAGTTCTAACGGGCTTGCTAATATTTTTCCTTCATCTCACGGGCCTTTAGAACCGAACAAGTATTACCATATCTCATGCATGGAGCAAATAATTCCCAACCTGACTACCTTGGTGGAGCGAGATATATCGGATGAACCGCTGAGAAAGGACTACTTCTCCAAAGAGCGTCGCAGCTGCCGGCTAAGTGAAGTTCTTGCCTCTGTCCTTGGCGTGCAGCACTTAGACGCAATAGTTGAAAAGCCAAAATATCGGCGTAGAAAGGTTCGGCAAAACGAAAGCCGTAGTTGATGGTGCTTGAGAATAGACATGTCTGTCACGGTGCAGATCTCGATGCCTGAGGCTCCCCTTGACTACGGCCCAAGAGGCTATATTATTTGTCTCAGGATCCGTATATCTTCCTGTCTGCTGAAAATCCTTGTTATAGATCTTCAAGCTATATTTTGTTTATTAGCTTATATATAGCTTAATTTTATAATAATTTTGAGATATTATAAACTATTAGTTTATTTATTTATTTATTATTAGCTCTACTATCTTCGCCAGTCTACAACTTCCATTCGCCATTCAGTACCGTGCGACAGCCATGGTTTTGATAAATCTGGTAACAAATTTATGAATGCCTTCTCTATTCTTCTCACAAAACGCCCTTTGGCTTTTTAAGGACTGGTCACCTGTTCATTCTCTCTGCCCGATCCTTCCTTTGACCCAGCCAGCGTCAAAAAACATATCTGCAAGGATGTCTCTATTTTGGGACCACATGAGGAATCTCGAGATAGCTATTGTACTCACCGCCAGTATGAATAACATGCCGGCCCTCGTTGATAATATCCGGCTGGCCCAGCTGCTGGAATTCAGGCTGTTTCTGCGTATTCCACCCCTGCACCAACAGTGTCAGCTCCTCCCCAGCCTCGTAGTGAATAGCAGTGGGCCAAAACGGAATGTCGACGGATACAATCTCCCCATTGTTCAAGTACCGCGGTGCGTCAGTGGCGTACTGATAGATCCCGTTCGTACCACCGCCAGGCTTCCGGTAGTCACGTAGCGAGACACGGACACGGCCATGGGCGCCGATATACGTGTCTGACCCCAGGACGAGAATCGGGATCTCCTCCGATGTCGTCCCGTTGGACTTTTGGAGGTAGCAGAAAAGATCGAGGTCATTGAAGTCTGGTGCCTGAACCCAGAGCCGGGCCGTTGCGTAGCCGACGAGGTCTGTCGCGTTGTCAAACTTCATGCGGAACGAGACGGTGCCGTTGGCGGTAGAGTTGTATGTCGCCGAGGCGCGTTGGTCGGTCGGGGTAGATGACATGGAGAGGTCGGTGGCGTCCAAGTAGTAGCGGCTGGTTTGTTGGTGGGCGAGCGGGAAAGCCTCTTCGGCTTGGCCGAGGATATCCTCGTGGCCAGGGTTGAGCAGCGAAAGGCGTACACGGGGCGTCGTCTCTTCCCAGTCGTTGTCGACGTCGTTTAGGAACCGCTCGAAGAACTTGTGGAGGTCGGCAACGTGTTCGGGTGTGTAGTAATCGTGCCATTCGTGTGTAGTGTGCGTCCGCAGCCACTTGTTTGGCGTGCGCAGGCGCTCCCAGCCCTGGAAGGTGCCCAGGGTGTGTAGGGTGTTGGTCCACGAGCCAACGGCGTAGACGGGCAGATTCTCGTCGATGTCTTCAATCTTGCACGCCTTGTCGAGCCAGTAATCGTTGACGAATCCCTGCCGCTCCGCCATCTCTGCAATATTCTCGATCGTGTTCGTCCCGTTGCCGTACAGATGGTCGACAAGAAGCTTAACAAAGGGCAGGTTCGGCACCCCGCCTCGGAAAACGAGATCTTCGTAAAAATCCGTCCAGCCTTCCCAGGGCGCAATCGCAGCCAGGTGCGGCGGCCGCTCGGACGCAATCCACCACTGCGCGACAGTCAGCCAGGAGTTGCCGGTCATACCGACCTTGCCGTTGGACCACTCCCTTTCCGCGAGCCATTCGATCAGATCGTATCCATCGCGCGCATCCTGCTGGCCAAACATCAAAATGTCCCCGCCACTATGGAAGACACCACGGGGATCAGGATGAATCACAGCGTAGCCCTGGTTCACCCAAAAGGCCGGATTGGGGCCTTCAAACTTCTCCAACCCCGAGACCCAGTTGTACTCCACACCCATGCGACTAATGGCGTCGGGCGGCTGAAACATGTCATAGTTGAAATACCCGCCTCGTTTCCCGTACGGGGAATAAGCCACGATGGCCGGGATACGTTTAGTCGAGCTCACGGGGCGGTAGATATCCGTATAGATGACGGTCCCATCGCGCAGCGTGACGGGCACGTCCGACTCGAACAGAATGTCGCAGGGAAGGGCCGGATAGTCATCAGAGACGGGCTTTGTGCCCTTTTTCAGGATCTTGCTGGTTTGATTGAAAGGGGTGTAATTCGCCTCGGTCAGGTGCATGGACGAGGTGTTGGTGAAGCTCGCAGTGACTCTGCCAACGGTGAAAATGTTGGTGTCGAGAGGTACCACCTTGTTAGATACAGGGACAGTCTCAACAGTAGGTGCTGCATATGCTTGCACAGCAGCCAAAGTGGCTACAGCGGAGGGGATGAGGCCCGGAATGTGCATGATAACCAAGGAGTTCATAAATATTCTTGTGGGCTTAAAGAGAGAGAGAGAGAGAGAGAAAGAAAAAAAAAGAGCTATCTGGTAGCTTTATACCTCACACTCACCACGGTCCGTCGCAATTTGCAAATCATCAAGATGACTATAGATGCACCAATGACGCTCGGGAAACCGGAGCGGAATAACAGCGGATATAGAGCGGGAGGACGATCCGACTAGTTCGAGTACATGGATGATTCAGCGCATGGGTGGAGTCAAAAATATTTCCCTGAAACTGGTGCAAAGGCAGCTTAGACCGAATTTGCGCAGATGCACCATGCTAGTTTCCCATCGCGTACATGCTTAATCTAATAAAAATATATTAAGTTGAAGGATGCAGTACGAGGCCTCCTTCGCCACTTGTTCAGCACCAACAAATTTGCAATCTGTATGCGTTATGCACAGCGCGTTACAAGGGGTAGTGACTAAATTATCGTGTAGATCATGTCAATGCCTCCTAATAATACTCGTTCAAACTTCCGAAATACGTCTTATGATCTTTCACTGTACAGTCGATCCGACTCTTCCGAGGGGCCAAGAAATCTGACCCACACTTGACCACCAAACTTGTCTAGGTCGGTGCTAGAGAGACCCTGGGACTTCATTCCTGCAAACCTCAAGTCTTTTTCGATGGGACTTCCCACTCGCTAGCGAAGTCGGGAATAATCTTAGATGCGTGTCTCCAAGGCCTGCGAGCGCTGCAGACAGCGCAAAATCAAATGCGACGGCCACAGTCCCTGCTCGTCGTGTCAGAAACAGGCCCAGGCCCTTTGTATCTTTCGAATTCGCAATCGGCATCGGCGTAGCAAGAGGTCACCTTTGCCTACGTCCTCGGTTACAAATGCCATGGAACAAAGTCAACATCCCGAGCGCCAGTTTCCCACAGTTGGCGTTGGACAATCGAGCACCCTGTCCTACAGCCGCATCGTTTGCGGACCGTCTTCTAATGAATATTTCCAAAGACACATCCTCAAACGCCTGAACGGGGCTGTTAATGCAGGCCTATCATTGGATGCTTCAAGTATCAAGGCTTTCTCCGCTGACAATAATGGGCCTATGGACCACGTGGCGCAAAGCATCAGCCATTCCCGGGACCCCCGCTCCTTATGCTGGCCAGCGTTGGAGCCTGCCAAAGCAAGAGTCCTCCTGCAAAATTATGAACGAACAATCCACCACCTATTTCCGTTGCTTCCCGTGTCAGACCTCCATGATCTTTTGGAAAGGATGTCCGGTGAGGGTATCGATACTGGCCTTCCAACGTCTAGCAAAGCCGTGGTCTTGGCTACACTTGCTGTGGGAGCGACAGTATCGAATGATACCGAGTGGGCAGAGATCGTTGTGAAGAGTATTGAGTGCCATGAATCACTTTCGCAACACTCACTAACTCTATCATCTATCCAAGTCTCCTTACTTCTGATATGTCACGCTTCCATAGTCACAATCCGCAAATGTCTCCTCGCTGACCTTTTGCATTGCAGCATTACGCCCATTTCCATGCGATCATGAGCAACCCAGTTCTCAGCTATCACAATCTAGGCGTTGCAATCCGCAAGGCCTTGGCTTGTGGCTTACACTGTGATTCCTCCAGGTCTACTCGGACCTCTAGCGTTACCATCTGGTCTCTCTATTTCTACGAAACGTATGCCGCCAGCTACACAATCATAGAACCTTGCAAGGTTCGTCAGCTAATCACGCCTACCTAATAGCTGGTCAAGCTTTAGACTGGGTCTTCCTGTGATGCTCAGAGCAGAGAACATTACCACCCCCCTACCTGAACACGAGCCATTCCTTTGCTGCTTGGTGCGACTGTCCCACATAATAAACCACTCCTCCGCCAGCATGTACTCCTACTATCCGGGCCCACCTACCTCACGGTGGACGACCGTTTGTGTCCTTGCTGAAGAGCTCAGCGCTTTCGCCTCTTCGGTCCGGGAACAAATGCAGATAGTCATTGGTGATCTGGTGAGCAGCCTACAGCCGCTGGTTCAAACCGTTATGCTTTCAAATTGTAAGAAGCCCCCCCCCCGCCGGAGGGCCTGCGTCTACACGGTCACATAGATCATAAAATTCTAACTCCAACCAAACTGAGTAGTGTACTTTCACACCTTTATAACTGCTTTCCGGCCCCTTTTGTTGGACCGAGTGCGGGACGAGGAACCACTGATCGAGACGAGCCACACCTACAACGGCTTGAGATCGCAGGCCCGGTCTGGCACCACCACCTACTCCTCGCAAGCATTGCACCAAGCTGCGGAGACGGCTCGAGCTTGGCTCATGTTTATCGTCGAAGCCATTGGCCGCTGCCCTCTTATCAGAGTGAGTAATGAGGATCCGTGAGAAGCGGGGAAAAAAGGGCCTTTTTTCACCGGTTCGATTGAATCTAACCTGACAAACAAAACCAAAACATAGGGCCTGCGATATATGCACTATTATTTCGAGAGTGCATCGTACATTCTAATCTACGAGTCGAGCGAATGCCCCCCCATCGCTCAGAAAAACTACCTAGTCCTACAAGCGGGTATGAATGCGCTATCATTAATTCCGCCAGAACCACAGCTGCTCTGCACCAGCTCAACAGTCAGGACCATGGTTTCGGCGCTGGAGCAATCCGTCATTGCTCCTTTGGACATCTTGGACGGCGCATCTGCCTCAGTGGACGACGCCGACGCCACCAGGGATTGCCGCGATATACTAGGAAGCTGCAGTGTATAACAGGAACAACAACATTTATGTTCATTATTTCCGCCGCTCTTTCTGGCAAGTGTCTCGAGTGATGAAGCGAAGGGAGAAAACGAATCGCGTGGAGCCAACCGAGACATTGAGAATGCTCCGGCCTCCAGGATCCTGGCCCACTCCACAAGCGGCCGCGATCGCATTATAGGAGAAAAGCGAAGCCGTCGCCGATGAATGGGTTCACCAGTTTATTGAGCGCGAAATTCTCCAAAATGTTGGCAGATTCTTGATCAGGCACCACCGCCCTAAAGAGGCCGATGAATTCAAATTTCTGGAGAAAGGCGCATACAATATCTCTTCCCAGATGAATAGAAGAACGCAAACACCACTATGATCAGGTTTCCTCAGCCTGACGCCACCATGTTTCCTGACGATAAAGTCCGCAATGAAGTCGCTATCATGCGCTATACTTGCAATCATACTTCAATTCCCGTTCCTTTTGTCCACCATTGGGGAATAAAGAAGGAAAGTCCTTTAGATTTCAGTATCGATTATTATGGACTTCATTGAGCACGATACCACCATGCATGATGTCCTTAATACGCCAGGGTGTCCAAAGGAAGCACATGGAACGCTTAAACCGGACATTAGTGAGGCATAGTTCAATAGCAAAATTAAAGGCTCTCTTGGTGAAGTCGCAAGTATTTTGCTTCAACTTTCCCAGTTATATCTACCCCGGATTGGGTCACTTACAGTTGCCGATTTTACATGGGAAGTGGCGAAAAGAACCTTGTCAATGGCAACGAATACCTTGGTTCAGTTGGAATCCTTACCTCAATCAAAACTACCAACCACAGCGTACGACACCATATCCTCATACTTTGAGTCGCTTTACAGCTTTTAAAGTTATATCTTTTCTTTTTTCTAGCTTTATTTTATATTTTATAAAGAAAAACAGAATAAATCTCTCTTTCATTTAAATCTTATAAGAATTTTTAAGTAAATTTAAATAAATATTCTCTATAAAAGAAAAAAATATTTCTTATATCTTCTATTCTTATTACGCCCACTATATCCGTATCTCTTATCTTCTAGTCTCTTATAATCACTGCTATCTCCTATTATATCTAGATACATAATTATTTTCTTTATTTCGCGTATATTTAGGCCATATCTATTTTATATAGTCTAAGCTTACTATAACTACTCAACTCAGCCCCTCCACCTGTGTCACAACCCAATCTCTCTTCCTTTCATCCAAGAACATCAGATATGGCCTCCGACACCAGCAACCCTCCTTCCCCCAGCCAAGATACGTACCAACAACCCATTTCGTGTCGTTGATTCCCCCCTTTTGCGAATGCCCATTTCACTGGTGCAAGCTTCCGCTGCACCAGTTCCGCGGTGTCTCGTTGGCCGGGCGTATACAGGTTGAAAGTCTCGATACCTGCCTTTCCACCGCTAAATACCTCACATCAGCTATTTTTAAAGCTTGTTAGGGGATCTGGAGATAGAGGCTTTGTTTGTTTGATGGGGTGTACCTGTACCTAATAGGGAAGAAGTCCGGTTCGTAGCTGATTTTCATCGCGATGGATATCAGGATTGCTCCGTTGCTGCAGTGGGTCTTGTACATAGTATGGTCTTTGACACACGACGGAGTCTATACCTATCACAAATCCTTTCCCCATTGGAGATCTAATCGAATGCATGGCGAGTCTGAGATTCTGTTGCCATTGATTTAGATCCAATCAGCCACAATCCTTTCTCCTCCCATGACAGCTCATCTGACTCATTGGAACTTCGTTCGTTTCATTCGGTTTCATTAAATGGCCATGATTATCACCGAGGTGGCCACCCTGCAGCGCCTCGAATTTCGCCGTCACTCGAATCTCGTGAGATACAACAGGTCATTTTTTGGGCCAACATTGATATTGATAGACATCGAACATCAAATTATATGAACGTACCGAGACAGGGTGATATCTAGATGGCGATCACCCTGATGGAACCAGGTATGTGAGGTGATCAAGACGTTTGTCTAGGAAGAAGAAGAGAGAGCAGAAAGCGAACTGCTTGGCAGATGACAACCTGAGGCAGTCAGGCTCCCAGGCTTCCAGGCAAGCGCTGGTTTAAAAAAAATCGTTCTATCATTAGCTTCTAACACGCTCTATCGAATATTTACATCGCACATCTATACCCCAACTCCGTACCTCAAATATCCAACGAGTCTAAATCTAACTACACATCTCGATCCCCTTCATCAGCAAATCCCTCAACTGAAACCCCGTCATTGTCAACAACAAGGCCACCTGCAATATCGTCATTGCTGTGGCCACCCACCCGATCGCCACGGAGCTCAACGCCGACGAAATCTTCGCCGTGGCCAAAACGAACCCGGTATTCGGAAATACCATACTCCACCAGAGCAAACCAAAACTGCTCTCTCGTTTCCACAGACCCTGCAACACGCTGATAAGCGACACACTGAAGAGGAAGAACGCTAACGTCCAGAGCAGAATGCCGGCAAAGACCGCCACGATGAGCAACACGTCGGCTGTGCGGACGGACGTCGCCTGGGAGATATAGTGCTCCGGGAACTTCTCGACGGCGGCGGTGGCCATGCCGATGAAGGCGATGATGGTGAAACTGGGCGGGCCGACGGTGATGAACATTTCCGGGCGGAAGTACGCCTCCGGCAGGCCTTCGTCGTTTAGCTCGATGAGGCATTGCGCGAGGACCATGAGAAACATGAGGAAGCCCAGCCCCTGCATCGTCGTCCCGCCGATGAGCATGGGAATGGCGCGCGACGGCGGCTGACTGTTCGCCATGGTGGCCGCCAGGGTGCCGGAAAGCATGGGCGGGAAAAAGGGCATGATGCGAACGATGGCGAAATGTTTGTCGGTGCTGGTGCCCGAGGCGGGCAGGCGCCAGCCGAGGATGATGGATACGGCCAACGCAATTCCTGTGTATACCCAAAACAGAATGTTCATGAGGATGGGAAGCCATTCCCCGACATGCGGCGTCGCATAGCTGGTAGTGTTTATGAGAATGGTCGCGAACGCGAGAAGACAGGATGGCACGAGAAACAATTCCTGCGGCGCTTTGTAGCGGAAGAATTGTGGGGAGATTGCAGGCTCGGTCACTTTGGTCGATTTCTTGAGAGTCATCAGAGACTCGAACATCATACACAGCGACACAATGGTGAAAACCGTCAGGGACACCATGAAGATAATGAGTCCGATGACATCGAGGCCGGTAAACCGATTAGGAGTCTGCTTTAGGAGAGCGGCCACTCCTCCGAAACTGAGCGCGACTGTGTAGCAGGGCCATGTTATAGAGCTGGTGAATCTCCTGAACGGGGTCCGAGTGTCTTTTTCGTCGCCGTTCAAAGGGCTATCCATTGCGCTAATTGTTCACTTGGCTTCGATCCCCTTGTCAATCAATGGCTGGTATGGCTGCGAGTATCACACTGAAGTCTTTGCCTTGGATGGATGGGAGCAGTAGAGAGAGTATAGATCGAATCTCTCAATGCCAGATTGAGTTCAGCCGTTAAAATCATTCCATCCGACGTCGATCTCAGGTGAGAAATCCCACCGACCAAAGGGAGCCAGCCCAATTTGAGTCCCTCTCCCGATCCCAGCCCAGGACCCAATCGTCAACTCCAACCGGATAATTATGCTTGGCATTTGACCACAAATTGCAGGAACGTCACGGGCCCCAAGATTCAGCGACTCATGCTGATCGCGCATGAGACATAGGGCCGAGGTGATCAGATTCTGCGTGCAAGGGATCGGAGGCGGCAAGCCGGGTGTGGAATTGGTGGTGCTGGCGGTCCCACCCGGGCTCCACACGGCCGTTTATGAGGTCAGAATTGCGCAATAACCAAGGAACAGGAAAGTTGGCTCAAACATTTGCAGCGGAAGACTTGGCAGACTTCAGTCCATGCTCATTCTATCCTTGGCTACCAGTACAAGCCACGCATGACGAACGGAATTCGGCTGCCCTATGGCTTGCCCTTTTCGTTGAGCCTGGTGGCCTCCGTGGTTCTGTAAACGGATCGATGCATGGGGTGACAAAATGATTCCACAATTGCATAAATATAGTGGTAGAGGAAGAGGGGGTTACCCTACAGGTTGGATACATACGGTGTAGAGATCAATGATTGGCAGATAGCCCAGTCGTCTTGGAGTCCCTAGTTTCTGATCGACTGAAGCAGCTGACTTTGCGACCCATGCCGTTTTTATAGCCACCACTTCTCCCGTTGACTTTGTCTATGTTAGTCAAGGTTAAAAGAGAAAGAGCTTCCTCAGTTGTAGCGGTGGAAAGTCGGCTTTTTAGTGAGTTCTTTGAACTATTGATCGCGATCAGCAGAATTAAAGATAGACATATTTATAGTATATCGGCAGGCGAATTTTGCTCCCGCAACACGTGCGTGCCAGGGGGGCCCAAACATTCGAACGCTAGGAAGACATGCTGGAAGCTAGATATAAACTTTTCGAAAACAAATGCTATATGCACGATCATCCCGACGACCCGCATCGATGATGAGATGAAAGGAATGTGCAACAATTATAGACCCCTCACTCCGGACCACTCAACAATCCATCGAACCTGAACGCACCGCCTATTTGCTGGATCAAAGCCATCGCTTCACCCTGTTGCTTCTGGTCTAGACTATACAATAGCACGGCTTTCAGAGGCGCAATGGAGGCCCCGAAGCAGTATACATCCCGCAGGTTCACGACGGCAGCCGTGGCACCAATGATGACCTCGCAATGGAGCTGGATGAGAGTGTAGTTGCGGTCCTTGGGTTCTTCGGAATGGGCAAGGGTCAGAACGCTGACCAGACTCCAGAGGGCCTTGACGAGGAAGATGTCCGATTCAGTGACGTCGTCAGAGACGGGGATCGCGTAGAGAACGTCATCTCGCGGGCAGGAAGGGGGATAGCTGAACTGGACCGATGGAAATTCCAAGAGAAGCGTGCGCGAAATATGGCTCAGGCGATGTCTGATTTGATTGACGTGGTCTCGCTCATGCTCGGATTCAAAAGGGCTCATGCGGCGAGACAGTAGGCCAGGGAGATCGGTTAGGAGCTCAACAAACTCGTCGTGCGTGCTCTTGTCATTTGCATACAAGAACGGGATACGGTAACGGGCGGAAGACCCGTCCATGAATTGATCGATGTTGTAGGTAAGCTAGAAAGCACCGGGTTAGTATCAATACCGGCCAGATGAAAGGGTTGCCTACTTACCAATAGTCTTTGGACAACCTGAAACAGCTGTCGCAGATACCCAGACTCATAGACTTTGGGATCAAGCCGGCCTAGCAGGGTGGCCGCCGCGTTGAGATGCTGATAGCAGGCATTGGCGTTGGTGGACAGCATCATCTCGGCATACGCAAGGATGACAAAATTGGTGATTTCCTCCGGACGATCGTACTGCAGGGGTGCATGGTGCGAAGCCTGTAGCAGCTTGTTCCGCTGATGCTGGATGCTCACACCGTACCACTTCCTGGCCTCGATTATGGCCGCCTGGTCTCTGTTGAACGTGCCAAAGAACGCCAAGGACACCGCACGGACGCTAGATTGCCAATCACAGCGGCCCTCGGGGTCGCCCATTCCACGACAGAGATAGATCCACAGACTCCGACGCGTTTTGTTGACGCCGGATTTCTCGAAGAATGACAGGAAGCGGTCGATCATGTGCAGCTGCAGGGTAAGGCTGACATTGGGTTGGAGGGTTTGAGGCGTGCATAACGGCGGCGACTTCTGCACCGGCGCCGGCGGTCGTTTCCCGGGGGCACGAATGGCGACACTGGAAGAGGCGTTTCGATCCGTCACACCCTCACCGATGCGTACATACTTGCTAGACTTATCCGAGCTGATCGCCTGTAGGAAGATTGGACCTTCGGTGGGCCCCGGACACTTATCACCGCGACGTATACATTGGGAGCATTCAGGCCGGTTCTCGTCACACTAAACGGGAATAAGCGGGGAGGATTTTCTCCAGATTTTAAGTGGGTAGGAAGGAACCAGAGGGGGAGATATTCTGGGACAAGGAAACACCGACCTTGACTTTCCGGTCACGACATGTCTTGCAGCCTTTGCTTAGCCCGGGATGGCGGGCCATATTGGCTGCGGGGGGGGCATTGAAAGGCAAGAAGGAGATTTCAAGGGATGGAAAGTGACAGCCACCGAAAGGGGGGGGAATTCGTGTTTGGCCCCAAATTTCCCAGTCGCGCCGCCAATCCCGCCGGCCTGAGGCGGCCAATCGTGAAGCGCTGACTAAGCGTCACCTGACCCGCACGGGATCCTCGCCGCAAAAGTTGCCGCATCGAGTTTAGCATGGGACGGTCCGTCCTCCAGCCTGGTGCTGCCTGATACGGCCTGGGGCAGCCTCGTCCTCCAGGTTCCTGTCTATACCGGCTGGCATTAAGAACGTCGTTCAATGCCAGACAGACAAGCTCACCCTTGGCACTTCTTGGTTGCTGCTTGTCCGCAGCAGTTCATCTAGTTCGGGTCCATGCTTCTGGAGACCATCTCTCGTCAGAACGTTATTACTACCGTAAGCATGTATAACGAAACCTCATGTCAATCTCGGGTGTCCGCGGAGAAAGCGACCGGGTGGTTATCGGTCAATCCTAACTTGCTCTCCCGTGTTTGTCTTGTCTTTGTCCGTACGCCTCTCTAGGAAAATTCAGTCGACAACTATCAGGCCGGGCCTGACACATCGGCCTTAAGCTCCGAGGAAAATCTCCACGGATCCACCGTGCAAAATGCTTGATCCGAGCACTCTCCCGTCCCGAGCGGGTCTCTTATCATGATCCGAGTGATAAGCGCACAATTGTTTTTACCTAATTTTTCCTGAGTAAGGTTGAGTGGTGACATTCGCGGTGGGTATATCAATCTGGCGGAAGCCAAGAATCCATCGGCGTGGCTTTGTTGACAGAACGACGACCGAGCTAGAAAATGGCGGCAGGAGATTATAGATCAGAGGTTGGTCCGCACGAGCAGCGCCCGGATCAAGAGCCCAAAAGCCAAGAAACAGTGGTCGTAGACAATGAGCTGGAAAATGGCCGCAGACTCTACCGGCCAACGCGATGGCAAAGTAACTTGACCATCCTCAGCTGCGTGAGTCAGTTCCCTCGCCTCTTTATATGAATCCAATCTAATGAAATCAGTACATTGCCAACTTCAGCGATGGCTTCCAGAACTCACTCGCGAATCCCACCAATGTCATTTTCAAGCAGTTACTCGGCGCTTCTGGTTACCCGTCCGAAATGCAGACTCGGATCAGTAATGCTCTTCTTATCGGTGCCATTCTCGGTGTGGTGGCTCTTGGATACATCTCCGACATGACCTCTCGTCGTGCAGGTCTCTTGTTCACCTCGGGACTGGTCACCATCGCCACGTTAATGTCAGCCCTGGCGCTGCAGGTGCATCCGTCGCATAATATGCTGTGGTATTTTGTCATTGTGCGAGGGATCTGTGGGTTCGGCGTTGGCGGCGAGTATCCTCCGAGTGCGGCAGCTGGAATAGAAGAGTCAGACGACGTAAGAAGATGCCCTGACGAATATCTGCCCCTGTACGTGCTAACAGATCCCAGTTCAAACGTCGCTACCGCGGACCGATCTTTGTATCCTTTACCACGCTGATGGCTACCTCTGCCGCACCGATCCAGATGATCGTGTACCTCGTGTGTCTGAAAGCCAGCAACAACAACCTCCCCGTCACTTTCCACGCCATCTACTCCATCGCCACCATTCTTCCGGCGATCATTCTGGTGCTTCGGTTCTTCATGACCGACTCCACCCTTTTCCACTATTCCAACTTTAAACGCCAGAAGAAACCCCCTCGGTTCTACTGGCTTCTTGTGCGAAGATACTGGCCGCGCCTTTTCACCACGTCCCTCGCCTTCTTCCTTTACGACTTCATCAACTTCCCTAACAGCATCATGTCCAGCACCATAATATCCTCCCTTGTCAAAGACCACAACATCCAAACCACCGCCATCTGGCAAGTGATTCTCGCCGCGCTTCCGGTCCCCGGCGTCCTCGTCGGCGCGTGGCTCACCAACGCCATCGGGCGCCGCTATACCGGTCTCGTCGGTTTCGCCGGCTACGTCGTCCTCGGCTTCATCATTGGCGGCACGTTCTCCAAACTATCCCAGCACATGGCTGCCTTCGTGGTGCTGTACGGCCTCCTGCAGGCATTTGGCCATCTCGGCCCCGGTGCGACCATCGGGTTGATCTCTACCGAGTCCTTCCCCACCGCCATGCGCGGCATGGGGTACAGCGTGGCCACGGCGTTTGGTCGCACAGGAGCCGCGGTGGGAACACAGTGCTTCACGCCGTTGCAGGAGGCTGCCGGTAAGAGTGCGACGTTTTATCTGGCGGGCGGAGTGGCCGTGCTGGGCATGATCGTGTATTGGTTTTTGCCGGAGAGCGGAGACTTGAATTTGGAGGAAGATGATCGCATGTTGGAGGAGTATCTAGCGCAGCATGGGTTTAGCATGGAGAGAAAGGCTTGAGTCGGGTTCAGGGTGTGTGAACTCTGGGTAGGGCTCAGCTGTTCCTGTACCGAGTGCGAGATATACTTCCATCGAGCGGGTCCAAACCGAATGCGGTCGGCCCCACCCGTCCACCGGAGCGCACACAAACAATCTATACAAAGCAGTAGGCAGATATGTTCTTGTGTTCTTGTCTCGTAGGTGTGTTCGTATCTGTCGTAGGTCCACGGTGTCTCATTACCGGTGCCGACGACACGAGGTATGAGGCATATTTCCTCCCGCTAACCGTCAAACTGGACAATTCCACGACCAGGGAATTACCTTCTGTCATGCGGGAAATACTGCGAAATGAAAGTCCGGTACCTTGGTCAACCACTATCCGCATCGAGTACAGTGGCAGAGGCGGTGTCGTGAGGCATTTACGACTGCAAATAGCCACCCACGGTTGGGACAGGATCAAGCCGCAAGCGAGCTGACGGCCGCTCTGGGAACCTCTGGCTGCGATAATTCACGCACCCATCATCCACGCGACCCCATGTGTCCCTGTACGACGCATTGCGGCTGTCAGAAATCTATAAGAATGTGAAGGCTAAACCTGGGAATGATGGGCGTTGCATCTTACATCTCATTTTCCTCCCCCATTTTCCCTTCCCTCCGAAAGTCCTGTTCTCCTGAGCTGCGTGATGGCAGACGCTATAGAGGAAGCGGACCCCAAGGCCGATCGCGCCCGTCTTCGCTGGCACGCGGTCGATGAGGAGACCGGGAATGATTCGCCCAGAGCACACTCAAGACCTAGGAATCTGAACCGCAAAGGGTCGGTTGCGTCGATGGCATCACAGTTTTCGATTCGCAGTATGAGTCGCCGGACAACCGTCGATCCTTCAATCACTCTTCCGATCCATTATCGGACTATGTAAGTACAGTAGGAGTGCTGTGAGCGAAGCGCCTTTTGAGATCTCTGACCTCTTTTCAAGTTCGTTCGAGATCGACGAAGGCAAGGAACGTCAACGCGCTGAGGCTGCCGAAGCCAAAGATGTCATTGCTGACGGTATGTTCACCCAACATTCCGATACATTAGCGAAGCTGACCGTGTTCTAATAGACCTTTCGAACCTCGAATGGCATACTCTCTCCTCGACAGAACTCCAAAAGCGATGGCAAGTCGATGTATCACAAGGTCTATCCCTCGACGACGCCCAGCAGCGCCTGAGCCAGCATGGCAAGAATACACTGTCCCATGTCGCACACCCTTGGTTCACCCAGATATTTGGATACTTCTTCAAAGGTTTTGGTGCTATCCTGCTTGTTGGATGTATCTTGGTGTTCGTCTCGTGGAAGCCTCTGGGTCAGCCACCCGCAATCGCAAATCTAGCGTTGGCTATTGTCTTGCTGGCTGTGTTCTTCATCCAGGCAGCCTTCAATGCGTGGCAAGACTGGTCGTCTTCTCGAGTGATGGCCTCCATTACCGCGATGCTTCCCGAGAGTTGTCTTGTCCTGAGAGACGGTTCACAGACGATGGTTCCGGCTCCCGAGATTGTCCCTGGTGATGTTGTGTACATCAAGGCGGGCAACAAGCTTCCCGCAGACATTCGGTTTCTTGAAGCATCGAATGATGCGTCCTTAGATCGCTCAATCCTGACTGGTACGGGACCCCTGACGCGCTTTTGTTAGCTAAACTAATGTCCATAGGCGAATCACTTCCGATCAACGCGACCGTCGATTCTACCGATAACAACTACCTAGAGACACACTGCATTGGGCTCCAGGGTACCCACTGCGTTTCTGGAAATATTCTTGGAATGGTCGTCTCCACGGGAGATTCAACGGTGTTTGGCAAAATCGCAAAACTTACCAACGAACCGAAGACCGGACTGAGCACGCTAGAAAAGGAGATTCTGCGTTTCGTCCTCTTCATTGTCCTTATCATGTTGACCATGGTGATTATCGTGATTATCGTCTGGTATGAGTCCCCAAACCATCCGGTTAATCAATCATTGACAATCGACAGGGCCACTTGGTTACGAAAGGAACACCCTGATTGGATTAATGTGCCCACGTTGATTGTGGACTGCGTCAGCATTGCCATCGCGTTCATTCCAGAGGGTCTTCCGATTGCCCTGACGGCGAGCTTGACCATTACGGCAGGGTTGATGAGCAAGAATAAGATCCTGTGCAAGTCCCTCAAAACGGTTGAAACTCTGGGAGCCGTCTCCGTGATCTGTTCGGACAAGACGGGCACGCTGACGCGGGTAAGGTATCTTCTTACCACGAGCAGTTTCACGGAAGCTAAATTTGGCCATAGAACAAGATGTTCGCCACAGACAGTGCTGTCTCCACGGACCGGTTTGACCCGGAAACTGTCAGGGACATGCTCGGTGTGCAACACCTCCGGGCAGTCGCTGCTCTATGCAACGCAGCTGAGTTCGATGCCTCATCTGCGAATCTCCCCATCTCAGCAAGACACGTATATGGAGATGCAACCGACCAAGCCGTTCTACGCTTTTCAGAATCTCTTGGTCCCGTAGATGAGATCCGACAATTGTGGAAAAAGACATACGAACTGCCGTTCAATAGCAAGAACAAATTCATGATCCGCACGTTAACTGCGGTCGATCCCAATGGAGTGTCACTAGCTTTGTCTCCAGATGAGGCGTCGCAGTTCAAACGGGAGGACACGTAAGTCGCCGTCTTTCAAGTCACCATTCGGCTGCTAACACCGGCGCAGATTGCTTACTATCAAGGGTGCCCCGGACATTTTGATCGAGCGTTGTACCAAGATGACTGGCATCGACGGAACCGTGAAAGCCCTAGACTCCTCGGCCATGGTATCTGTCAAAGAGCTCAAAGATCGTTGGTCTAGCGAGGGAAAGCGTGTGATCCTCCTAGCTCGCAAGACTCTCCCAGCAGCCGAGATCGGAATATCCCCCTCATCGCGAGAGTTTGAGTCAGAGGCCTTCCGCCAAGCCAGCACCGGGTTAACCCTAGTAGGCCTTCTTGGTATTGTTGATCCACCCAGAGAGGAGATTCCCGATGTCGTCAACACGTTACGAGGGGCAGGCATTCGCATCTTCATGGTGGGTCGCTCTTAGAGTCCTTCAATGCGCTATCAGACTAATCGCATAATAGGTCACCGGTGATTTTGGTCTCACGGCGCTTTCGATTGCACGGCAATGTGGAATCGTGACGACGAGAGAGGTCGATAACTTCGAAGCCCTACAAAGAGTCCCCGGTTCCAGTCTAACCGAGAAGGACATGGCTGCATCGTCAGCTATAGTCATAGCCGGAACGGAACTCATGGGTTTGAATAATCATCAATGGGATCAGCTCTGCCAGTATAGGGAGATTGTCTTTTCACGGACCACTCCGGAACAGAAACTTCGCATTGTGCGTGAATTCCGCGCCAGGGATGAGATCGTCGGTATGACTGGAGATGGTGTCAATGATGCCCCATCCCTCAAGGCGGCAGACATCGGCATTGCATTGGGAAGTGGCTCCGACATTGCCATTGAAGCATCCGATATGGTATTGCTGGACTCATTCTCAGCCATCGTGGAAGCTGTGCAGTACGGTCGCGTCGTGTTTGACAATCTGAAGAAAACAATCATATACTTGCTACCCGCTGGGTCTTTCTCGGAATTCTGGCCGGTCATGACTAGCGTTGTGTTTGGATTGCCGCAAGTGTTGTCCTCCTTCCTGATGATCATCATCTGGTATGTAAAGTCTTGTCGCCGAAGTCTGATCCGAATGACATGCTAACCAAGATAGCTGCTTTACCGATTGTGCCGCCGCGACTGTGCTCGCATACGAAGCTCCCGAAGCGGATGTCCTCATGCGTCCTCCTCGCAAACCAAAGAAGGACCGTCTCGTCAACTGGAAGTTGATTTTTCACGCCTATGTCGTTCTCGGGATGTTGGAAACCCTGACATCCTTCTCCATGGCCTACTGGTACCTTCAGCGCAACGGAATCCCCTTCTCAGCCTTGTGGTTCAAATTCGGGGAAGTCCCTGCAGACATCGATCCGGAATGGTATACGGCGCGTCTGAACGAGGCCAGCTCTGTATACTTCATCAACTTGGTCGTGATGTATGTCATCCCTTCTGATGAACTCAATATAAATATTAACATTTCACAGGCAATGGTTCAATCTCATGGCCGTCCGCACGCGCCGTCTGTCGATATTCCAGCATCCACCGGCGTTCAACAAACGCACACAGAATTTGCTACTTTTCCCTGCGATTATCTTTGCTCTCTGTATGGCGGTCTTGTGGCTATATATCCCGCCTCTGCAGAATGTTTTGAATACGACGAGCGTGCCAGTGGAGCATTATTTCCTTCCCGCCGCGTTCGGACTAGGGATTTTGTCTCTTGACGAGCTAAGGAAGGCGGGGGTTAGAAGGTGGCCCGAAGGATTCTTTGCGAAGTGCGCCTGGTAGAACCAGTTCTTGACATTGTATGTTCCAGTATTTGGACAAGATCAAATTACATTTAATGATGGTGGTCACAATGGGAACTGCACGCTACTGGAGGTGCTCTTAGTGGTTTAGAAATATATATTGGAGCTTCCCCAGGTCCATGTGATGGGACAATGCGAAAAGCATGAACAGATAGCCAATCATAGAAGAACCTCATAAGCACAGGTAGGAAAATCCTAAAGTCGAGACTGCACGGAATCGGGAATTTGGGGCGCGCAGGAGGATTGTCGTGTCCAGACCAGTCCAGATCTTCTTTCTGGGCTGGTCGTGTTCTGCCAGCACGTCCTCACCGCCTTTATGGGCCATGTTTTCCTCCCCGAGAATTTGCCTTTCCTCTTTCCTTTTCGCCACGCGCGTGGAAGCTACGATATCGGTATCCTTGGAACTCATAAATTCCTCCTTTAAATTTATCAATTCAATCACTTTCATTATTGCCTGCTCATTTTAGGACATTCTAGGATGAATCCCGGGCCTTGATGTAAAGACAACGCTGACTTGTACATACACCGTACACAGTGTACAGCAATGGACCGGATAGTTAACCAGTGGAGACATTAGATAATCCACTCTGGTCAGCCCGTCAGTGACTGCCTCAGGAGCCAATGATGTCCGCCGGAGAAAGATAAGAGCTGAGTGATTGGCGGAATGGATGCCGTCAAGACTTTGCCTTCAATTTGGGGAACCAAGGCCCGAGTATGGCCGCCCAAAAGTGAAATGGGCATGCGAGTTCCCGCCACTGGGGCACACGTGAGCTGATTCAAATGTCGCAGATGCTGCCCATCACTGCTACATTCATATGTAGCCTGCTCACTCCAGCTTGGTGACAGCAGCTGCAATGTCATGTACGCCGCCATTGCAGTCCCCGAAGCGCCAAGTTAGCTTTGGCACCACGCGCGAGCGGGAGTTCTGCAAGTGGGTCTCTCGGTCTCTCTATACCTACTGAGACTTACCGGTGTGGCGATTTGGCCACTTTGATGTGATTCCCATGCTAATCCGTGCGACCGGTGATAGGTATGTGCCTTCGTATCATCTAAGTCTGCCTCTCAGTCACCATGTTTCCGCCGATTCCCTGTGCCCCGATGCCGCCCGACCTTGCCCCGATACTGTTCTCACGGCTTTTGCGCAACTGGGTGCCCTTCGCTTGAACGCCGAACGAGTGTTCATCTCTCTCTTTGGGAAGGATAACCAGCACATCCTTGCGGAGGCATCGCGGACACTGAGCTTGCAAGATGATAAAGAGTTTGAAGAGGACGACGAGCTATGGATGGGCTGCTGCACCATCGCCTATGAGCGCAGTTTCTGCAAAAATGTGTGCGAATTGTCTAGTTTCCCTCGTACTTGGGACGAGAAAGCTTTTGTTGTTCCCGACCTTCAAAAGGACGATCGGTTTTCGGAGGCGATTGACGTGAAACACTTCCCGCATGTGCGATTTCTGGCCTGTGCGCCCATCGTCAGTCCAAAGGGGTTGACAATCGGCGCTTACACTGTCATGGACACGAAGCCGCGTGCACCTTTGGATAAAAGGACGATCAAGTTTCTAACCGACATGTCGGTTACAGTGATGAGCCACCTTCAAACGAATCGGTCCAAGACTCGATACCTCCGCAGCGAGCGGATGATGGTCGGATTGGGGAGCTTCCTGGAAGGAAAGGCTAGTCTGCGCAGTTCTTGGCTGGAAAGCAGCGACCCTCCTCGGTTTGGGGAGCTCACCGAACCCTCGGAAGGACACGTCAACGCCAGGCAACAAGCGAAGCAAGTAATGGCTAAGTCTGAGCGGGCTCTGCGGGAGGCAGGCTTTTCAAGGCGCTTGCCGCTGCGCCCGCGGGAGTTACGACCTTCAGACGACCAGGAAATTCGACCTTGTAGAAAGCACCCTGTGGACAGTATTACAGCAGCAACGAGCGCAGCTAGGAGTCAGTCGGTGCCGAAATCTGCGGCAGTTAAACGATTACCGGAGCAAAGCACACCAAAGGACGATCCGCAGCATGATACATACAACACAGAAGTCAACCACGCTTTCTCCCGTGCGGCCAATATCGTGCGTGAGTCCATCGCAGTGGATGGCGCTGTGTTCTTTGACGCCAATTTCGGCTCCCATGGTGGCTTGATCAATAATGCAAAGTCCGAAACGGACTACAGCGACACAGACGGCGACGATAGCGAGACAACAAGGGAAGGATCGGCAGCTGCAAGACATGGCCAGAATGCGGATAATAAGGATGAGTCCAACCCCTGCAATATTCTTGGGTTCTCCACGACATCGGCTTCCAGTATTGACCAGAACTCCGTTGGTGATCAGCGGATGACGCTTTCCGAGTCATTCATACAAAGTCTATTACACCGATACCCCCGAGGTAAAATATTCAACTTCGGGGAAGATGGGACCGTTTCTTCTGAGGATACGAGCGATGCACTGTTTAAAAACTTCAAAGCCGACAATCTAGGTGCAGTTGCGAGCGACAAGAGTCGAAACAAGGGGCGCAAATATAAAACGACGAGAAGGAGCATGGTTCGTCAAGACATTTCAACGCTGAGCGAATTCGCCCCTGGCTCCCGCAGCATCATTTTTGCTCCGTTGTGGGACTCGCACAAGGGAAGATGGTACTCGGGCTGTCTGGTCTGGACTAAAACCCCGCTTCGGGTACTCACTTATGACGATGAGCTAACATTTCTATTTGCCTTTGGACATAGCGTCATGGCAGAGGTTCATCGGCTTGGATCCGAACTCGCCGAGCGGGCTAAGTCAAATTTGCTCTCCAGTATCAGTCACGAGCTGCGGTCCCCGCTCCATGGGGTTCTTGGGACAGCAGAGCTGTTGGCCGAGACTAGTATGAATGCACTACAATTGGGAATGGTGCACACGATTGAATCGTGCGCTAGCACATTGTTCGATTCCCTCAATCATCTTCTAGAGTATGCCAATATAAACAATATGCGAAATGGTCCCGCTGTACGGGGATCGCGTTCGAATGGTGACTATTTCAACCTGCCGTCGGACAAGGGGCAATCTCGGTATGTTCAAGACCAGGAAGGCCCAGGCAATTTGGATTCCACTATCCAGCTTGATGCTGCGCTGGAAGAGGTTGTGGAGAGTGTCTTTGCCGGCTACGCCTTCCTGAATGCGTCGCGGTCGCCGCTACGGAAAGCGTCAACACCAGGTGAGATCCTGTCAGTAATCCCGACGCTCGGCAGGCAGACGTCGAAAGGGGTGAGGCTAGTTTTGGATATCAGCTATGCCGCGAACTGGAAGTTCCCAACCCAAGCCGGTGCTTGGCGGATTATCATCATGAATATTCTGGGAAATGCTCTGAAATTTACCCAAGAAGGGCTGATATACGTGTCATTAGACGCATCCCCAATCGATGCCGATCAAAAATACTCAACCGACGCCAAGTCACAAATTACCTTAACTGTGAGGGATACAGGTACTGGCATCGGTAAACAGTACCTCCAAGATGATATATTCAGTGCATTCTCAAAAGAGAATCCGCTTACGCCAGGGACTGGGCTCGGCCTGAATGTTACATACCGGACGATAGCTGCTCTGGGTGGCGATATTCAAGTCAAATCTAAGAATGGATTGGGCACTGAAGTTATCACCAAAATTGCTCTTCCACAGTCTCTAGGGCTCGAATCGGATGAGGCTGTTCCAGATGCGCCGTTCCCTATTATCGAGGCGAAAGAGCTCGTGCGAGGCACATCCATCGGCATCTTGGGATTGAGTGACTCGGAAGAGGATACAAGGTTGCGTTCTTCTATAACACAGATGTGCCGCGAGTGGCTTGATATGAATGTTATTGAAGTGGACCCTACACAAGGCAATGTCCGGTATTGCGATTTCTATATCACAACGCAGGAACATATGGAAGTAGGGAACCTTCAGATCAAGTCTATTGCTCGCGGCCCGACACAGCGATTCGCCTCTCCGGTCATCGCGATCTGCTTATCGCCAGAAAATGCACGCAATATGTTCATGGCCAGAAAGACACGCGGTGATTTAGAAATTGTCGAGTTCATCAGCCAGCCGTGCGGGCCAAGGAAATTGGCCAAGACACTGAAAATATGCTGTCACCGCCAGGATGGTCGACGAGACCTCTCGACAGCGGAGAATGAACCGCGCGTTGCTTTGGGGCGAGGTCAGAAGTTTGCCGTCCCGCCAATTCCGGAGGAAGAGGACGAGCCGACATTCACGCTTAAGGGGCTGGATATGAAAGTACCCGAGGTTATTCCGCCGAGGGAATTGTCGAAGACTCCGTCTGATCATCACGCTTTGGCCAAGTCCAGTCAGGATAGCTCCACTGCCACAGTAAATCAGCCGTTTGTTTCATTGTCCCCGGAAAAGACTCCATCTACCAGTCCGTCCCCACGAAACACGCTGAAAATTCTAATCGTTGACGACAATGAAATTAACGTTAAACTCCTGGAGGCATTCATGCGGAAGCTAGGCTGCGAATATTGTATCGCACGCAACGGTCTAGAAGCACTCGAGGCATTCAAGGCAGAGCCGAAGTCTTTCGGCGTAATCCTGATGGGTGTGTCATGATTCCTGATCTATTTGGCTTATCATTAACCTGCCCCTAGATATCTCTATGCCTATCATGGACGGTCTCGAATCTACACGAAGCATCCGGGAGTTCGAAAAACAACTGAGTCGGAAGACGTCAGTGACCATCGTTGCCTTGACCGGGCTCGCGCAGGCAGAGGTCCACCGAGACGCGATTGCCTCGGGAATGGACATTTTCCTCACAAAGCCCGTGCGGTTGAAGAGCTTGCAGCCAATATTTGAGGATAAGGGGGTGCTGCCCTCTAGGGATTCTGATGGAGATCAATGAGTGATATTACGCACTAGGCTGCACGGCCTTACGACAAAAGGAAAGCATGATCTGGGGTATGAGGTATGTTAATGTAATGATCGTATACGACTTGGTATGTTATTGGAGCAGTTCCCTTCGACAGATATCATCTGCCACTATTATGATAATAATCTGAAACTGAAATGTACATATAAGATTCGAAAATACATTATTTGACAAGAAACGTGGGCACAGCTCTTAGTTGTACAGTTCTAGCCAGAAGTCTCCGTACGTTCACTCCGCAACTGACATTTATTTGTTGTCTTTTCTCAAGCATGCAACTACATCGCCTATTCATGTACTCTACCATTTAATTGGTTATTTGTATTTGGCCGTTTATTTGGACAGCGAGCATGTCCTCCAAGATAGCTAACTCCATGGACAGAGATGCTTAAGTGGGGTGCCAAGGCTAGTTATTCCCGGTCAAGATCTAGATGTAAGCGTTATAAATGAGTGACCGCAGAACAATCCTCGCCGTTCTGGACACCCACTTTGCACCTACTGGAAACCACTTTTCCTGCCTTGGATTCTATGAGCATAGGCGTCCCGAGAAGATCTTATCGGAGGCCCCAGAAGTCCACAGCTTACTCTTTTGATGACGACTGGAAAGCGGTCGCTAATCCGGCAGCTCGTTGCAGGGTTCAAAACCGGCTGAACCAAAGATCGTATAGTAAGGTCTCCAAGGACACTCCAAAGATATATGAGATCTACTGGTCCTAACCTTGTCCCCATTTTTCTGGGCTGCAGGACTACGTCAACGCGCTCGGGACGGCGAGGGAGGGCAGGCGAAAGATGCACCTGCACCTGCTGAGCCTGCTGTTCATCACCACCTTCCCGCTGCAAATCATACTGTGGAGGGACCCATAAAACATGACTTCATTCCGTGCAGACTATCTAGAATGCAGCACCAGCAATGTACATTTGGCCCTCCAAACATACACGAACTGATGACCCAGTTTGAGAAAAGAGCAGTCACGAGTTACATAGAGGGGGTCTCCGAGGACCGACCACCTCCTAAGGTTGAGCAGGCTGAATGTGTTACGTGCAGCGTATCAGAACGCAATTGCAGCGGGCATGACTGTCGAATGGGTGTGCGAAGACAACACCGTTTCGATATGTAGTATGGCGCGGCCGCAACTCTCAGAAGATGGCATTCCTCAGAGCTGGCGACCAACTCTTCTGCAAAAGGCGGTTTTACATCATCCGTGGCTTGATATTTTCCCATTTCCTCAGATGCGAGATGATTTGAAGCGTGCGGGGGATAGTTTGGATGATGATGAACTGTGTCACGATCTCACGGCATTTTGTGATACGCGCAGTAGCAATGCAACGACCGCTGTCTGGGGAACACCCTAGGATCCGAAGAACTGGGAGGTAACTGAGGGCTTTGTAAGGAAATGGCGAGTATTCCTTGACGGATGTCCTGAGATTCTTATTTCAACGAATCACTGGAGAATACGGAGGGGTGAGAAACCACTGGTCTGGCGGAAGGTTTCCGACCAATCATGAAGAATAGGGAATATGATCGCTGCGTTTTACGACTTGCATGAAGGCCTTACTAATTGTGTTAATCCTGCTGTACAGTCGGAGCCCAAGTGGAAGGTGCATATTCATCGGTGTGCAGAGCCTTCATGTCATCCTTGTCTAGCTGAAAGTCAAACACATCTGTATTTTCTTGGATACGCCGAGGGGTCGCAGATTTGAGCAATGGCACTTAAGCTGCGCCACAGCGAACGATCAGGCATATCCTTACTTTTTGAAAGCTCCAGCGAATCAAGACCTGAGCTGGATTCTTGTTATGCTTCTTGCTGGTTGCGCGCAGAACCGGCTCGTCCATTCGAGACTCTCTGGCTAGAGGGGAGTATACCTCAATCACCACACCGCGGCTGCGTAACCAATCTACCAAATCAGCCCGGCCGAGCCAGGGATGGAGCTCATATTAACCAACTTCGATCTGACCCTCTCTACTTGTTCTGATGTATTCCTCCAACTCCTCCAGATGCTGGAGGCCAAAGTTGGACACACCAATGGACCGGGCTTTACCTGTTTTCTGGGATTCAGCCAAAGCACGCCAGGCACCGAGACGACCTTCCTTGCCACCAAATGGCGCATGAAGAAGGATCCTGCACCTGCCAGTATCTCGTAATTAACCGTCGAGAATAGCTGTAAGTGTTCCTCACAGGTTAAAATAATCGGTGTTCGCATTCTTCAAACTGTTCTCGATGGACCGTCTCGCTGCAATGATGATTGGAGAACCTATTTATAAAGCCGCTGTTTAGAACTACTATGAATTTAGAATGCTTGTTCCATTCCCACCACCTGAACAGAGGAAAGCATATAAAGAGAATCAGTAACGGAAGCCAAGAAATCCATCTAGATCATCCGTATCTCAATTAAATCCTGTAGACAAACTTCTCCATGCTGATGGGTCGCAAATGGGCATCTTCCTTGCGATCAGCCCCGGTCCTAGATACCAGAGGCGAATTGCGGATCACAGAGAAGCCGTCAGAAATGATCTGGTCCATTCCACCTGGCATGAGGCGGACAGGAATCGATTGAAGAAATTTGAAACCGGGGATTGGTTCTTGGCCTATGAATTCGAAAAAAGCAGCTGCGAAGTTCCTTGCTTCTGGATCGGCGGGTAGGATGACACCTGTAGAATAGTTAGATTCAAACAAACCACGGCACTGAAGAAGTATGACATTACCGTGCTACCCAATCTCAACCCCGAGGCCCTCCCAGACTGGACCGACAACAGGCTTGATCTTCAAGGTAGCCATGTAAAACCCCCCAATGGATGGAGTCCGGTAGGCGGTGAATCTTCCTGAAGGGCTCAATGTGCTCTCGACCATCGCCAAAGTTGGTACTGCGTCAACTGCGTATGACACGCCGCTGCCACTTGTTGCCTCACCGACTCGCTCTGGTCAGTCATCGTCTCTGTAGTCGACCAAGACGTCGTATCTATATGGTGCTCCGTTCAATGAAGCGTGCTTCGAGGCGCTAGCAGCTCTAATGAGTCTAACAGGTTTTCCCGCTGTCTTTTCGGCGACGCGAACCAACTGCGCCGCAAACATGCCAACGTTGGTTGTTGCGCCGTATATGAAAACGTTCACAGGCTCTTCTACAATAGCTCCGAATTTCGGCGTCCTGTAGAACGGACATGGAAAGTCCATACGGTAGAAGAGGCCCTGTGCGGCAGCGAGACCGCACATGCTCATAGTAGCGGCATTTTCCAGCGGTATGTGATCAGCGACCCTCCAGGTCAAGTCATAATCGGAGAAAACGTACTCGACATAGGCGCCGGGACGGTCGTCTGTAGAATTCGCTGGATATTGTTAGATACGCGGTCGAGATAGTGCAGGCACCACCTACCACCGTGAACAAAACCCGCGACTCGGGCGCCGATTCTCACGCGTGGGTCCTCGAGGCCTTTGAGAGCTTTGCCAATTCTCTCCACGACCCCTGCGGAGTCTGTGCCTACAACACGCCTATCTTGGAGCTCAAATGGGTGGTCCACGTTCATGACGTCTACCGTGTTGAGCGCGACGGCCGCCACCTTGACAAGAATCTGGTTCGATCCAGGCTCTGGCACAGGCACGTCCTCCACAGCTAATAAATGACTCAGGGGCCTTCATGCCGCGTGCGGTCATGGTAACGTTTGGTGTGATGGTATGTTCCCGGCGGGGAGAGACTCGCAAGTCAAGAAGTTGAGATTTCGCGATCGAGATATTAAGTCAAGGATTGCTGAAAGTTCCGACCGGGCAAATGGCACTCGTAGATGGCCCCTAGGTGCTAGGCTTTATACGGTTGGTTGTTGTAGACTGCGCGACGAGCATACTCGCGGAGTTAAGCGCGGAAGTAGAGCATGTATCAGGTTCCATACTCTAACCAACAGGAACTAATCATGAGAGGTGAGTACCATTTGATGTCCAATAGGGGCCGACTTGTAAGCAGCTCAAATGGTGATATATAGTGGGCTCAAATTGCACGGATTCGAGAGGGACCATCGTTGACATTGTACTCCGTACGGTGTAGTCCGTACTCTAGAAGTGGGCCACGGAAGCGATCATCGACCCGACTATCCAAATGTAACCAGCTCGAATGGAGATATCCTTATCTCCGCAAAGATCTCGCCATGATTTCGATGCATCCTAAGTGATATAGCAAGAGATGACAAACCAACCATGAATGCGCGTTTTTTCTTTCAGGGGATTACAAGGCCGATAATCAAGGGTCACCATGACGACATTAGTGGTGTTTTATGTTATTCATGTTGTAGCAAACCGACTCCAAGATATTGAAAGGGCCTCTGTCGTTGGGAGGTGTCATACATCTCGAGCATTTGTGTGGCATATGTTAAATTTCACGATCATCGTAAGTTCAATTTTCGACGAAACACCCTCAAAACTCAACGCAGATTAATACAAAGCGTTTCCAGAAAGACCCTAAGGACAAGGAACCAAGTTCGTGACATTGTACTTCGCAATGCACCGGGATTCAACATTGCCTCCTTCCTACTTAGCCAAACCCATCAACCCTGTCCCCTCCAGACACCCCACATACTCACATTCCATCTCTCCATTCTTCACCACACTGGTCTCCACCCACAACCCCATCTGCCCTACCCCGAACATCTCCCCGCCTGGCCCGTACGCACCCAGGAACGTACCCCGAAGCTTCACATGTCCCAGGTTCCGTCGCCCGATGCGCTCCAGGGTTCCGAGGTCGCGGAAGTAGAATAGCTGGATCTTCGTGTTATAGTTCAGGGATGGCATGTTGGTATCGTTCCGGAATTTCCCACTTGACGGGTCGTAGCAGAGACGTGTGTTCACGGGCCCTTTATCGGAGGAGAGGTTTGCCGTGTTGGTGTTTGTTGATAAGAGGAGATCCTTGATCCATTGCGTTGCGAGCGAGTCGTAGCTCTTGAACCATAGGTCTCGTTCCGAGGGGACCATCGTCGCGTGGTCTTGGCCTTCCACGACGAAGCACAGGTTATCGGGGATATCGGAGATAAGGACACGGCCGGGGTGGACTTTTGCTGGTGCGTTTTCATTGGGGGTTCTGATTTCATTCTGATGTTCGTAGTCATCGGCCTTTTCAGTGCTGCTACCGTCACTGGTCCTGGTGCTCGCCCCGTTGGAACCTGAATAAGGGCAGCGACGCTCTTTCTCTTGACCTGGCTCCTGATTCGGATGCTGACGTTGACCGAAAGGCGCATTCGACTCCAACGGATCCTTCTCGACCGTCGTCGCCGTAAGTCGATGTCGATAACACCCCCAATATCCAGCCTTATCAACGACCGAGTTGCGCGGGCCCAGATGCCCCAAGCCCGCGACCTCAGGACACGTTGTTCCATGTTGCGTGCGACTCGCAGGGAGCGTCATCACTTCGCGCCAAATCCCGGCGTCGTCGGGCAGATTGGACCAGAATTGCTGGACGGCGGGACTGGTCCACCATGTTTGGTAGGCGTCGGATGTTCTCCAGTAGGTGAGCCAGATGCGGGTTTTCTCTTTTCTTTGCGGTCCTTGCGGTCCATCTTCCGAGGTGGGGAGAGAGGGGGTGTTGTCTTGGACAATGTGGTCTGTGTGCGCGGGGTGGGTGGAAATGAGGTCGTTGAATCGGGTGATCAGGGATGTTTTTTCCGGTGTGGTAGTGGCATCGTCATTGTTATCGTCAGGGAGTTGGATGCCGAAGAGGGCGTAAACGAAGGGAGAGGAGGTGGAGAGTTGAACGCCGTGCATATTGACAAAGATCCCGGATCATGAGAGGGGGAATGAGAAAAGAGATTGAATTGAAGGGACCGTGGGACTTTGACCTTTAAACAGCAGAATGGGCCCCTCTCATTTTCTTTGTCTGCAGAGATCGGTAACCGTCATGCATTCTCGGGCTATTATTATAAGCAGACATATTTGGTTGGGTGGACCGGATAAGCTGACAGCTTGGTGGGGTCCGGAATTATTGCAGAACAGAATCCATAACTGTTCAAGAGTCGGATTAGAAATCGAGATTATCGAAAAGTAATACGCTCGAGACTGGCCCGTAAGCTGCCAAGGCAGTTGCTCCACTCTGCCATGTGGTGACGCTAAGCATAGTGCTGAGAGAGCAGGGAAGATACTTGGCAGAGAGGATGAAGGTAAGATGGAAGTATTTCCCCGAGAAAAGTGGTCGGCCATCACCTCCGAGACCAGCGACGCGTGACGTCCCTTTCGGAGTCCGAAGTGCGAAGGCCTCAGGAACGACATGGTGCCTGGGGCATCTTTCCCTCTCTCTTCCTCTAGACCTTGACACTATCCCATCGTTGATCCTGAATTCAAGCCATCACGGCCCCCAATCCCTCAAACCGCCCCAAATCAAGCCAAATCAAACTCAAATTCAACAAAATGCCCCTCCTCGTTCTTACCAACGCCACCAGCCATCAATCCCGCTCCATCATCACCGCCATCCAATCCGACCCTTCCCTCAACACCCAGTACACTATCCGGGGCCTCACCCGCGACCCATCAAGCTCACGGTCCCAGACACTCGCCACCAGAACAGGAATCGAGCTCGTCCAAGCCGACATATCCGATTCGATCTCCCTCCGCACGGCCTTCCAAGACGCAGACATCGTCTTCGCAACAACTATCACCATCTACGATGGACATACCTATGACCATGAAGTCGAGCACGGGAAGGCCATCGCTGACGCCGCGGTCGCGATGGCCGTGCCGTATTTGATATATTCCACCTTGCCGAGTATCAAGCGTTTGTCAGGTGGTGCGTTATCTAGAGCGGGCCAGTGGGATGGAAAGTGCGTGGTTGAGGAGTATATTCGCACATTGCCGATCAAGGCGGCCTTTATTAGTCCTGGGTCGTTTATGGAGAATTTCCATGGGGCTTTGCCGCCGAGAGGAGTTGTGCATCATCAAGGTGATCAGGCTGGTGCTGGTGGGAAGGAAGTGCCGGAGGAGTATGCGTTGACGTGCTTTGTATCCCCGGACACCGAGCTCCCATTGATTGCAGTGGAGTCTGACTTCGGGAAGTGGGTGGCTGCGATGATCGCGGACTTCGAACGCTTCGAGGACCGCGTGATTTGCGCGGCTACGAGGATGTATTCGCTCGATGAGATTGTGAGCATCATGAGTTCGGTGTCGGGGAAGAGGGTGGTGTATGAACAGGTAGGGAGGGAGGCCTGGGGTGGGCTTTTGCCCCTGGAGAGGAGGCCGTATATGCTGGATATGATGCAGTGGTTTCAGGATTATGGCTATTTCGGGGAGGGTACGGAGGAGAAGGTTAGAGTGGGGAGGGAGGAGGCGAGAGGCGAGGTTATTGAGTTGGAGGAGTATTTAAGAAGGAACCCGTTAGTGTTGCGTTAGTCTGCCTAGTGTTCTTGTGGGGATGATGAGGGTATATTGACTTACAGCATATCGAGGGTCAGCTTTTTTGTGGCCACGGAAAGGGGAGTATGATATACAGATTGACATCGGAGGGATTATGCGCTTATTGCACTTGGTAGTTCGAAACAAGAATGAATATCCCATTGTTATACTATCATAGTAACAGAACGGAACATAACATCAGATCAGCTCATAGCCTCCTCCAAAAACCTACCGAAACGCACCATATGCCCCCCTCTCTCCACCATTGAGAAATGATTTACCCCCTTCAGCATAGTGACGTGCAAATTCTCCCTGCCCACTAAACTCGCCCACCCATCACCACTGAAATCCGTTCGATCCGTCAACAACCATTTCATCTCTCTCGGATCATCATCCCGAAGTTCTATGTTCGGAACTTCCTCTCCATGACACACTCCATCTGTCGCATATATCAGATACGTTGACACCGGGAACCCCAGTTTCGAGACCTTATACGCATCCAGCAAGAGGATGAACGCGTCAAAATGCGGCCGGAGCCAGTCCGGCGCGCTGCCCCGGCCAAAGATTCCGATTTGCTCGAAGAAATCGTACATTTTGGCCGGCGGATTCTGAAGGCCGATTGGGTTTGGTGCGTCGATTAAAATGATTCGGCTTGTGTCTTGTCCCACGGAGTGTAATTGGCGCGCGGCTTCGTAGGCGCAGATTCCGCCTGCGGACCACCCCGCAAGATGGTATGGGCCGGTCGGTTGACGGCGTCGAATCTCGAGGAGGTATTTTGCCGCTAGTGATTCAAGGCTATGCGTCATTTTATGGGGCTTTTTCATGTATGGGCAGTTGAGCGCGTAGGCGGCTGTGTTTGGGACCTTGGGGATATGCGCGTAGGATGTTGCAGAGCCGGAGCCGTCGGGAAAGAAGAAAAGTATTTTCGAGCTGTTTTTGGGGTTACCCCAGAGGAGGATGGAGGTGGATTGTGGACCCAAGCTGGATCGGAGGAAGGTACAGCGGTTGGGGGTTGTGGTGCTGGGGGGTCGGGTGGTGGTGTGATAAGGCCAAGGCTTTTGTTCAATTCGGAGAGATTGTGGCAGTCCGTTAGCGCTGTTGATGGGATTTCGATCTCAAGCGTCTCGGCAAGTGTGCTGGCGATCGTAAGGGCATGTAGTGAGTCCACGCCGAGCTCGCTGAACGGAGTGGTGGGGTCGATCTCGCTGATTGATGCACCTGTTTCTGACGCGATGGTCGAGCGGAGTAAGTCCATGATGTAAGTAGATCCGCTAGCAGTTGGCTCAGTAACTCCAGTCAAGTACCCGGATATGGTCTTGCTGGAGGAAGGGGTGTTGATAGTTGGTGAGCCGCTCAAGGAGGCAAGGTGGGTCATTAAGTCCTTTGGGGTGGGATATTCTGTAAATAGAGAGGACGAGACCTCGATGCCCACTTCTTCTTGGATTCGACCGCATATCGTCAGCGAAAGAAGAGAGTCGATGCCGTGGTTTGTGAACTCGTCCGTTGGAGACAAGTCAGCAAGTGCAAGGCCTGATTCGGCTGCAATGATGCTCATGACACGAGCCGCGGCGTCTGGTTTTGTTGCTTCGTGTGCAGGCGAATGTTGTCTGTGCGTGACTGGAGGCGGTGCACGACGCTCAGAAGCGCCGCCTGAAAGAACTCTTTCCAGAACACGTCGAGGAATGCCTTGAAACTGTGCCCGTTAGTCGATAATCATGCCTTGGGCTGCTAGACTTACTCTCACGCCCTCATACAAACCAATAACAGTTCCCTCCTCCAAAATGTATGTATCGCCCACGTATGTCATGCCACTTTCAACCTGCATTTTATTATAAACCCGGTATATCTTACCCATCGACATTGGAACAGGACAGCGCATCTGCTCCCATCCTTGGTTGATGAAGACATGTGGCTTTCCCGGCGAGACATCGCTATTCATAACAAATCCGGCGACGTGGCCAAGACTGTCAATCCAACATGGGTTGAATATAAAACCATTATGACCAGATTGGAAGGACACTAGAACAGTAGCTTCATGTTCCTCGGCATCGAAGACCACGTCCTGCATTCCGTGGTAGTTGGACCCGTATTCAACCGTTTGCGCAAAAATTTGGTATGCTAGTTTGCGTTTGACGTGATGGGCGTAGCCTTGATGGGCACTCTCTTGCAAGGCATTGATTCGACTTTGGATGAGATATGTGTTGCGCCTCCAGTCATTCAACCAGCTATGCGTTTCTGTGATTCGAATGCAGAATGTTGCATGTTCTGTTTCCATGTCCTTTGGGCCACTGAAAAGGCGGCACGATACTAGCTGGGTTTGCCAATTCGCTGTTGCGGAGACATAGTAAAGCTGCGACGGTACATCTTGAGAAATGAGCGGATTTTGTATCTTCATTTCCGCTACTTCCAATCCAGCTATATCGAGCGACAGTTTGGCAGATTGAGTCATGTGTCTCGCTATGGTGAGAGCGACATCCGCGTATAGGGACTGTTCTGTTAGCAAGTGGTAGACAGTATGTCAAGGTCAACCTACTGAAGGACACAGCACTGTGCCGTGGACAACGTGGCCGGTAAGAATAGGCGCTAGTCTTGCGTCGTGTATGTCAGACGCCGCCAGGAGAGTAGACGTATGATCTCCGTGGGATTCCTCCAGAACCTGCTGGACTGAAGGACTCAAATAAAGCGGCTCGGCCTTCTCAACAGAAACCCCGTCTCCTTTCGTCAGACAGAAGTTGTTTCGATACAGAATCCAGTATTTCTTCAAATCCCAAGCATACCGCGGCAAGGCCAGGACTTCCTGTTGATGTTCCCATGGCCGATGGTACTCAGACCAGTCGATCTGAACTCCGCTATTATACAAGACCTCTAGGCCTGCTGTAATTACGGTCCACGTATCAGTGTCTCTCCGGAGGGACGGTACGGTTAGCATATCCCGACTCAAAATGCCCTTGATCATGGCTGAGCAGACCGGATGCGACCCTAACTCTAGCCATATGGTGTTTTCATCGACGAGGTCTGCTTCCGCAGCTTGTACGGCACCTTGGAAGTTGACGGGCTGTCGACATGCCTTGGTCAAGTATTCACCGTTCAAAGTACTGGCATCCCCAGCTGAGACGACAGATCCAAGTAACGGGGAAATATATGAAATACGTGGGGGGCGATATCGGATGGGGTTGGCAGCTATTTCGAATTCCTTCAACATAGGATTAACTTGAGCCGAGTGAAAGGCGTATGGGACATCCATCATGGTACATGCAACCCGGCAGCCGTCAAGCCTTTGCTTCAGGTCGTACAGCTGCTCCAAAGACCCACTCACAACGTTGCTTTCGGGTTGGTTGAAGCAAGCGATCTCGCAAGAATCTAACTCCGGCTGCAGCTCCTGGACTGACTGCTTGATTACTAACATGCCATGTGTCCGTGGACGTGTTTTTTCGACAAACAGCATAGCACGAGTCCCAACCAGGTATATCACATCACTGGCGGTGAGTACACCTGCAGCGTAAAGAGCGGCATACTCGCCTAGGCTGTGTCCTATAGTGGCGACCGGTAAAACTCCGAGGGATGTCCAAAAGTTGTATAGGGCCATCTGGAGGCAAACCAGGCTCAGTTGGTCTGCCACTGGAGACGTGTCTTCTGAGATCGCCCGGATTATAGGCAAGAATGGCGGAAAGCCGTGGCTCTGGGCGATAGAATTCAAACGCAATATGCAATCACGGAACGAAGGAACCGCATCGAAGAGTTGCTGCCCCATGCCGGCGTACAGTGTGCCCTGTCCGGAAAAGACCATGACAATTCTACTCTTCGGAGAAACCGTATGCACGATCGTCACACGCTCCTGTAATCGTTCGCGAATGGAAACGGCATCGCCACCGGACACCAGTACCCGGAAGCTGTGATGCATCCGCCTAGCTGTGGTTGTGTATGACAGTCTCGACAGCGAAACCTCTGGATGGTCAGTCAGATACTGTATCATATTCTCCAAATTACCCTGTAGTGACTTGGCCGTCTTTGCCGTTGCAGCAACAACGTGCCTCGTCCGCTTATCCTCTCCCGGTCGGCTTCTCTCCGGGGCATCTTCCACCAAAAGCGCCGTGTTTCCCCCGGCCGCACTGAAATTATTCAAAAAGACAAGCCTCGTCTCCCCTTTCCTCCTGTTCCAGTCTGTGGCTTTCATGGGAATGTGCACGTTTCTCTCATCCCAGTCAGTGGGGTAGGTGTGATTAATCTTGGTCTTGATGCCACAATGCGGTGGAATCGTACTGAATTTCAACATCAACAACACTTTGATCAATGACGCTACGCCACTTGCGGATTCGGCGTGGCCCATATTCGCTTTTGCTGCGCCGAGATACAGGCGCTTCTTCCTCGGCTGCTCAGGTGCAAATACACTCAGGACGGATTTCATCTCAGTCGCATCGCCCGCCTGGGTACCGGTCCCGTGCATCTCTACGTATTCAACCTCCCTAGGATCGGTGCCAGTATATCGAAGTATGCGATTGAAGACTGCGATCTGATCGCCTTCGAATGGTCGTGTTATTGAGTCCGTGCGGCCACAATGATTTGTATAGGTGCCGCGGATGACACCAAAAACGGGATCATTGTCAGATAGGGCGTCATCTAGTCGTTTCAGGAGAACACTGGCAACACAGTCGGACCGGCAATATCCGTCTGCGCCGTCGTCGAATGCGTTGCAGTTCCCTTTTTCCGTTAACGCGAGACAGGGAAATATTTAGGAAGTAGATGTACCCTTGGTCGTGAGGAAGTGCCCTCTATCGAGGCCCGCAAAATTATCCGGATTCGTCAATACATTGACGCCGCCAGCAAGAGCTGTGTCACATTCGCCGCGCCAGAGGTACGCACATGCTGTCTGAATGGCAGCGAAGCTCGACGAGCATGCGGTATCAATGCTCAGGCTTGGTCCACAAAATCGAAAGAAGTAGCTGTGCAAAGTTGGTTATTAAAGACTTAGAAGAAGACAGGGAATTGGTCGGCACCTGATCCTGCCAGACAGAAATGCCCTGTTTCCGCCGGGGATGAAATAGGTATCCACGTTTTGGCCACTATTCACCTCCCTCCAGTCATCGCTGGTCATACCGTAGAACACACCAATCCGATCCTGCTGGGTGCTAGGGGTTGAGTTCGGGACCACCCCAGCCATTTCGATTGCTTCGAAAGCTGTTGTGAGACCCAATCGCTGGCAAGGATCCGTGTTCTCCGCTTCCCGCGCGGACATGTTGAAAAATCGCGCGTCGAAGACACCAGGCTCCTTGATGAAGCAGCCATATTTGATTCGGCTCGTGTTTCTCTTCTTGCCCGTTGCATCGTAATGCGTTTCCCAGTCAAATCTGTCTTCGGGAATTGTGCGATGCACATCACGGCCTGCCAGCAGGAGAGACCAAAACTCTTCGTTAGATGCAGAGTCAGGGAAACGACCGGAATAGCCTATAATTGCTATTTTTGAGTCGGAGAACCTTCCTGTGGGATCGCTTTCGGGTGAGGATGGCAGAGGGCCTTCATTGACGGAGGTCGTAGTAACAGTCAAGGGTGGAAGTTGCTGGGCTAGACTGCTAGCAAGAAAGGAACCTCGATGTTGGACGCAATAAAGTGTGCAGTCTGTGAAGCCATGCGCAGACAGTTCTCTAGAAAGGCTCGACACGAGACGAATCCACTGGATGGGGTGTGTCAGAGTCTCCGTCACCGCTCCGTGGAGAAGGTCCTCGAATCGCTGAGACTCTAAGATCACTCCAGACGCAGCCGACACTATTGGGAGCCGCTGCGCATACCCCTGCAGGGAGGGGTGGTGGAACCCCCCTGCATCATCACCGCTAAATAGATGCGGTGCGTGGTAGGGTATTTCAATCGGTAGCACAGAGTGTTTTAACGCTGATGCCAACAAAAACTGGGGCAATAAACCGGGCGGGCCGCTTATTGTCACACAATTGCTGATTGAGCTAACGTACAGTTGCATGACACGAGGGAGGGTCTACGTCGTCAGCATCCCATGAGTCTTATGCAAGTGATTCGTACCTTTTCCGCATTAAACTTCTGGACCAACTCTTCGGCCACAGCCTCGTCAACCGCGACGAGAGCAGACCATGCTTTGTGCTCTTCATCGTGGCCGGTGAGGTCATCTCGCAGAGTCAATGCACGTACAGCCGTTTGCAACGCGACGAGGACAGCCTCCACCGCGGCAGGAACCAGCTCCGTCAGGGTGCGCGAGGTGCTTATAGCTGCAGCGGCAAAGCACCCGGTACAAGCGCCGATGACATATGTGTTGTCGGTCGGATAAGGGCTGGAGCCATCTTCAAGATGCCTGGAATATCAGCCATCGCTGAACTATGTGTAATTAATAGTCCTTACTTGATGAACAAGCCAATTTGAGTGGCGACAACAAAAGCGAATTTCAGTGCCGGGCAAGCATGCGACTTGTCATGCTGGGCAAAGAGGTCCACCAGAGTGGTGAAACACGGGAACCAGACTTGCTGGTAGACCGGAAGGCTGGCAACATGGCGCCGAAGATGATAGCCAACCTTCTCGATAAAATCGATAAGAATGGGATGATCCTTGACCTGGAGGAGGTCGTGAAGAGTTGACTCGAAGGGAACGGTTTGGTCCCCGAAGACGAAGACGTTGGCCTGCATGTTTGCAATGTTTGTTCTGTTTGCGTGCGCGACGTTTGGTCCGTGCGTGAATGCCTGAGCTTTCGACGATGCATACACCTTGGGTAAGTCGATGGGGTTGGAAGTGACACGTTTGATCTGAGGGAGGCGTGCATTTGCTCTCTGTCTGGGGTGCAAATATTTCGGGGCCCGGAATTGTCTATATCACAACATAGTGGACATTAGGAGGCTAGTCTCGGAATGTAGAGCCCGTCTGCCTGAGACGTCGGAACCCAGTGTTGGACAGGCGCCTTTAGTTGGCATGTGAGTATGCATGAGCCTGAGATATATGGTAGGGCATTGGCCCGTATATCTCAAATTCCACGTCATTCTGAGGCTTGTAGGTAGGGTGGGAAAAGCTCTGACTAGGAGCCATGAGGACAATGAATGCTGCTAGTCATATGTTATCTGGAATATCAGTACAAATTATGTTCTTGGTTTCTTTAAAATGTTAGATCAGGTTTTTGTTCTTATGATAATGGAACTGGATGATGACTCGCGGGCAATTGATTTATGTATATAATTCGTATATGTATCTAACGAGCGGTCATGATGAGCGGCAGAAAACCGTAGATCAATTGGTGACATATGACATGGAGGATCCCCCTGGTCAACTGTTTACAAGTAAATTCTACATTTCTTTTTATGATCTCCATTCAAAGTAACCAATGCAGTTCTGCCACTGACTGTATCAACACCTAAACTGAAACATCTAAACAACAACTCCATCTTCAATCAACTTCTCCACCCAACCAGTCAAACACACCGTTCGCTCAGTGTCCGCGAAATGCTCATGATCAGGACCAATTACCTCCTTGAAAAATGGATCGTCTCTGGCCTTTAGGTAATCTAACGTCGGTCAATTCCTTTCCATATTGTACAGTTATGCCCTCTGCGCATAGTGCGCGCATTCTACTGCGCGGAACCCTTGTCGTAGGGGACAGCGGCTAGGAGGTTTCCTGTCTCTTCGTGGATGACTGGGTGTCGTCCGCCCACGCCGATTGGAATGGCAGGATTGCAGGATACTTTGTTCAGGGCTTGGTACCGCTCCTCGGGAAGGAGGGCCTGCAGACGGTCCAGGGCCCAGTGGATTGCCATGGTCCACTCATTGCTGCGGTAATTCAAGGCAACTTCTTTCTCGAAAATGGAGTAGCGGATTCCGGCCTATTGCTGTTAGCATGGCTCGTGTGGTCAGAGAAACGTGCTCTTTTGAGTGACTGTGCCAGGATTAGACCAGTGATTCCAGCGCCGATGATGAGTACGTGGACTTCTGACTTTGTGGCCATGTCTAAAATTAGTCTCAATTGGCGTGTTTAAGTTCGATATGTCTCGGTCCTGCCCCTAGTTGCCATCTTTCGTCGTTGTCTGATTTTACTCGGGGCTCGGATTCCGAGCACGCAGCGCTCTAAACCCTACATCCTTCTGTGCCGATATCCCCCCCTTGGCCACCGGGGGATATCATCTACTCAATATACAGATCGCACTAATGGGCTTCAGTCCGTGGAGTTTAGCGCTTCTTGTCTTACTCGCCACAGTACGTGCTTTCCCCTTCATCAAGCATAGATAACCTTTCAGCTTTGCATTCTACTCCTCCATGGACTCTACAGCATTTACCTCCATCCACTACGAGGCTATCCCGGTCCAGCCGTCTGAGCAGCTAGCCGTCTCCCCTGGTGCTGGTATCAATTCCGCGGGACCCTGAATCAGAGGCTTCTCCACCTGCACCGGCAATATGGCCAGACTGTTCGGGTCGCCCCGAATGAACCCTCATTCACCACCGCCGCTACGTGGAAGGCTATCAACGGTCCACGCTTGGATGAGATGTCGAAAGACCCAGTGTTCTCTCTACTAACACCAACCGTTGCACCGAGTGAGCATTCTTCTCATATTCCCTTAGTACATGGGGCTGATATGCTTGTTTGGAGATATCATGACAGCCGATCGAGCAACCCACACCAGACAAAGGCGTCTCCTCTCCCACGCGTTCTCCGAGAAGGCCCTCCGCGAGCAGAGCGACATGGTCGAGGGCTTTGTGAATCGACCGATGGCCCAATTCTCAGCCCTTACAGACGCAGAACCTATCAATGTTTCTGCATGGTTCACCTATTTTGGTATGTCCACTCCACGCCATTCCAACCACCCTCGAATCGACTAACAATCTAGCCAGCATACGACGTGATCCGGGACTTCTCCTTCGGCGAGCGCTGCAGTTGCATAGAAATCGGAATACCAGACGCATTGGTCTCCTCGCTTCCCGCTATATCCAAAGAACTCATCTTCTTCCAAATTCTCAAATAATACAAACTCACCTGGCGACGCCGATTTTTCATGTCGCGATCCGTCTCCGGCACACGCGCCCGTAACATAGCCCGACTAGTAGACACCGTCATCAGGCGCATTGAGCGCCGCGCAGACCGCAAGGATTTCCTGTATTATCCCAGCAGCCACGCGGACCGATAAAGGCATGACTTGCGACGAAATCAATGTGAAAGTGTTCTCGTTCAGTATCGCCGGGTCAGAGGCCACGGCTACCGCGCTCGCCGCGTTTGTGTTTTACATTTGCACTCATGCGCGCGTGTATCGGATTCTTGTGTCGGAGATTCGGAAAGCCTTTGTGAATAAGGGACAGATTGGTTTGGGAACCGTGAATGACCTTACGTATGTAAATGCTGTCCTCACTGAAGTCCTCCGCATGCATCGCCCTGTCGCGATCACCCTTCCTCGCGTGGTCCCTGGCGCGGGTGTCTTCATCGACAGCCGCTTCGTTCCACAGGGTACGTCCGTCGGGGTAAATCATTTCTCGACCTAGCGTGACCCTTGTAACTTTCATCGTCCGGATGACTTTGCCCCTGAGCGATGGTTGCCCGATAGACCAGTTGAGTTTGAGGCTGACTGTTGGGGTGCTTTTCAACCGTTTTCGTTCGGGCCGAGGAATTGTCTAGGGAGGAATCTGGCGTGGGCGGAGATGCGCATCGTTGCTGTGAGATTGTTGTTTCAGTTTGACATGTCCCTGGTCGGTTGTGGGCGGTGGGATAAGCAGGCGATTTGGGGATTTTGGGTCAAGAGGCCTTTGTGGGGGAGATCTCTAGTGTTTCTGGTGGAGGCGTGAGTTGATCTCATGGGTAATACTCTCCACTGTGTTCCACCTCCTTTGCTGTTCGTGAACAATTTAGCAATCCGAGATGTATACAGTTGACCATCGGGGTAAATAACCCAATGCCAGTTGAAGTGAAGATTTCAGTTGGTGGAACAAATATGAATAAGAACCACCGATAACCATACAGGTTACTACCGGGTTTTATAAACTCCCACTAATAGTAGAGGGCTGTACCCGTGAGACCTGAGGGTTGAACATAAGATCATTGTTCCCAGAAGTCGTACTTCCCATCAGCAATGGATAGGACAGAAGAAACAAAATCAATCAAGCACGCAAATACATCGTTACTCTGTTACTCTCGCCTTCCTGTGTGGCCCTCGCCTGACGAGCAGACCAGGCCCTAAGATCCTTAACTACATAACCGACAAAATTGACCAAGTGAACGATCCCACAAAACCAGTAGAAAGAAATATTCCAGCATTTCTGATGCAGAGAAAGGTAAGTGCATAAATGGTAGTAAGACATGCTCATGGCGAGAGAAGAGAGCACAAATCTAGTCGTCGACAATTAGTACAAGTAGCTTTGGGGATTCTGCATCGATAAACTTACTTAATCGGATGCACAAAAATGGTCCAGCGCGCAACGAATCTGAGAATGCCGGTACAGCATTGTCGAATTGGGTTTTGTTCTGGATGGCCAGGGCTCGGGCGAGATGCGGACAAGGACACAGGATCATTTTGTCTGGGATTTGGGTCCTGTTTAATTTCTTCCATTGTAGCTTTCATGGGCAAATTGTTGGAAATTGGCAGGGCAGTAAGAACGGGCAAAAGTGGCACGTAACGGAGGGGTAGCTTTACTTTTAAGATCACGCTTCTTATTTTTCTAATCAAGTGGGCAATCGATCTTAGCTTCTAGGCTTAGCATCTTGGCATCCTGGCCATAAGGATGTTCATTTGCTTTAAGTGGGCATATTTCCTGAACTAGCTCCGGGGCAACTTTTCTTTGCGAGCCGAACAGATGGCGTGGTGCTAAAACAATTGAATGCAACATATTGCCACTTTTTCCTGCAACCAATATAAACACAATGCCAAACTATCAAGGCTTCCAGGGTGTTATTCATCAATAACATACTCCGTAAGTTAGTAATTTCATTGAAAAAGACGGTGCCTCTATTGCTGTCCTAGCTTACTTTCGTAACGAAAATAAGCGAATGGTGCCAATTGTCTACTACACATACTATCGATAACCAAATCCTAAGGCAGTTGGACTTGATGTACTTTTGTCCGACTGGTAAGTCTCTCTACTTGGATCTGAGTAGAACGTACTCCGATTGAGTGATTTTTCCTACCTCTTACCCACCAGAGTTTTTATATAACATAACCTGCAGGGGGCTCTAGGTTGGAAAGACGAAAAGGAAAGTTTGATTAACTACACCGGTCTTTACCAATGTTTCTTAGCCATTTTAAGTTCCGGCGTATGAGAAGGCAAGGTCAATTTTGCCAGGTAAGCGATCTACTGTCAGGGTGCTGACCCACGGTCAGACTTCGTGTACCAGATCCCTGATATGGCTGATTTATATATACTGACTAAATTACCTGTTACTCATCCATTGTGCCTGTTTAGGCTGTAGTACAGTGGTAAGGCCAATGGACAGCTGCCTGAAAATCACGCAGCCAGGCGTTGACCTGTCAATTAATGAGTTCTTTGTGAAGCAATATTTTGTTAAATGCTGCAAAAACGATGGATAGTTGCTGTAAAATATTAATAAAACAGGTGGAATTGAAGGATACATTTCATTGACCCTGTATCCATTTCCTTCCTTTCTTTCCCAGTTCATACTTTAGTTTAGGATTCCCGACACTACCATTCCTAGGCCTCGACATAGCACGAAAATTATCCTTTTACCCGATCTCAAAACCATTTTATCGTAAGCTAGTGCGTTCGTTATGTCTAATAAACTAAGTTGGCTATCTTTACGGGGGCAGCGAAGGGTATACTTACCCACTTGAGTCAAAAAGGCCAACATGGAATACCCGCAGGGATTCCACCATCCAAGCCGCCAAATGGTAGGGCCATACACACTTGGGTTGAGTTCACTCACTAACGGTCCTTCCAGGTCATGGTGCACGGCGCCCCTGCGTCCGGTGGCACTACTGCTTGTTTTAAACCAATTTCCTACTTGGTATAGGTCATAGAATACCACTAACATTGTATGCTTCATGTAACGAAGATAATCTCTTTGATATATAGTGAAATGAAGATTTAGTAAATTGCTTATAAAATCAAATACTTGTCGTATGTGGTAGAAAAACTTCTTTCCTAGTTTTCACCGGAATGATCGGCTCTATGCGTAAGTTTGAGATGCTACCTACCTTGCCAAGGCGCGATTCTGCTACAAGCGTCTCTTGGCACCAAACGAAGGGATAGCCCCTAATCGCAGCATCACTGACAAGCCGAGCTCTGGTCTTCGCGAGCCGAAGCTAAAGCCCATGCTCTGCGACTAAGCACCCTCTGGCCTGGGAATTCCGAATCTTTTGATTCTACTATGCAGTCATTTGCAATAGTAGAAGAACCATGAGTTCCTATTTGACTTATCACCCTCTACGGTATCATTCTGATTACCGTAGAAATATGGTGTGCAGTGCTGTATACGGAAATAAATGAAGCGCACATCAGAAGATATTGTAAATGCCTTTTCCACCAAGCAACTAGGAATACTCGGAACATGCAAGCCAGAGGGTCTACCATGGCGCTACCACCGCTAGTAGCCAGCCAATGATTTACCAATGATTTAAGGACCCAGGGGCATTATTACCTACTCATAGTCTTATACGCTCCGTCTTTTGGGCCAAGATCTGGTGGGCACAACCGATAGAGCAGGGGCCGCAGGGTGCCTGTACCAAACTATGTCACGAACCATCTCCGGAGGCGGATGTCTACTCCTAAGTAGCCGAAACTCACGCAGACCCACAGGAAACAGGAAGAGAAAAGAACGTACTTTCAAATTTTCCGAAGGGGAGAAGAGTCATAATGACTGGGAGAGGCATCGAGCATGCGCTGGGAAAACCTCAATACCAGGACCTTACTTAACTAGACTGGAGAATATTTGCGCTTCTGGAATTAGCCCAGTTATGTGGACATGAAAAGGCTATACAAGAGTATCTCACAATTCGTGGTAGGAGGACTCAAGGGCCTTGCTAAGGTCTGCTCCTAACTTCAAGTGGAAACACCACCGAAGAGAGCTCTGTGAATGTGAAACAACTGAGTGGGATATTTCGAGTCCAACAAACTAACAAGTACTTTTCATGTCGGAATACTGCGTACTCGGCGAGTCGCCTTCGCAAGCCTATCCGACGAGCATTAAGAACCGAGCATGTAGACGAGTATTAAGACTAGCAATGGTCTATTCTATCTAGCTTTTCTCGCTAGAAATTGGGTACAGCGCTTCAACAACTCGCCTTGCTCATTGGGGCATGATCCTAGCTGTCTCCGTGGTGTCCGTGAAAATCTCGGCTCTACAATCGTAGAGAAAACAGGATAACATACCACTATGTCAGCCAACTCTGTGGACTATGCGTGCCCTATGAATATGACACCAAAGCCCGCCAAGTAAAATAGACATCACCAATCTTCTGTTCATTTCCTTTATCAACAAACCTACGAGCATTCAATCAGAATGAGAGTTTCTCCCGCTATCGTACCCCTTCTTGCCTTGGCCAACGTGGTCGTCTCGGTACCTCACAGCGTCAAACGGATGAGGCCTCTGTTTCCGGTCTGCTCAGCAATGATCCGGCCGCCCGTGACATGATTTAGTTCAGCGAGCACGACGCCGGTGTGGCGCTGGCTGCACTTAAGAAACGAAGACCCAGATCTTGCAGGGTCGCAGCCGGGTACATCAGGAGAATCGGTACCAGTTCGGCCATGTAAGTCAACAATCCCTCATGTGAATCGCATCTCATGCTTACCTTTCTCCCAAAGTAATGTTTTTTTGTGAACAGATCACTTGGTCTTGCCCGTCTTATCTGCGAGGATGAAGGATACGACAGATGCGTAAAATACATCACCTACATCCAGATCGGCTACAACCTCATTTTCTCCACCGCTGCCCACATGTCGGGATCTGTTGGAACATCCCAGACTGGTCAAGTTGAGCAGCAAGACCCCATCAGCAGAAGATCAGTGAGCAGCAATGACTTCCTCGAAGCCTTTACCCAGGATCTCCTGGAAAGTGGACTCGAGTTTGATGGTGTGGAAGAGGTGCCACTTTCTGAGCTCAACATCGTCAAACGAGACGCCGACCCTGCCGTAAAGCTGCATGCGACAATCAAGGGCATGAAGTATGACGGCGAAAAGCGTGACACGCCTTTCACACTGTTTGAGAACGGAGATGGCCAGGTGCATATTCCGACAGGGGTCCAGTCCAGTGGCAACTCGAGCGACGAGTCCCAGCTGGACAAACGTGCCGGCTACCATGGACATGCTTTCAAGATGGCGTTCACCACGAGACTGAAGTCGCGACTTAGCAAGGCTCATCAGAACGAGATGTCACTTGCGATGGCGCAGCACTGGGCCAACCAGGTTGCAATTGGCAGAGATGGCGATGAGTTTATTGGACTGGTAAAGACAGGGCACAAGGCGAATTTCTATTTCCGAATTATTCCTGAGCTCAACGGTTTCGGTCTCAACTATGAGAGTGTTGATGTTTGTGGTGGAATGTCCAGTTTTCTGTAAGCTTGAAAAGGCACCCAGTGCCTAGTGAAAAAGTCCTTTTCTCTCCCAGCCTCTCTCGTCCTGTCAAATAAGCTTCTATGACTGAAAGTAGTATCATTCGTAGGCAGTACCCACAATTCACCTTAGATTTTGATATCAATGTACTATGTACCTCACACAGCTTTAGAATACACCACGATTCCCAAAGACTAGCCATTAACTTTCAGTTGAATAGATGGACTGGAAGGGCAGTAAGTCTCCTACGGGACTGCTAATCGTGAAGTACGAGAGAACTTCTGTAGTGCTAGGTCCTTAGTAGGTGAAGGCGCTTTTTCAAGACTGTGTTTTCTGTTCTCTTGAGCGCAATAAGAAGTCGTGTTCCCGATCAAGGAGAAGAATATATATTCGACCAATACGATGGATTAAGCCGGGTAGAAAAGGATTATTGTACACAAAACGTAATGAGTTCTGATGGTACTTTGATAGTTTAAATAAACCGAATAGAATTATTTGTTACTATAGTGGCTAAAAGCAGTTCCGTGTCGCCTCATGATGTAGTGTTTGCCCGGGTATGCAGCTGTCATGATTTGAGGAACTAGATCAAATAGTCTCCATAAGATGCGAGCTCGAGCCAAGCTAAACTGACTATGCCCCAATAGATATACCTAACAGTATTCAATCTCAATTACTCTTTTGACATCCCATAGCTCCTAGCCGCGTTATACCCGTCTCCCAAAGCACAACGAGCTATCCTTAACCAAACAAACTTCCGGATTTAAGATGAAACAATAAGTCCCCGAATAAAATATTAACCCACCCTGCAGCACGACACCACCTGCATTTCCAGAATGACCTCATCATCAAATCATTCTCTGACCAAAGATTGTCGATGCCTGATGCGCGGGGTTCCCGTAGCGTGTCTTGGCATCTGCCGCTTTTCCTCTCTTTTCCTTCTGCATTCTTCAACCCACCAGCCAGGGCAAACCGGCTCATGATCGGAACATATAAATAGCATAGCTACGGCACCTCCGATAGATGAAAAGACCCTTACTGCGCAGGGTCTACTCCAGGCACCCATTTTTCCTTCGTGCCTGTCGGGCCAGACCGTTAGGTAGGTTGTCCCCGGAGACTGGATCGACGCAGGACATGCCTAATCAGTAGTAGTGGTCACCTATCGATCGATGCCACGGGAGACTAGCACTGTCGGACGGGATATTGTCAATTTATGGGCCAATGAGCAGTGATGGTCGTGGCATATTTCTTGGTCAGGGCATTTGTGAGCTCTGGGGTTTTGTTGTTGCCTTTTGCAGCTATATATAGACCTGTGGGCTTTAGCGACGGTAGTATGTTCCTGGTCCATAATCTTCTCTGGCATTGGGGAATTCATGAATCATGATGAAGAGTGTATGTCTGTGTTTAATAGTAACAGGCAACGCATGGACAAGAGACAGGAGAGGTAGCTGAACAGTCATGGACGACATCGGAGGATATCCCGCCCATCCTGTTTCGCTTGGCGAGCTTGGCAAGAGGAGACTCTCTTTGTTCGATAGTATGTAATCATGTTCAGCCCTGGAAAACTCTAGGAAATCAGATGAGATAGTGATATCGGACCTGTGGGGTAGCCTACGCCCGCCCTAATTCTAGGTCCATGATCATAGAGTTATCATGACAAAAACCTCCGAATCATTCATGACTTCACTCCGTCCTTCCTGCTTGGCTCAAGAGACCCCTCAGCCAACCGCAGTAATGCATCTGTCGATCCGTCCTCTCATCCCGGACGCCAATTCACTAATCGTCCGGGGTCCCTTTTCTGTATGTGCTCCGCCACAAAGTCAGGACTAGGGACTTGTTTACCGGGGTTAGGGCATTTCCTAATTTGTTTGTACTAGCTGTGATGGTCGTTGACTGATTCCGATTCGGGTGAACAGACCAGACGAAATTGCAATTGCCTAGGCGTCTGCGTGCATTACATATCTAGCATGCTGGATCCGCTTTGTTCAGCTTACCTTGGCTCTGGTTTTCTCTTTCTGTTCCAATTTAGAATCCGACCTCGATTCCAGGTCAAAATTCTTGCGGTGTGTCGATTTGAAATAGACTCGACTCGTCCATCCTTTCTTGACTGCATTATTTGTCAATCATCCTACAAGGCAACTGTAATGTGATGCCATCCGAATGATCCCCTTCCTGTGGTTCGGTATCGCTCTGGCTACCCTGCACTTGCATCCAGGCGTAGCCAGAGCTGACGATAGTTCGAGTTCGGGCTGTACGTTCTCTCTTCACGTCCTTCCATATCGCATACACCATCATAACCATCATAACCCTAACAAACCAACACCTCACCACCCACCCGTCTATACATCTAACCAACCACACTCTGGATTGCCTAGGCACCGGCGAAATCAAAATATCCAAACAATCCGACGCCGACGCGCTCTCCTCCTGCGACACCATCTCCGGAACCCTCGTCATCGCCCCCTCCGCCAGCGGCACCATTTCCATCCCCAACGTCGAAGAAATCAAAGGTCCGCTGACCATCAAAGACGCCGACGACCTGAACGCCGTGCATGCCGAGGATCTCGAAACTGTGACGGGGCCGGTGACGATCGAGAATAATAAGCGGCTGACGAGTCTCAAGTTCGAGGAGTTGGGGAGTGTTGGGGGGGAGGTGAAGATCAAGGGGAATGACGTCCTGAAGGAGATTGGGTTGGATGATTTGGAAAGTGTTAATGGGGGGTTAGAGGTTGTGGGGGGATTTGTTGGGTATGTTCTTTTCTGGTTTCTCTTTCTTGGGGACTGGGTTGGGAATGAATGTGATCTGTCGACTTATCCTACTTACCGACTTATGTGATTATGTGGCTATGGCTATCTATGCATGCGCATACTATCCTCAACGATGCCACACCACATTTACACACCACTCATCCATCCCCAACACAGACACACACAGAGACTACCTAACACACACTCATCAAACAAGTCTACTAACAAACACAAACAAAAAGTCTCTCCCTCTCCAACCTCGAAAAAGTCCGCGGCGTCACATCCATCGTCTCCACCGCGAAAGAATTCGCCTGTTCGACTCTCGACTCTCTCCGTTCCGACGGCGTATTTGGCAGCGACTATACCTGCAAAAATGATGCCTCCTCTTCATCCTCCTCCTCGGACAGCGATAACGACAACGACGATGACAATAAAGACAGCGATAAGGAGGACAAAGGAGGAGGAGGAGGACTCAGTCCCGGCGCGAAAGCCGGAATCGCAATCGGTGTTATCGTCGGCGTCTTGATCCTCCTCGTCGGGATCTGGTTCTGTATAAGAAGACAGAGAAGGCAGAGGATGGCGCAGAAGGAGGCGATGGCGGGGCTTGCTGCCGGTGGTGCTGCTGCTGCCATAGCCGGGAGTAAAGGTCCCCCTAACGGTGGAGGAGGAGGTGGAGGTGGAGGTGGTGGGGGGGTTAGCGACGAAGAAAAAGGCGCAAGTAATAACACCACCACGACGTCTTCTTCTGTCAGTCCTGTCTCGCCGGATGAGATGACCGCCAATGCACTCGCTATACCCCGGAAACCGCTTTCTCCGGCGCCACAGGAGACGGGGATTGTGTCGATAGCAGGGACGGATTCCGACTTAGGAACGAACTCGAATTCGGCGATAGGGTCAGGGACAGGAACGAGGTCAACGTCATTACCCTCTGCGTTAGTCGCAGGGGAATCAGATCCTCGGTTCTCGACAGTCTCGGCGCTGGGGGCGAGCGATCCATCGGAATCATTGTTCTTGCGGCCCATGCCCAGACGCATACCCTCGGAGTCGGATGTGCCGATGCTGGATAGTGGCGATGTTCATGAGGCGCCGGCGCAGTCGGCTAGGGAGCTGGATCCGCCGTTTGAGTTGGATGCCGGGCCGGTGAGGGGGACGCATCAGCAGGCGATTAATCATGAATAGATTTCCAGGTGACGGTGACGGTGACGGTGACGGTGCTGATGCGTTGGACGAAAGATGATGTGTGATGATTCATTGATACCATACATACCCACGATTATACCTACTTACTCCGGTTATACATACCTGATTATACAAAGATATAACCATTGCATCAAGGCAGAAGAAGAAAGTCAAGTAAGTCATATACCAACGATTATGATAGGTAAAACAGTTTGCTACTCGTAACCACTTTATATGCCCATCCTGTTCCCATGCCCATTGCCATGATATGATATTATACATCAACAAACATTAAAAGTGAAGAAGGAAAAAACCATCTATAAAGACGTGCTGACAGTATTATACCGTCAGTCCTGGTTTGTGCTTGCCGGATTGAGCTCGCACTGCCTGCAGTGTCTCGCCCGATGCCAGCGGCCCACACCATCCGTACGTATCGCACCGACATTGTTCGAAGCGGGGGCAGCTATTTCAGTGGTTAGTATTGTCTCGGGGGGGGGTTCAGGTGAAAGAAAAGAGTCCTGAGACCACAGGGAGGGAACGTACTAAATATCCTCCATTCCAAAAACCACATGCCACACCTTTTCAAACACCCACCCCACGCCAAAACTATCCGTCAATTCCGTCTCCGCCGCCCACTTCAACATGCGCTCGTAATCGTGTCGCGGCCGCTGCAGGATACGCTGCCGACTCACGGCAAACTGCCCGCAGCAGACATTCCCGATATGGTCGGGGACCTTCTCCTTACCGACGTTGAACAGCGTCTGGTACACCTGCGGGAAGTACGCGCGGATGTCGTTCTTGTCGATGTCGATCTGCGTCGGAGACCAGGGGTGCACGTTCGTCGGGCAGCCCGGGTCGTGCTCGCAGCGCAGGTTGACGTAGCCTTGCGCGTCGACGGCCTCGAGACGGAGATGGCGGAGGGCCGAGCTGGTGCGCGGCCCGAATAGGTCGTTGTGCCACTGGTCGCGGTTCGAGTGGATGAAAATCGTGTAGTCCGGGAGGTGGTCGTAGTAGTCGACAACGAAGGATAGGTAGGCGGCGGCTTCGCGACCGCGCGTGGTTCGGGGGACGATGAGGTGCGGTTCGGGTGTGGCGTCGGTGGTGTAGACGAAGGGGGTTGTTCCGCTAGAGGAAAAAATGCGACGTCAGTGTTTTCGATCCAATGACGGGGAATGAAAGGCATGAAAGGAAGAAAGAAAGACGAGGGAAGGAAAAAAGGTCCAACATACTAGTCCCTGCAGTAGTTCAGCAACCAATTCAGATCCTCCGTCTGCGTGGCGGCCAGGACGAGACCGACGCCCGTGGCATTGCTGTAGTTGTTGGTGATTTCGGAAAGTTGTCGCATGACCTCCCCATACACCGGACCCGTGTCTGTAATGGTAATCAATCCCTGTCAGCGGTCGGCCAGAAGCGCGAGGACGAGTCGAACGTACCGTGCTCGGGTTCAAACGATCGATTCGTGTACATCATGAGCGACAGAATCGAGGTGAAGATCAAGGCGACACATCCTAGCCCAGCAGTCCGGCGGGCAGGCCAACGGAACACCCGCCGTTTCGACATGGTAACGACAGAAAGCGACCCTCAGTGGAGGGGGGTGGAGGAGGAGCGGCAAGAAAGAGAAAGGGAGTGGCGGAGGGAGAAAAGGGGGGGAGAGGGGGGAGAGGAGGGAGAAGAGAGGCGAACAAAAGGCCGACGGGACAGGTGTTATGATAAGGATGGGGCTGGTAATTGAGGCATGGGAGGGCAGAAGAGAAGGAGAGAGGAAGAAAACGAAGTCGAGTTGAAGTCAGCCCGCGTTATCGGCCATTTTGCCCAGAAGAAGGGAATATTCATCAGCCTCATTGGGAATGGGCGGGTCAGGAAATTGACAATTTCTTGAATAAAAAAAAAAAGGTCAACGCCATGGCCTCGCGTAAGGGGCAAATGGCGGCACGACTTGCTGGTCTGGATTCGTCCATGATGCCGCTTCCGCTCCACTGATCGCCCGAATCCGGCTTAGTCCGCCGGCCTCTATCCGTTCATTCGCCGGAAATTAACGCTATCCCACGCTAATTCCAGCCCCCCTCCGAGCTAGGCCGCTCACGGTTTAGCGGCAGATAAATGGCCTTGAAAGATCTGGAGTTGTTCGATGCGTAAGATTAAAACGGGGGACACTTGCCCTGCGGTGCTACCTCGAATGCGCACGACGTCCGCCGGCCTACGTAATCCTCCGTCGCAGGGAGCGTCAACTATCGAATGCCCTGTGGGATGGATTTGACAAGCAGTGAAAAGGGGCAACACGAGCTGCTTGTTGGATACCATCTGCAGGGCCAAGAAACCAACTGGCCCGCTAGCCTGTCAACAAAGCAATCGGTCGGTTGCCGATTGCATGCTGTACTCGCACGCATCACGCAGGAGTAAGGGATGACCTTGCACATATATCGTACACTGTTTGTGTAGGCAGAAATATCGGCTTCCGTCAATACAGAGTAGACCGAGACTAACGTACCCAGGATATCTGACTGTCAGGCGAATTCTCTGTCGGCGGCAGACTGCCAGGGTATGGTAGGGATCGTCCCGGATAAAGTTTGCAACCCTATCTATATATAGCACACCCATGCACGATCAGAGAAGGTTCTGACCGTCATACCTGAGAATTATACGAAAGGAACAATATCTCTGATGTCAAGGCATGTCTTATCTACACAGACATTCGTGAACCACTCTGTATACTGTATTGCATAAGATCAAAGAGTACAACTGACGTAATCACAATGGGCTCGGTGTGATCATGTGATCATATGGTGAATGCTTGGGGAACACTGACGCTGTACTTCCCAATGTCTTCAGATCGTGTTCCAGTAGCTTTATTTTAAGTTAGGCTTGTATTATTCGCAATCTGCGACGGTCGAAGTCGGATTAATGTTGTCTCAAGCACATCAAAAGACCCGTTGCTCGAAATATATATTTGCGGTTGCCGACGAAAAAGGGATTACCACTGGGATTCAGATGCGTCAGATAATCTACCAAAATTTGTGTGGAAAAGGGGAGATAGGGATGCTCTACAAGAATATTCAACCAATGAATACAACTGATCAGCGAAATCGTGATGATAACTACCGAAGAAGAGGTCTTCTTAGATGCGGATATATAGAATAGTCATGATCAGGCAGGCGGACTGCGAAACGTTTAGTAGCTTACACCTCTGGCATTCCAGTACATCCACAATTGGAATATCGCTCTTTAATGCGCTGTGGATTTGGTATGAAAGCGCCGATCCGTCGCTGAGGTCTGATAATCGCTCCAAAGTCAGGCTCGTGGATGCAGTATGCATTCAGCTTGTCTGTTCGTAGACCATGGAGCCAGATTGAATGTCTTGTTTGAGTATAATATTGTTTGAGCGTGAAGAACCTCACTGGATAAGCGATGGCTTGCGTCGTAGGCTGGATGAGCATGACATGACCAATAGATGAGATATCAAGGAGCGAAGCGGGTCGGACCATGACCCTCCTCGCCAGTCATTGGTTGCCATCCCAAGACCTTCCGCTCGTAGCAACTCGATCCGGCATCGTTGTCCGATCAGCTGCGTTGAGAGTGGGTTGGGGTTGAAGTATGTTGTCGTATATTGACCCCATCATCAATGCGTGAGGACGTATCTCACGCCCCCCGAACAAAGTCACTGGAGCTGTCCTTCACATAAGCACCGTTCCCGTCTGTAACTTCCATGTGAATATCGGTCTTCAGCGTGATGCCGCCGTGATCCTGCTCGTTCAGCACGATCGCATCCTGGCTGCCTAGCCCCGTGGTGTCTTCTAAGCGTCGATGCCGATTGGCTTTGGGCCGATGATGCGCGAGGCTGTGTCCGGGAGTGGGTGCGCTGCTGGCGTAATTCTGTGCCTTGCTGGTACCGAAGACGCGTGGTGCATAGGTTTTAATGAGGACGGAGAGGGAGGGTGCCGAGCCGCAGAAGATTGCTGTGATTGTTAGAACGGTCGGACAGCGGAGAGCATTGAACATACCGACGTAGACCTCGATGGTGCACCAGTTGAGTGAATCAGCAAGATGATAAAATTGATCCTCATTGCCCTCCAGCTTGAGCACGAAATCATAGCGAACGCAAGCAGCTACACATTCATTAGCATCGAACCGGAGGTACGGCAGTATTGAGGAGAGTCACCTGCAAGAGCAAGGATACCAATGGAGAACACCCCAAAAATAGCAGCTTTCTTGCGCTGAAAATGATGAGCCTGTAATATACCTCTATTGAGGATAGGTGAACATACCAAGGTGATGTGAAGTCGCCACAGCATCGGTATCGGCAAGAGCCAAATGAGAATATCCGTAACAATGTTCAGAATGCCATTGACCTCGTAAAAGTCCTGTTGTGGCCCGGCCGACATGCAATGCCCCGGCTTTTCACCCGTGACATCCCAAAACTTCGACGGCGGAGTGCAGGAGACGATGGACCCGATAGCGCTTGCGAAGGACAATCCCACCACGATGAACATCACGAAGAACACCGACCATCTCATCCATCGGCGCTGATCAAGGCGAAGGAAGAACCATAGTAGAGACATTTTCACGAACCCCATGCCAATAGTATAAAGAAGACGAGTGACCCAAATCGACTGTTGTCGGTCAGCAGAGACCAGTAGAGGCGGGCTATCGACTTGCCTTGAACATAGACTCGTAGTCCCCCAGATTGATATCGACCACTAGATGCATGTCAGTTGCAAAGCTATGTTTTAGGTTTCGAAGGCCGTACGATGTTTTCCGATGCCGTACTGCGTTCCTGTGATTGTTAGCAAGAGAAGAGACTAAACTCAAAGGGTGGAGATACCAATCATGGTGGCAATTGTCAATCCAAATGTTAGGATCTAAGCGTGTTAGCAGACAAATGTAAGATTTCGCCACGATGAGAGCTCACAGTTCCCACGACCATCAAGACTGTAACACAATTAGCATGAATATACCTACTTGCGCCGTTCTGCTAGACCTACCATCGTCTGTCCCTAGTGCGCGCAACATGAAGATGCGGACCCATAATCGCAAAAGCACCACGATCGAAGTAAAGGCCATGAAACCGATGCCAACACCGTACACGGCAGCCTTCCGAGTAGGAAGCTGGTCACCTCGGGGAACCAAAAGGTGAGACTGCATGATGGCATCCGGGCTGGCGAACGGGAATGAACGGAGAGAGGGTGAGAGAACGGAGCGAATAAAATGGGAAGCTCCCCTCTAAGTACGCATGTCGCGTAGTCAAGAAACTGCGATGAATTTGGAATAAGCATGCAGAGCGGCTCGTCTCGCCTTTGCATCCTTGTCGAGTTCGCCGCCGGGTTCAGGTCTTCCCCTGGCAATGGTGTCCATCACCTTTAGCCGAATCAGATTTGTTTATTTCCCCCAAATATGGTTAAATTACCACCAATGGCATGATGTCTCGCACGTTGGGGGCTAAGGAACTAGATGCAGCGCCCTAGCTAGAGCACGTTGGAGACGAACGAGGCACTTCTCCAGCCCACTTTGTTCGCTCAATACTTGCCCTCGATTAGCGGGATCAGCAAAGCACCGCATCAGGCTCGTGCTCGATGCACTATCGTATCTGGCATCGGTAGTGGTGAGTGTTGACCTCGATCGGCGGGTTGATCTACTTGAATCCACGGAAAGGCAGAAGCAGCCCGTTGTTTGGCCGCCGTGGCGCTAGGCCGCTTCGGGATAGCCGAGCCAGTCAGGCTCCGCTAACCCGATTGAGCCCGCCTTATGAATGCCTTTGTATCCGACCGTTTCTTCTTCTTCTTCGCCTTCTCTCCCTCACCATTCAGACAAGTGCCCTCAACTATTTCTGCCAATACGCCTTGACGCCACAATGAAACTGCCTTCTAGACCAAGGCAAGCCATCTGCAGTCCGTGAGGGGATTCTTGTCTAACTTTCACAGTGGAACAGTCATTGGGGGCCGAATCGATCCCTACCTACCATTTAGCGGAGGACTCGACCCCACGGCCCCGATAGATCGTGCTTAGCGTCATATTCCCTGAACGCTGAGACGTCCGGCTCGTCGGGTCAGTTCCCATTCCTCCACCATGACAGGGATTAAACGGACGACATTCCTGCTTGGGATTGGTCACGACGACTGACTCCCTTGGTCGCTTTTCTGCAGACTCGTTCCAACCTTGAATGATTCAGTAGGATGGCTAGCCTAGCCTAACCGTGGGAAATAGACGAACCAGTACGAAGCACGGGCAATGGAGCTGTGCGCATGCTCTTCCGCGGTCCGACATTGACCAATTGCGCGACTGAGGGGCTTCGAACGAAGGGTCCCGATACCTGTCAAGAATGTACATATAAATATGGTCCCGCCGTTGTGTGGGTGTTCAAAGTTTCCTCAAGCCTCGGCTGGAGCGTTTTGCATACCGTCGCTATCACAGCGCAATACTCACCATGTCTGATTCGAAAAATGTTGCCCTCGTGTTCGGTGCCAGCGGTATCTCCGGCTGGGCCGTGGCCAAGAACGTCCTCTCCTATCCCACGCCCAGCACATTCTCGCGCGTGATCGGATTGACGAATCGCCCCAAGACCATCGAGGAGAGCGGTCTTCCCCAGGACCCTCGCTTGGAGTTGCACTCTGGGGTCAACCTGCAGGCAGATCTGCAGAGTGTGATGACGCAGCTGCAGGAGAAGGTCCCCAACTTGGACGAAGTTACTCATGTGTACTACTTGGGTGAGTTCACCAGACAATGAAAAGAATAATATGTTCTGGCGACACTGACCTTGCAGCCTATTCCAATGCCACCGCATACAGTGAGAATGTGATGGAAATCAGGAACATCAACGTTGCCATGACTTATAATGCCGTGCATGCCGTGGACCGCCTCTGCAAGAACATGAAATTCTTCGTTTTGCAGACTGGTACAAACGTAGGTTCCTTACGCTTTCTTGAAAGACTACGGGTCAATGTCTAACTTCCACAGAACTATGGTGTTGCCGTCTTCCGCTTCCAGGACAAAATTGAAATCAACCCGCCCTTGAAGGAGGACAACCCTCGCATTCCGTCGCCGTGGGGTGATGAGATCTTCTACTACTCGCAGGTGGATCTGATCAAGGAGGCCAACGAGGGAAAATCTTGGAAGTGGTGTGAAGTCCGTCCGGACCAGATCGTTGGTAAGCAAGAAAGAAATCCAGTGCATTTCCTATTTGGCGTCGCCTAATCAGAAATTCTTACTTTAGGACACGTTCCGAGTCCCACTAGCATGACATACGTGGAGCCCATGGCCCTTTTCCTGTCGCTGTACCGATACGTCAACGGCCCGGGCGCCACCGTTACATTCTTCGGAACGGAAAAGAACTTCCACCACACGTACACAGCCTCCTCGCAGGATATCATCGCGCGATCGGAAATTTACCTATCTGTCGAAAAGCCTGAAGAGGCCCACGGAGAAGCCTTCAACACGGCCGATAATGCCAAACCGGGCCCGTGGAGCTACAAGTGGCCCAAGATCTGCGAATACTTCGGCCTGCAGGGTGGTGGTCCGGGCGACAAGCTTTGGAACGATGCCGATAAGTTCTGGTACGAGCACCAGGACGAGTATGAGAAGATGTGCAAGGAGTACGGCCTGCAGAAGCGAGATATTCCCGAAGCCACCTGGATCTTCATGAGAGCTGGGTTTACCATGCTGGAGCGGAATCGCGAGCTGAGCCTGGATAAGATCCGCAGCTTGGGTTTCACGGAGGAGTACCCGGTCGGACACGGGTATTTCCGCGTGTTTGACCATCTGGTCAGCGAGAACATTGTTCCGCCTAAGGAGAAGCTGCAATAACGTCTGGAAAAGAAGTACATATGCTGAGATTCAACTGCAACCATTTAATATCATTTTTGAATATCTACCGCGATGAGAGCCTCGGTAGTCTGGCCACGGAAGAGCCACGAAAAGAGCCACGAAAGACCCATCACATTAACCCACTAGCTTAATTCAGACCACGACACGAACGTCAATTCTAGATACGACCTATCCGCTGTCAACTCCGCCGTAACACATGCATAGGGCTACGTACATTGCTACATAGGTATACACCGATCCATTGTACTAGCTACCCCTTGCTTCTTTTCGGCATCGGCATCACCCGCAGCCCAGCCCCTGTGCCCTGCATCAATAACTAGCGCAGCCAAGACACCGCACTTACGAATCCCCAGCCACCAATCCCTGCTGGCGCATCCACTCAGTCAGGATCTCATTCACTTCCGCCGGCTTCTGCCACGGCACCCAGTGTCCGGCCTCGACTTCCTTCATGGTCAGATTCGGCACTGTCTTTTCCATCAGGCCGACCATTTGGTCGGAGACCACTGCGTCGGTTGAGGCGCGGACGAAGAGCGTGGGGCATTTTAGGACGATGCCGGATGGGTTTGAGGCGAAGATTTGCTCGTCGGTGAAGTTGGCTTGGCGGGTTCGGTAGTAGTTGCCTGTGTTTTAGGGTTAGTATTTACCATGCATGGTATTGGGATGTGTTGTGTTTGGGATTGATTCATCATCATCATCGTCGTCATCAGGGACGACGAAAAGTGATACTGTAACGAAGGGTGAGAAAAAAAGAGAAAAAGGAACATACAAGGTCCCCTCAACCCATTTCGCGCATAAACCTCCACATAATAATCCAACTCCTCCTCCGCCAACAACGGCGTATGACCCAACGTCTTCGCCACCTCCAAATCGACCCCCTTCGTGACATCAATCGCATACTTCCCGTCCGACGTCCTACCACCGTACAAGGTATTCAAAAACGCGCGAATCCCAGCCTTATCCTTAGCGAAGGACTCGATGATGCCGTCGTCGCTGCCGAACTGCAGCTGGTAGCCGAGCGACGGGAACATCTTGAGCATGTCCTCGGTCGCGATCCATTTCGGGGATGGCGGGATGTACGGGATCGCGAAGGTGAAGAGGTGCGTGATGAAGGTGGGGTGCCAGAGTGCGACGCGGTAGGCGATCACGGCGCCCCTGTTTGGTTTTGTGTTACTTCGTTAGGGAGATCGGTTGTTGTACACGGGATGTGAGGTGCAGGAGAGGGACAAACCAGTCGTGACCACCGACGACGAGGTTCTCGCTGCCGAGCTGCTTGGCTAGCTCGACGAAGTCGTCCGCTTGGGATTTGTAGGTGTATGCGGTGAGGGAGTCGGGGGCGTCCTATCGTCTGATTAGCTTTTGGCCTCTGAAGACTGGTAAGGAGCGGATGCTGTGAGTATATCCATACCGATCTTCCATATCCCATACAGTCAGGGCAAATGACTCGGAAGCCGAATTTCAGTAGGAGAGGGATCACGCTCTTCCAGGTGACAGCAAGGTCGGGGAATCCGTGGATCTGGAATCGTTAGACGCAGGCCTACAGTTTCTCAGGGAGAGAGAAAGACAAACCAGAAGAACAGTACGAGTGAATCCACCCTTCGGCTCAGCGAGAAGATATCCTGACGTCCCATTAACATCCACCACTTGGCTCGTCAGCAATGCAAAGATATCGTCATACCGTAAGTCTTCCCATTAATAGTCGCCGAGCGGCGCTGAACACGCTCATCCTCGACGATGTTAATCTTCTCCACAGCCTGGGAGTGAGTAGTCGTGAACATGATGAATCTGCGCAAAGATCACAGTATAAGAAAAAAAAAAAAAAAAGCAGAAGATATTCTCCAATGCTGAAGATAGACAAGAACTGTCAAAAATATTCAAACCAGTCGGTGACGACGGCGGGGTCGTCAAGATAATCAGTCCGTTCTTGTCTTTGTTCCCGGTGGGTCGCCCAGAGACAATACAGAAGAATAGTGGAACTCACTAACGAGAATGGAGCAAAGTGGACGAAGATGCCTAGGTCCGAACAGAGGATCGAATTATTATTTATAATCATTCTCAGGTCGATTCCGCGCGGGAATAAGGATGTTGCACAATGTAACTGAGGATTTTATGTTGTTATGTTGGTCAAGTGGGCCAGGAAGTGGTCTCATGGATGCATTGTTTGTTCGTACAGAATGGGACAATCGGGATAGAGGAGTGCCTGAGGCAGGAATTAGAGGCCTGCCTCGGCACGTCCTGCAAGATGTTGTACGTATCACTTATTCTGGCTGAGGGAATAATTGAAGACACCTAAGCGGATTCTCCCTGTTCAGTGCAAAAAACATGACATAAGACAAAGGAGACAAAAGCGACAGTTACACCTTCAAAGCCCGAACCCAACAAGACAGTCTATCCTATGCCCGGATTAGCTAGTGTGCATGACATGAGAAACAAGAAGCAATGAAGTAGTACACATATGAACCCAATCTCAAATACGTTTTAATCGACCAAGAGCCCCATGGACGATATCACCAACAGCATCAGCAAGAAACCATCGCGCGAGAGTCTTGAAAACCCCCATATCGCCATCCGCAAAGTCATAGGACCTAGTTCTGCGCACAACAAGCATCTTGCCATCGAAATACGCTTCCAGAACTCGAGCACGAGAACCGTTCAGCGAAATGACAAGGACCTGGGCAGGGAGGATGTTAACCATTGGCTTCTGTGCTGTGGCGCGATCTGGTGCAGTCTGGAACGAAAAAGGTTGGGCGAAGAAAACAAAAAGATGGTGGGGATCATCAACTAACTACCTACCGGGTATATCGCCTCCCAAGACCCCTTATACCGTGCTACTCGCGAGCGCATGAGTTGGGAAATGTTCATCAGCTCGTTGCATGCAAGTGCATCGTCATTGATCTCTTGTTTGTTCCAGTGAATAAACTTTATGTGTGGCTGGCCTAAATTGGTGGGGACGGAGATCCAAAGATATCCGCCTAAGTAGAGGTTGAATTTTCGCCCGATTTCAAGCGTCGAGCTTCTATAATTATGGTCAACAATGGGAAACGAAACTCAAGAAGAGTGTGATGAATGGGTCAGTACTCATCGAGTGACCACTGGCTCTGGCCTTTTGGAAGATCACGACATATCAACTCAAGGTATCTCCTAAGGTAATTGATGACAGGCTGCGGCCACTCAGCGGCATGTACTAGATGGCCAGTGACGAACTCGCGTCCCACGTAATCTGCCGTTGGATCTGGTAGCTCCGGGGCGTAGGGCGCGAAGAACCTGGGCCTGCTGGGCACTTGGCCGTGTGGGTCTAAAAGGAGGACGAGGATGCGGTATCTGTGGAGGTCTTTGTCGTCAATTTGACCTGTTTCCACCCACTGGACGAGGCGTTCGATATCGCCCATTGTGGTCTGTAGCTGAACTTGGTCTGCTGACTCTCCGGTAGAAGCCATCGTCTTGCGAATCAGAGAAATGTCCTGTACTTGGGGCGTACAACAGTGGTCCCGAATGTTGCGCAAAGGTTGAGGAGGAAGTTCCTTGTGATAGATGATGGCAACTGTCAAATGCGTAGGGTAAGAGGTGCAGAGAAGAGGTGCAGAAGAAATGCAGGATACAAGATGCCTCTTGTTAGGTGATCAGTACGTAAGCGATGGCTGTAGAAGATTCCAGTGCCTGAGGTGCAAATCACAAAGGAATCAGTCGTTTGCTCACTTCCAGGTATGCAATAGCTAAGAGGTGTCCAATCATGAAGTAGTACTTCATTTGATTCAATTATTTGACATTGTATTTGACAACATCTGATTGCCCAATGTCATTAGCGCTCTAATAACTCCATTAGCCATTCATTCGTAATCTATCCGACCCACGATACCCATAACTCCCCATATATATCGTAAGCTCTATGCGAGATCCCAGGAACAACTATCCTTTTTATCATCCCTCGTATCCCAAGTGTCTAAATTTCGTAGCTCGCCCCATTGTTTCTCCAAGTCGCGAACAACCCATGCTGTCCGCCACCCGACCACCTTTTCTGCTCGGGCTAGGAAATCAACCGATCCCCGCTGCTCGACGGGATTGCGAAGGCAATATCCATCTGGACAGGTAAGTAACAGAAAAATAAAACAAAAGAGTGCGCGTACATCGAACAAGTAGATGGCAGGCCATAAAGTATGCGTTCTCAACCGTCTCGTTGGACATGGATAGTCCGATGACTTGGATGATGTGAGAGGCGATCGTGCTCTAATAATGTCAGTCATATTGAGCCGGGAAAAAAGCCCGATGGACCTAGGAAATAGGCTAATGGGACCTACCTCTTCGATCCGTCGTTGCCGTGCGATGCCAAAATTGCTCACTGTTCCCCAGTGACGATCGGCAGAGGCGAGGAGGATGCAACACGTATGATAGTATTGCAGCCCGACCACTGCTATCGTTAGCCGAGACCTACTTTCTACTGGAGGAATACAAACCAGCCGAAGGTGACATCATCCATAGCTCGGGGAACGGTCGATTCTCCGCTCTATTCGCATCCTTGTATTGCAGCGGTTGCCAGCTAATAGGCCTTGTGCGATACCAATCTTCAACGCTCTCAGACAAACGATGCCATTCTCCCTCATCGACCAGACTTCCCGGTCCACGGGAATACAGTTGGATGATGCGCGCACACAGGAAGATAATCACGTTAGCGTAAGCTGCATCATCGCGGCGCTGGAAAACGGCAGAGCGTTCGTAATTGCCCAGGTCCAACTGAATGGGCTGGTACTGAACAATCGATGCATATATCGCCTGGCGCAGAAATTGCCAACTCGCGGCTTCGGCAAGGCCCCCGGACGATGCCGACTTGGTCATCGTGTTGAGCAGTCGGTTAGATCCAAGGAAGTGGCAGTTCTCGTCGTTTTCTCGCTCGAGCTCCTCGTATATGCGCAAGATAACAACTGTGATGAGTAGGTTGTCATCGTAAGTCTCTTCCGGCTGAGCCAGGGCATCTATAAGAAGCTCCAGGCATTGACCATGGTACTCGGATGCTTCCCAGTCACTGGTGTCGGACATGATTGCATCGAGACGCGCCGAGAGTGCCAAGACGGCTTTGAGTACCATGGGAAACTGAAGTGCCCGACGTGGCACTTCGGTGGTGAAATGCGATCGGAGGTCGCATATATCGGCCTATCGCTGTTAGCATGCCACGAGACCGTCGGGTTTATCCAACATACCCACGGGGCGATCTTATGTATGAACAAACGAAGTAGAAAAGCTTCTCGAGAGTTCATGGATACCGAGCTAGTTGAACGAGGAGTGGACGGGCTCGTTGGCGACGTTGCACTTGTCCATGCACTTGTTGACGGCAGAGGCGAGATCATGCTGGCGATTCCGTGGGGTGAAATGGCGGACGGGGTCGCATGGTGCTCTTCCGGCAGGGAGGCCGTCGAAACCACTGGATGATCGACCACTGCATTTTCGACAGGAGAACTCATCGTCGCCGAAGGCAGAAATACCGGCGGTGCCGAGAATACATCAGACGGACGTTCCGGAGCATTCTCAAGGGGAGGATGTTCGTCATCCTGGGATTCTAGAGCATCGCTCGCTCCATCTGCTGATTCCTCCGCAGATTCGTGGACAAAGGTCACTACAGTCGTCAGTTAAGTCAATGTGTCAAAGAGAACCGGCTGTCCTACAAGAGCGAGGGACCTCCACCCACGGCTGCGCCGAATCCCAGTCCAGCTCGAATCTCGACGCAGTGCCCTGGCTCTTGTGGTAAACATGACGAACGGTCTTGAACCGAAATGGCGGATCAAGTCGGCAGATCCGACCTAACCGAGCGCATCCATTGCACGAAGAAGCTCCAGCGCGGATAGTACAACGAATATGACGAAGGCGACAACGCTCACATCCCCGTCCGATTCTCATGGCAGTTTGCGAGGCAAATGACGCAGAGCGCTTTGCGTGGCGGAAGAAGTGTGGATGGCACGCAACGGCATGGGTGTTGAGGGTCAGCTGGATGGTAGGGTCCTGACAGAGGCAACGACGGAGATTGTAAGCGAGAAATGAGAGGGAATGGGCGAGAGGAGAGAGTCAGGGAGGAAGAAGGAAGAAGGAGGAAGTATGGGGAAAATTGGAGACTTCCCCGCAGTATGGGGGCTGAGTCAGCGGTCCCGCTGCACTTTCTATAGTACGGAGTGTGTACAACTCGGTTTTCATCGTCTCGACTTGGTTGGACGAGGTCGAAGCAGTTGGTCCAGCCGATAACGAGAAGATTGGCAGTACTTCTGCCAGCTAATTAATATCTGGCGCGTGGCTCGGTGTGGTTTGTGAATACCTTCATCTGCAGCATACCCGCGGCTATCTCGGCGGCGATTGAACGTCAATTGCCGACGATGAGGATCGGCGTGGCCTGGGCTCAGCCACGCTAGACTGGCTCGTCTGCAATGGAATCAAGCGGGGTGACTTGTTGTCCTACATTACTGGTTATATATAGACGTGATTTTCCGGTTGATCTAATCACGCCCTAAGCACGTCTTAGATTGTCTAAACCAAAAATACAAAAGCAAGAAATAGACACACTAAGTAATTTGGATAAATCATCATAAAAAGCTATATTCTGACTAGTCATTTCTCCTATATCTATTTGTTTCCTCTTACTAAAGCACACATAGAGGAGGTATCCGGGTTCTGTCAACGCATCCCAGCAATTGTCCTGAAGGAACCTTTTGAAATCATCGATTGTCTATCTGTTGAGGAAGGCGGTCGCCAGGAGAAGAAGCAGATTTTCGACGGCGCTATTTATGCGCGTTTCTCGCCGCGGCTCGCCTGAGGTGGTCAAGGGCGAGGCTGTTGTGATCGATTCAACTGTTGTCCAAGAAGTAGACTTTGAAGACCAGAAGTCTGTTTCGCAAGTCAGCAAATGCTGTAGGTATGGTTTGAGCATTGGGAAGCGCGAGTTTGCAGACATTTGGAGATGCTTGAGATAACACCTTGCGAAGAGGGCCTAGCCTCATTTTCAACTAAATGTTCAACACCTAGAATTCCAGGCGAGTGGCCTTGAACATAGCACTTTTGATAGTATTTAGCCCGCGGACAGGCTGGAAATAGTGTTGAAGACCGGTATGGTATTTGAGCTATTAGATGCCATGAAATCTAATTGTACTGTGGGTGCAATCTCTAGATCTTTTCGCGTTGACAAACAGTTAGTCCCCATACCTTGGGCTAAAACTTGATCCAATATTGTGAAACCATTTATCAGTGTCTTTACGATGGTAACATTCTAAGGGTAACTGTAATAGAACTGCTTAATATCCTACACCTACCTATCGCAAGAAACATCTCTCGGTGTACTGTTTTTATTATTTTTGCTCGGTGAATCTATCATGCATAAGTTATGAACTCAGGAACCCCTTTATGACCTACCATACCGTTGCCCTGATCTTCCTACAGGCATGTGCATGTATGGATCGCTCGAGAGTGCACGTACATCCAGTTGATCCACCAATGGAATGAGAGTATTACACCCAGACACGGGACCATCCAAGGCAAGCAAATTATTGGGGCGAGCTGACATGTTCCAGACCGGCCCCTTCGGAAGGCAGCCCTAACTCGATGGACATCAACAATCCCTCTACTGTTTTCTGCGATAGTGTCTCCACTTCACAATTCGTGTTCTTAAATTTGAGTTAGAATTTCTGGGCGACCTGACAGCTCTTGTTTTAGAGCTTTCGCCAGCTGAACACGATCGACAATCACCAAGTCAGCTGCCCGCTGAGGGGGTTGGTCACATGCTGCACACCGATACATGTCGCTCCTGTATTTCGGCTTCAGCTCGCGCCACAAACCATCAGACCCGGTGATAAACATGCAGGGTGTAACTGCAAGGTTTCAGCTGACCTACACAACTTCATTTACATGCGCAGCTTTGGCTTATACACATGATGTTGCGCATTCGCCCTTGTCAGAATTCTTTTGTTTCTTTCCTTGTGCTTCCTTTCCGCGGATACTATTGAGAGCCTTGCACCAAACTTGAGGTTTTTGCACTGCCGATTTTGCTTCAGACATTTCCAACCATATATAATCCCACGAGCGAAGGGTTTATCTTATATACTGTCTCCATCTCCCTGGACTATGTGGCGCATCGCCGAGTGGAAAAGTAAACATCGTCTCTGGTTTAGCGATGGCGAGCCCGTCGACGCTGTCCGACCCATCGACAACTTTGAAACCCAAGCAGGGCTTTCCTCCAGATTGATCGTGGATAAGCTAGGGTTCCTCGATTTGACAGAGATACCATCTGTCACTACGGTGGCACTTGATGCGAATGGATCGGTGGTAGAATCCACCCTAAACGACAGCCCGGATACAAACCAGCCCATGGATCTATCTATCCGGATCAACGAAGACACGAAAACGACGACAATAAGCATCATTTTCCCTGAGGAAGCATGCTCTGGCGAAGGTAGTGCCTTCATTTACCCTTATCGCTCCAGAATTATACTCTCATATATCTACTCTAACTACCCATCAAACACACACACCAGACATCGAATATCTCTACATCCACCCACGAACCCCCAGCACCACCATCCGCCTAAAACCGCTCCCCAATCTCTCCCCAGCGGACATCAAATTCATCAGATCCATGATCCGCAACTCCTACATCCCATACCAAAACATCCCCCCGTCGGCCGGCGGCAAAGACAAAAACACGATCACCCGTCTCGGGAAACGCTTCTTCCCCTTCACGACCCATAGCTTCGAGCTGGCGATTTGCATCTACGACTGGACGACTGCCTCATTCGTGCGTAATGTCTTGTTCAAGATCTTTGAATATACCCCCCAACTGGAGGATCTGTCATCCACACCGCCATCGCTAAACCCACTCGATCTAGAAAGTATAGCTTACCAAATCTACACCAGTAACTGGGAAACCTACACCCCAGACAACGAAGCCTACATGAACTCCTTCATGATGGAACCCGCGTTCTCGCTCCACGAGGTTACGACCCAACTAAGTAAAATAGCATCACAAGTCCACCGACTCAGTGACATCCAGAACAGAATCATGAGCCTAGCTGTCTCTTCTCTCCCGCGGATGTCAGTGTATAAACGACCAATCGTGTACAGCGGACAACCCGATATGCAACAACTATCGCTGGATCAGTTTGGGATCGTCTTTCGAGAGTCTGCTGTGAATAGCGAACGGGGACCGTTACGGATCGACCTAGATGTATTTCTGACAGAATACATGAGTCCAGGAAAGACGTTGACGACAAAGGCGTTTACGAGTTTTACCGATGAGAAGAGTACGGCGATGGGGTATAGTAATGGGTTGTTGTTAGTTGCGCATCCGCCTCGAGGGAGTGCGGTGTGGGAAGGGATGAGTCTGGTTACGCCGTTGGCGGTGGATGGGCAGATTGAGTATACTTTTGTGCCCGGGACGAGGTCTCTGGTTGAGGGGGTACACAGGGAGGAAGAAGCGGGGAGGGAGATTGTTGTTGTTGAGTTGAGGGTTGTGGTGAGGGGGGTTACATAGGTGAGAGTGGAGGGTTGAGTGGGTTGAACATTAGAATCATATGCGGAGGAGTTGTGGCAAATGGCTTGTCGTTACCAGACCTTGTCGGGTCCTTTGTACGACTATCAGACGGCGCCGATTCCCAGATATTTAGATATGAATACGAGGCTCGAGGTTGGAATGTTCGATTCATTTTAGCCCCATTCGGGATGTTCTAGTGTCATCATTATCTTCATTCAAAATATGCTTTTATCTAAACGCTAATGGTCTTGAAGATACTGTAGCAGAAATTAGCATGGCTCATTAATACCAAAACAAAGAGAGGACTTACCCAAATCCAGACCCGCCAGTTGCCATCACTGTACCAGGCATCTGCGCTTGCCAGTGCACCTCCTTGACCGACTCCGTGTAGTGCACAAACAGCAGCTGCGGCGGCACCTCCGACATACCGGCCTCGCGGCTCTCTTCCTCATCCAATTCGACGGCCAAATCCCACAGAGTGACCGTGTTGTCCGCGGATCCCACGGCCACAACACTGTCATCCGTCGGGTGCCACTCGATACTCGTGACGGGCTCGCGGTGGAAGTCAAACGCAGCGACGGGAGACGCCGTACTCTGGGTCGACGGGGCGGACGGCTTCCAGTGTCGCAGATCCCACACGGCCCATTGTCCGTCGTCGGCGCCGGTGGCCAGCAGATGGAACGTCTGGTTGGACCAGGTCATCACGTTGACGTCGGTGTTCGACACCTGAACGTCCACGGCGGGCTTGCGGGACTTGGATCGCACGTCCCACACCTTGACGCTGCCGTCACTGCTAGCGGACGCGAAGACGTTCCGCTCGTTCGGCGACCACTGCAGCTCCTCGATGGAGGACGTGTGGCCGGTGAATGGCCGAGTGTCCGTCACCCAGCCGCCTCCTTCGGTGCGCGTCGTCGCGTAGATCAATCCGTCATTATCACCCGTCAGCAGCTTGCCAAGGGGCTGCAACGGCGACCAGTCCAGCGCGTATCCCTCCGACTTGTGCATGCGAAGGGTCGAGAGCGGCTTAGACGCGGAAGGGGGTATCACGGTGCCAGGGACGTCGAAGCTGGCAAGATGTTGGGTGACGTCGTGAATCACGACCTGGGAGTTCTCCAGCATGGTGGCGGTGAGGGTCTGAGGCGGCTTGTTGTAGTCGCCCGACTGCGACGGGGTCTGGTGCGCCCGGATGCGGTTCGTCGTGGAGCCCAGCGGGATACTCTTGGACTCGAGGATGGGCTCGCCCATGTCGTCGTCATCGTCGTCGCTCTCGGAGTCGGTTTCGTTCTCCTTCTCCATCTTGCTCAGTCCGCTCATCTTCAGCACCATCAACTCGTTCTCTTTCGACCGACCGCCGTCGGCCTGGGTGCCGGCGACCGCGTAGACCGTGGCCGGGTAGGTCTTTCGGTTATCGCCCAGGGAATCGCGCACGATGTCGAACGACAGGCAGGGCCAGGGGGTACTGAGGGTGTGAAGCATATCGTATGTCGAGGGATCGGGGGAGAGGACCTCTCCGGGGGCCAGTTTCGTTCTGCCGGGGATAAATGTCTGCTGGTCTACCTCCATGGCCTCTGAACCGGTCGCATCGGCATTAGCAATTGAAAATACCCGGACAAGCGTCAGTACATACCCTTCTGTTCCTCCTCCAGCTCGGCATCGGGCCGTCCATCGACACCGGCCTCCAGGATCTCATCTTCGCTCTCGAATTCATCCTCAAACTCATCCTCGAACTCCCCCACTTCGTCCGGAGGGGCCTGGGTGACGGGGCGGTCGCCAGCCTTCAGAGCGGCGGATTGCTCGTCGGAAACGTCGGCGGAACGTTTAGACATGATGGAAGATTATATGAGAGGAGACAGGAGGGATTCCGGGGCTGTCGACGAGCCAGTCGTGCGGCAGAAAGACGGGGAAGAAAGAAGTTGCTCGGCGAGAAAATCAATGTCTTTCGTTAGGGTTGCCGTTTTTTTTTTTTTTTTTTTTTTTCTTTTCCCTTCATTTTTCCGAAGGACGGCGGGCAGGTCGACGCTAAACCCATTCTGGCATCGGGGCGATCGGGATTCTGACCTCAGGCACTCAGGCACTCAGGCACCCGTCCAGGGGCTGTGCTCTTCCATTGATTCTGCGGTTTTCCCTTTCCCTTCCTGTCTGCTTCCCTGCAACGGCTGAAGGACTGGACTTGTTTTTGCCCGTCTTGCCTGTCACTGTCTTCTCTCTGAGTGGCTTTTTGCCCCTCCGTCCTTTTCTCCCGTGGCGCTGCTGGCGTCACATGTCACATCCTTTTTCCTGCAGAGGTGCATACAAACAATCTTCCTTCCTCCTGCTCCCCCCCCCCTACAACTCCGACTCGGCGGCTAAGGCGACTGTGGATGTTTCCGTCGGGGTTTTTTTCCTGCAGACCACGCTAACTCCCATATGTCTAGTTTCTGACATTCCCCGACTTTCCTTAATCGTGAATTGTTCTTCACTTGTTGATGAGCTCTGGTGAGCCGTCGCTGTGAAATCCAATTACTGAATCTCGGTTGGTTCGGCCTCCCCCCGCTCCACCGTACCGCCGGGAGCTGACCATGTTTACATTCTCCCTTATTAGGCTCCGATCGAACATTCTTTCTTTACCCTGACTCTGAATATATCACTCGACCACCGCCAACATGGATCCGACGCATATCCCTCCTGTTGGTCCTTCGGACGGTGCGGAGCTGCCCCACGAGAATCAGCAAGCCTTCGAAATGCCCACCCACGCCGCTGACCTCGTCGCTCCGGACGAAATGGTCAGCACGTCGGCCTATAACAACAACGGCTATAGCAGCGACTCGCGAGCCAATTATTCCTCCCATACCTACGAATTCAACTCGCCCAGCCGGGATGCTCAGTCCGTGGATGGCGACCGAGCTCGTCCGACCCTGTCGCCCACGTTGACCCATCAGCCGCTCCCCCCGTCGTCGTCGCGACCGAGCTCGGGGTTGTCTCAGAACCACGACCGACCCGCCAACTCGCAACTCACCCAGGAGGTGGGCCAGAAGCAGTCGCAGCAATCGAAGAACAGCGTGGTGATCAAGGTTGGCATGGTGGGCGATGCGCAGATCGGCAAGACGAGTCTGATGGTCAAATACGTGGAGGGAAGCTGGGATGAGGATTACATTCAAACGCTGGGTACGTCGGAGATTTGATTCAGGGCGGATGGCAAGAATGCTGACCCATCAGGCGTCAACTTCATGGAGAAGACGATTTCCATCCGCAATACGGAGATCACCTTTTCGATCTGGGATCTTGGTGGTCAGCGCGAATTTGTCAACATGCTTCCGCTGGTGTGCAACGACGCCGTGGCCATCCTGTTCATGTTCGACCTCACGCGCAAGAGCACGCTGAACTCGATCAAAGAGTGGTACCGTCAGGGCCGAGGATTCAACAAGACTGCCATTCCTTTCCTGATCGGCACGAAGTACGACCATTTCGTCAATTTCCCGCGCGAGGACCAGGAGGAGATTTCCATTCAGGTATGTGGGTCGAGACCGAGCTTGAGCGCCGCTAACCAGTGCAGGCGAGGCGATTTGCCCGGGCCATGAAGGCTAGCTTGATCTTCAGCAGTACCAGTCACTCGATCAACGTGCAAAAGGTTTGTTTTGTCTTGACTTTACAAGGGCTGTACTGACCAGGGTAGATCTTCAAAATTGTCTTAGCGAAAGCCTTCGACTTGAAGTGCACGATCCCCGAGATCGAGAACGTCGGCGAGCCGCTGCTGCTGTACAAGAATGTCTAATCACGACGACAACGGAGAAGTGGATAACGATTATGTACATTGGGACGAAGTCATGTTGACGATCGATCGAACTTCTCTTTCCCTGAACCGAGTTGGAGACGGTGATCTGCGTATGGGTCACTGTTGGGGTGTTTCCGTGCATTCTCTCTTTTCTCTTTCTTTCCTTCCTTTCTTTAGCATTGGGATGCGTCTAGGGTTCTTATTTTTTCTTTCTTGTTCTTTTTTTCTATCTTCCATCTTCACCTTCACCTTCACCTTCTTCCATTCTTTCTGTTCAATTCCCCACCTGTTTTTTTAATCTCTTGCCCCCACCCAATCATGCCGATCTGTTGTCTGACTGTGGACGGGAGACATAAGGATGGCGTGCTCTGCTAGAAAGCCTGTCTAATAACGTTTCCTCTGTGAAAATTAGTTACATTGTCATAAGCAATGTGGAATGTTCAATTTGTCTTCTGGAGATATATCTTGGACTTTTACGGAAGAAATTTACCGGAATCAACTGTCTTGATTTCTGCAAACAGCTTTGCACTTTGATACATATTTCTCAGGTCTTGTTCTCTCTCAAGTGGTTTGTTTCCCGAAGCATATTTCTATCTAGTCAACGCCAAGCCTCGGAAGTATATATCCTGAACCGCGTCATGAATTTGCACTTCAGGAACACGATTCCGCATGACTCACTGCTAGTTCCTTGATTTAACTCTGCCATAGACTCGGTTGGAAAGGCTTGGTATACGTCATTGCTAAAATGCCCCTGGTCTCCTACATCGGAGTCTCAAAATAGCATCCAATATGTGTCTTATCAATCAGTCGTGCCATAAGGTACTTGAGTCACCATGTCGTTAGATACCCCGCACGCATTCATGCACGCTGATCATTTAGGCAGTAGATACATCGAATCGCAAACGTATAACTTTGCTTACGTTCCCCACAACCTCCTTTCACAGGCACATTATCTTTCACGAACACCCATATCCTAATCGACTGATATATACCCACAAGCGTAGTATACTCTACTTTCGATAAGTTTATAAACATATCACAACTGTACCTAGCCCCCTACCCTCTTCTCAATTAACCAACCGAAAAACCAGATAGAATAAACCTACTAACTACCCCCAGGACAATGTCCCCCAAGCACATCGTCTTCGACATCGTCGGCACCCTAATCACCTACACGAACCTCATCTCCACCGTGAACTCGCGTCTCGGTCCCAAGCTCCTCTCGAAGAACATAACACCTACCCACCTCGTCGCGACATGGTTCGAAGTCGCAGAGCGCGAGTACGCATACCTTAGTATCGCAAACGCTTACGTCCCCTTCGACATCTGCTTCGAGAACCTCTTCTACAGGACTCTCTATATCGCTGGGATTCAGGAACCGAGGGATTTTGCGTCCGCTGAGGATCTAGAGGCCTTAATGGATGCGTATAGGAGGTTAGATGCCCGAAAAGGCGCGAGGGAATGTGTAAGTCTGCTAACAGAGGCTGGGTTCACCGTTTGGGGTTTCACGGCTGGCGGGCTGGATCGCGTGCGCGGCTATCTAGATGATGGCGGGATTGGGATTCCGGAGGGGAGGTTGCTCAGTTGTGATGAGACGGGTATTGGGAAGCCCGATTTGAGAGCTTATGGGCCGTTGTCGGAGAGGCTGAGGAAGGATGCTGGAGCGGATGGGGAGGTGTGGTTTGCGGCGGCGCATGCGTGGGATGTCTCGGCTGCGAGGAGGGTTGGGTAAGCTCTGAGATCACCTTTCTCTGGATGAGGATGATGCTAATGTTACGATAGGTTCAAGGCGGCGTATTGTACGGCGTTGGAAGGTGAGGTGATTCCTCAGCTGTTTGGCGAGATGGATGTCGTTGGGGAGTCGTTGGTCAAGATGGCGGAGGGGGTTATTGCGGCCAGTCGAGGATGATGAGAGGTACTGTTCCTGGCTGTTCAGGGCGTTCTTCTCAGTCCAGGGGATCAAGCAGGTGACTGCGACTTGACCGAATCCAGGGTTTGGATAGGGTCAAAAAGCTTAATCAGGCATGTGGACAGATATAGCTGCCGAATGTGACCTCATTATTGCACACATACGGCTCGAAAAGTCTGACTATGACTCTTCATTTGGCCGATGAGCTGCTGACCTGCGGAAATGAAAGCTCTTAGTCTTCGTCTTCTTCATCTTCGTCTTCAGCCTGTCCATCGAGATATCTACAACTCACACTCATATCACCTTATTCGCTAGTTTCAGAACAAGATATCCGAACTCTGATATCACTATGACAAGCTACGCTGCATACCTTCCACTTTGCTACTACGCGGACTTCTATCCCGGTATAAGTCTGTGGTATCCCGGTGAGATGGGTGATGACGACCCTATCCCCGATGAACACAGGAGTCTTGTATGTTCCCGTCTGCCTGCCTCCTTCTACGCCGTGTCCCCACCGACCTTCTACGCCGGACCTATCGACGAGACCTCTATGGATGAGGATGAGGATGACCAGTCCCCGGAGGACAGTTCCGTTCCTTTTGAGAACGCCTACAACGAGGCTCCGGAGAGCAGTTCTACCTTATATCAGAACACCTACGACGCGAGTCTGGAGGATGGGTCTACTTCACATGAGAATGCCTACAACGGGACCCCGGAGAGCAGTTATGATTCATATCAGAATACGGAGTATCCCGAGAACGTGTCTAATCCGTATGAGAACACCTACAACGACGACCCAGACAACTGGTCCACTTCATATGTTATTAACAGCGAGTCTCATGGGAACGCGTCCAATCCACATGAGAACTTTGACAACGAGGTCATTGTGAGTGGGCACATCCAGTATGGGAATTTACAAAATCAGGGCTTGGAGAACGCGTCCATCCCAAATACAAACCTCTACCAGCCCCCCGACAACGCGTACTCCCAGTATCAGCACACCTACAATCAGCGATCCTACAACCAGTCCCGCGAGAACGGTTCCGTACTATATGAGCAAGGCTACAACGGCGGCATCGTCTCTTACCCTCTTAGCAACAATAGAGGCCCAACCTTCGATGAAGTCCGCGAAACCATCAAGCAGGACATCCACAACCCCGCTCACAGCGAAGTCGACCCCATGATCTACGGACCTATGTACCCAGAGGTGGGATACAATATGGCACATGACATAGCGAACGACATCAAACACACGGAGAACATCAAGGCTCACGTCCATTTTAACTCGTGGACGGCGAAGTTCGAAATAAGGAAGGTGACGAACATATCCGAGTCTATTGGAGAATGGTTCAGGTTGTATATGGACAGGTCTCATCTCCGTCAGTCGTTCACGCAGTCTGAGTTTACGCAGTTGGAGATCCTTGAAGGAGAATGTATGTTTGACTCCCCCTTCCCTCTCTTCCTTAATCTCTATGAATTTACAAGGAAGATTGCAAATAATGATATCTAACAATCCTAGTGACTGAGGGCTTCGCCCAGCCATATTACCATCAAGCCGTCAAACAACCATTCCTCCAAGTCCGTACGCGCGGCCAGGAAATGCCGCGGATTGTCATCGAAATCGGCTGGAACGAGAGCATCCAACGAATGCGCGAAGACGTGTTTCTCTGGGGTGACGGGAGCTATTCAACAGTGCAAGTCGTCATCCTCGTTCATTTCACGTTTCATCCCGACGATCGAGTTCAGGGCTCCCTAGAGGTTTGGAGGCCACAAATTATGGAAGTGCCTGTTGATGGTGCTGTTGAACATCGCAGGAACGGCATGCAGATGGTGCAGGCGGAGGTATGTACACTTCCCTCTCCCGTCTTTTCTTTCCATCTCGGTTTGAGTGCGTATATTTCCATGGACAAGAAGAGCTAATAGTCAAACCCAACAGCCAATATTCCCAGAACCGCAATCAAGGCAACGAGATGCGGCAATTTATTTGACTCGGGGAGAGCTTTTCGGGAGTGCCATGGCGCCGGGTCGGGATCCGAATGATGTGTTTGAGTTCTATATGAACGAGTTGCAGGACCTCGTGGAAGTGGAGGTCAGAGCGAAAGAACTCCAGCCGTTGGAAAATGGGCAGACGAATCCTGGTGATGGGGAGAATTAAGAGCCTACGTCACTTGATCTAAATTAGGGAATTCATGTATTTGTTGTAGATCTTGGTTTTTTTTTCTTGGTTGGATTGAAATTTGGAGGTATTTGTGGAAGAGACGAAATTGATATGGCTTGGGATAGGTATCGTGGGAAGTTACGAATATGCCGCAAAGCTTGGGCTGGCAGCTCTTAGGAAGTCATGTACTTGCTAGAAGATGTTGCTGTATTTGATGGGAGAAGTCATGTATCGGCTGGAAGTTTTGTGCTGGAAATGTGATCATGGGGATATTTTGGATTGAATCAGGGAGAAATTGAACTGACTGTTTTGCTTGGGATTCACTACATACTACAGTGGCTTCAAAGTAATCTCCTCTACTAACCCCATACCTAAATGGGAGACCCCTGTCTGTATATCGAGTCGCGAAAGTCTAATGTACTATAGCCGTAGCGGAGTGGTGGACGTGTTCATATAGCCCTAACCCTGAAGCTTCAAAGGTACTACATATTGTGACTGACCGGTTCAGCGCAAGATAAAGGTGCTTTAGAAACAGGGCTCAGGATAAAAACGTGGGCCAGTTCTCTAGGATTCTCGTCTACACAGAGGACATTCCATGTGCATTAAGATACACTGTGATAATAATTCGGCATATAAGTTTGCAAGGTTCAATAAATCTGGCGTAACAGCATAACAATATTGGTATAAGGCACGACTCATTTCCCAGTCCAGGATGACTCAATCACCTCGGAGACGGTTGTCAGCTTGAGCTCCGGGAACTGATCGTTGAGAGGATCATCACTCTTCACCAAAGCCACATTCATCCCGGCTAGGTAATGGATCTTTGAGAGTATATCTTCCCATTGTTCGTTCGAGAGGCCGTAGTCTGCTTCTGGAAACTCTGGGAAAGAGATCTTGCCATTTGCAAGATTATCCATGCTCTCGAAGATAATACGAAACTTGTCACCTGTTTAATTATTAGGAATATCATCTTCTGATAGAATCACAGCAGTCACTCACCTCGCACCTCCTCCGCTACCTCTGTAATCTGTAAAAACGTAAGTTCCTCCCCCAAGATTGACGTGAGCGCGTTCCACTTTTGTAAATCCATCATCCGCGCTACAAATTTTGCCATATCCTGCGAGGTGATAAAGGTTCCCTTTGATGTTCCATCACCCGGAATGACGGCCCATTTGCCCGCCACTGAGACCGAGTTGGTCCACGGTTTGAGATGCGTTGGCCAGTGAGGCATGCCGTAGTAATCCAGAAAGAAGCCATTGACGACACGGGTATATTCGAGATCTGTTTTCTCCAAGGCATTGAGGGCGTCAAATTGCCATTTTGCGGCGGGGACAGTTGCAATGTGTCTGATGTTGTTAGTCTTGTGGTGATTTATGTTTGACGTGAATAATGAAAGGCATACTCTTCCTGGAAGTAGATATCAAAAGAGCTGACTACAAAGCGCCGCGTGGCGTTTGATCTGGACGATGCGTCGATCAATTTGTGTTGTGTTTGGCTGGACTCCTCGGACAGCATGCTGATAGCGCAGATCACCGTGTCAATGTTGGCGGACTCCAGGGCGGCAGCGGTGGCTTCGACATCTTGATAGTTCACCTCGAGGTAGGTGGCATCTTTGGTACTGGATCTCGGCTGCACAACATCAACATTGGTTATGCCCAACGGCAACCAGGAAACCAGGCCCAGGACATACAGTGCGTGTGAGGACAATCACACTGTGTTTAGTCGTAGCTGTTAACGCCTCGACGATTGTTCGTCCCACACTTCCAGTTCCTCCTGCAACAGCGATAATACCCATCCTTAAGGGTGTATGAGAGGTAGATAAGTACGACTGAGATGAGTATAGAGAAGTGGAAAGTTGTCCTCCTGGAATGGAGACGCTGCGTGACTTGCCCAAACAGGCAACCTTCTCAGCGGTACCCCACCTTCCTTTCCCAGCCAATAGGAAGTGCGGATCTCGGCAGATGTGGACACCTTAGGCGGATATCTCACCTGCCGAAACGGGAAATTGTTAACTCTCCTGCTTCTTCTAGAGATACCAATCTCTGTCTTTCATGACGACCTTTTTTACCCGACAATACCCCGGCAAGCGCCTAGCTCAGAATATCACAGTGGGACTGAGACACCTGTCTACCTCTGCGGACCATTAGAAACTTCAGATTCTGACGGTTTGGACAATGGCCAGTACAACTAGCAGTGCTGTCTTATATCAAGCTCAGCCCACCTTCTGGCCAAGGCAATTCAAGAAAACGGCTAGGGCTGCGGTGTGCATGATTGACAGCCTAGATATGTTTGTACTCGGAACATGGCCGCTCTCAGTCAGCTATTCAAGGCTTGCTAACTTGCACCAATGTGGAACTATAAGCCCGTGGCCCCGAAATTGTCATGGACGCCAGATTCAGGGGAAGGCCCCTGGCAATGATCCTTTATCATGTGGCCATTAAAATCATTTGATCTCTATTTTTCTTCCTGAAAGCTACTCATTCTCGACTAAGTGACTGTTATATCTAAAAGTCTAACCCTACCAGCGCTTCCACATCATGGATGCAGAATCAGTAGCAGTTGGAAAAAGAAAGCCAGGAATGACGGCTAATTTTGATATCGTGGAACCTCTAGTTGACGACGAACCAAAGGATGTTTCTCGTTCTCGCCTGTTCATTGCACGCCGGTCAGTCGCGCCGCACAATGCCAACGGCGGCCACCAAAATTGGAACAAGCCGCGATCGAACATATGGAAGACGTTGGCAACTTTCTGGAGCTTTTTCGTAATGGGGGCTAATGACTCGGCATCCGGTGTGAGTGCTCTGACATATTTCGGACTCTAATATGTGGATGTTAACAACAATAGCCATTACTTCCCTATGTAGGTCTGCTGCTTTTTCTGGTGTTGCTGTCCTAACAGTCTACAGCTTCAACGCTACTACAAACTGTCCTACACCGTCGTCTCAATTATTTTCCTATCCCCGTTGGTTGGTTATGCCATTGCCGGCGTGATTGATGGCAAGATCTACACTACAATGGGCCGCCGAGGGGTGGCGCTGATCTGCCCACTATGCCATCTTCTCGCCTACATTATTAATTCCTTTCATCCGCCATACCATGCACTCGTCGTCGCCTTAACCTTTGCAGGTGTGGCTAATGGTTTGTCGGACTCGGCCTGGAATGCCTGGGTTGGCAGCATGGATAATGCCAGTCAGCTTCTGGGATTCCTGCACGCCTTTTTTGGTCTAGGAGCCGTCTTCGGCCCCCTTATTATAAGTTCGCTTGTTGCGCAGGCTGGCCATCCGTGGTACTTTTTCTATTATGTGATGGTATGATATAACTAACCTGCACACCTAACATTGGGTTCTAATCGAATCACCCTAGAGTGCTTTCTCGTTCGTCGAGCTTATCACCTCCCTCGCCGCTTTCTGGGACATGAAAGGTGAACTCTCGCAATACCAGGCACCCGGAAAACCAGGGAAGGCTGGGAGTAGTGGCGGTACAAGAAAGGCAATGTTTCAACGCCCGTTTGCTCGAATTACTTGGCTTTGCTCCATGTTCTTCCTCGTCTACGTAGGTATCGAGGTCGCCATAGGAGGATGGGTCGTAACCTTTATGAAGGAAGTCCGGAATGCCGCAGAGTATGCAAGCAGCATGACAGCCACCGGGTTCTGGCTGGGGCTATCAATTGGGAGACTCTTTCTTGGATTCATAACGCCCCTGATTGGGGAGAAGATCGCAATCCTTGTATGCACATTTTTCGTTGGTTGCTTTTTCGCGTGCAGTCTTGCCGTTGCATGACAGCCTGTATGCTAACAACGTCCAAGATCTACATCACCCTCCAAATCGTCTTTTGTCTCGTCGTCTACCTCGTGCCTGATTTCTACGTTGCTGCAGTTGGCGTGGCAATGCAGGGGTTCTTCCTTGGACCTTTGTTTCCTGCTGTTGTTTATGCATGCGTGAAATTGCTTCCCGAAGACCTACACGTGACGGTCATCGGAGTCACAACGGGTTTTAGCAGTATAGGCTCGTCGCTTTTGCCTTTCTTAGTCGGAGCCATTGCCGATACTGAAGGCATCAGGTTTCTTCAGCCGTTTATACTGGGACTGTCTGGTGCGATTATGATTCTGTGGGGTTGTCTGCCGAAGATTCCGAGGACGTTGAAGAGCTCGAGAAGGAAGACGCTTCGTTTTGAGGGATACTGATTGACAAGATAGGTGGCACTATATCTGCGTCAGTCTATTTCTGATATCCTTTGCATTTGTCTAATAGAGAATTTTATTTAGAGCATCAATAGAGGGTTGAGTTGTGAACCACAACTAACACTTGACGATCCATCACGCAGACCCAAGAATCCAACAAACCATTCCCTTACCGCCACTATGAACATCCCGTGATAAGCCATTCCTTCAGCCATAGACCTCGAGGATGAGATTTTCTTGTCCATTCTATCGTGCGATTACCAACGCCGCGCTTACAGTTGACTCATGCAATCCCTGCCATCTGTCGCGCTAAGAATCCTTCGGCCAGCTTCGGCCTACGGAATACGCAAATACGCCATCACGACATCAGGCACCTTTAGCCCCAATTGATTCAAAGCTCTACCATATAAAGCGCTATTATCCCGCACATTGCTTGTCAATGACAGACTATTCAATATAAGATACGCTACCTACGATAACACTGACATAACCTTAACGCCATACCTAAACCGAGCACCATAAGCACACTCGGTATCTACTTCCCAGATAAATATCCACAATGGTCGCTCCTTTCCTAGCATCTCAATGCCGCCTCGAACCCATCAACCTCAACGACCCTGACCAATTCAACGAAGTGCGCCGCCACCGTCTCGTCTGCGGCTGGGACCACGAACCCTCAACGCTCGAGAAATGGAAGCTCAAGCAGAACGAAGGCCTGAAAAGCTTTTTCTGGATCGTTATCCCACGTCCTAAATCCGATCTTCACTCCAACTCTGATCTCGACTCCGACACCAGCCAAAACACGAGCCAAGATCCCCCCACAATCCGCATCGGGCACATCTCCCTCGACGCCTACAGCGACCCACCAGACCCGGAGCTCTCGCGCGCCGATAAATCCATCCTCGCCATCCAGACCTTCTTCGTGCTCCCTGAGTACCGGTCCTTGAGGGTCGGTGCGCGCGCTCTGGCTCTGGTCGAGAAATTGGCGCTGCGCGAACCCAACTGTCGAGTGATTGCGTTGACGGCACTGAGTAAACGGTATATGTATGACGAGGGCTTAGACGGAAAGGGTCTCTGGGAGAGGATCGGTGAGGAAATGCCGCCTGGGAGTATCCAGGAGTGGTATGAGAAGAAGGGGTATGTGGGGTGGAAGGAGGAGCCGAGGTATGAGACGGAGTTGAAGGGTGGGGGGACGTATTGGTTGAGGGAGGTGTTTATGAGGAAGGTATTGAGAGAGGAATGATGGGGTTGGGTGCTTTAGATGTGCGGAAGGTTATAGATGATTGGAATGAATAAATTGGATTCAACTGATTGAGGTTGTTATGAAGATAGAGAAGTTCTATATCGTTGGAGACTTGAATGCCTGAGGCAACATGCCAAGCATTCGTCTTTTGCTTACCATTTCATGGCCGTTTTATGTAGGCAATGCTAGAAACGACTCTTCTTTCTTACCAAGAACCTTATTGTTTCTCTGTTCATTTTCATTTTGGTATCCGGCAGCTAAGTTCGCCCGTGTGTTCACACTCCGTACATATGGCGTCCGATTGGGGAGAAAAATGATCTAACTGGGAGAACAATATATCTTTGACAATTGCTGTTGGATCAAGAAACAGTGTATGAATAAGGCTCAAACACCAGAGTATTAGTAAACTTGTATTAAAGGTATTAGGATAATTTGAGGAGAAAATGAAATGTTCACGAATGGAATTTCTAAGTCTAGACGTGAATAAGAGCGCGACCCGTACAATAAGGACTTGTTGCCTTGCTACCTTTCTGCCTTAATCCCTTATTGCCTTATCGCCTTATCGCCTTATCGGCTGAACTTTCTGCGCTCATTTTCTTTTCCAGTGGCCAAAAGTCTCGGTTCGACTCCGCTGTGGATCACCACCGATGCTGTTCCTGGCAGTCAATTGATTGTTTCGCAGATCATTTTTGGCTCGATGCTCGCAATTTTGACTGTTTCCCTGTCCCCTTGACTGTTTATTTGGCCAATTCAATGAGCACCGGATTTTTTACGACCTCAACTCCCGTCTTAACCGATCTTACAACTCTGCCCCCAACTCGAACCCAAATTCACAATCGATGAAATCACTAGTCTCGCCCGCTAAACATGGTCCGGTCCCAGTCCGACCAGCCAGGAACCAGAATCGGCCCTGTCGATAGGAAACTCAATTTCCAACCCGTCAAATTCACTGGCCTAAGCTCACATCCATTCATCTAGCCCATGCCCTAGACCATTCACGGCACCGGACCAAACCCTGGCGATCCGGCGGGTGCCTGGCTTGTCGGCCTAGTTTAGGCAAACAGGCCAGGCCGGCGCGAGAATAAAACCAACCCTGTCGCAGGGTTTTTCCCGGCGCATCTTATAAATTGACATTTTGCGATCGCCAGAATGAGTCGATACTCGCATATTGATGCTGCATTGACCAGGCAGGGGAGTGCGGTCACAGACGCGCATTGGAAGGACCAGGATTTAGAAATCGGTATGAACTCGCATTCAATCGTTCACACGTGTGGGAACCAACAGCGCTGATCATTGTCAACTGAAGTCGATCGACTCCTCGAACCACAAACCGTCGCGCATTTTCTCGAGTTCTGTCTCTGGGGAACACTCCCGACCGGCAAACAGACCTCCCTTCCGAAACTCATCCCCGAAGATGTCCCGTTCATTCATGGTCCGCCGCCGCCAGGCGAAAACACAGGCGACAACACTAATTCAATGCCCATCATTGATCGCGTCGCGCAGAGAATCGGATCCTTCGCTGACTCGTCCCGCCTTTGTCTCGTCGGAAAGAATATCCACTCGCTGAAGTCGCGACTGTGGGAGGGCATTATCCCCATGTCGGAGCAGCGATGGCACGAAAAGGGCCTTCACAGGGAAGACAACTTCGACGTCGCGGCGCAGCATGTCTCCGCTGTCGTGGCTGTTTTCGAGTATCTGAATCAACAGCGCGTGGCGACGAACCTACGTGACACGTTCAATCTGATCTGGGACCATTGGGCGGAGGCCGATATCTTGGTGAACCGGAACAGAGAGGCAATGGAAAGAGAGAAAGTCAGTATTACGAAGCTCTGGACGGAATACATGAGCGCCAAATACGAGGTCATGACGGGAAGAGCGCATCGCTGGGTCATACTACACGTTGAAGCGCTGCGCACGCCATTACTTCGGACGCTGCGGTTGCATCAGCCGATGAACGAAGAGGTCGTCGATCAGATTCAGTGGAAAACCACGGATAGAATGCACATACTGAATGAAATAGCCGCGGTGGCCGACTATACGATCTGCATGCCAATGCAGGGATATAAGGGGTGGAGTGGAAATTTGCCGACAGGTGCGCAGGGAACGCTGGGGGAACGGAGTAAGTGGTATTCGCCGCGGTTGAAGCTTATGACGCGAGAGGTGCTCTTCGAGAGGATGTCGAATGGGACCCGGGCCCCGGGGGGCCTGGCTTCACCTGTCTCGTTACATCAGACGGCGATGGACCAGATCGAATGTCAGAATCGACTGAGGCGGGAGATTCGCGGAGAGGCTGTCACAATGCCAAAAGAGCCGTGGATCACAAGCGCGTTGCAGAAACTAGAGAAAAAGCCGGAGCCACTGCATGAAAGTGACGGGCTGGTGATTTATCGGATCACGTATGGACACACGGACGAGGAGTGGAGCAGGTTTCTGCAGAAATTCGAGGCCCATGTGTACGATTGGGGACGAGGACATACGGGGAGTAGCTTTATCAAACCCTATTTGAAGTTGCATTGGTTTGATGGGGAGCTATTGGGCATCCCAGAAGGTGACGTGACTGCGGCGAGAAAGTAAGTTTTATCATCTAGAATGTGATGAAAATGTAGCTAACGAATGAAGGCATTTCAATGCGCATGCTGTCTCCTCGTTACAAGACAAGATTCGAGTTAACAAGCACGTGTTTCTCGCTGTGGACGATATCAGCTTCGGGTCTTACACAACAAACGACTACGCAGTCGCAACACCCTTGCCTCTACGCGGCGACTTTACAGGCTTTGTGTTATCTGTCGACGCCGACTACGACCCTAAGGAACCTCGCGATCGCGCCAACGAATCACCAGGCTACCACGGTCAGATGCGGATTATAGGAAGCTTGGTCTGGGGCGACCTATTCTCCGTCCTCTCGTCCCAATCAGCCCTGCTGGAAGACCTTTGGCCGCTAGCCCTTGATCATCCTAACCAGGTCTATGCAGGTCCAACCGTCCCCTTAACAATCAGCGACTGGAGAATCCAGAACGGAATACGAAATCTTTTACTCCGACAGACAGTTGACTACGTCAAAGCGAAGATGAACGGGACTGCCCCGGAACTACCCTCCCAGCCACGACGGGAGCCTCGATCTACCAGGACAGGGCAGGAGGACCCACTACGGCAACATATGATGACAAGCTTTATCAACTGGCTACGGGACAATAATCACACACGGGAGGGGATCATGGCCGAGGAAGTGATGCGAGCGGGGCCGGACAGGGGTGCGGATTTAGAGCGAGTCCAGCAGCGCATAGATGCGTTGGAAAATGGGGACGAGGAGGAGGTAAATCCGCGGAGGCTTGAGGATCCGGATGATCCATGTGCCATGCAGTGAAAGCTTCTGCCGAAGCCCAGTCGTGTGGAATGCAGATCATGCCAGGAGGACTGACGATATACCCAGATGGAAGTTCAATTCTTTTCTTGTCCATAAATAGATTTACTCCGAAAGGAAAACAGTTCTCATGAATGGAAAGCGCCGCGACTCTGCACGTGACAGTATCCTACCTATTTGACAATCCCGCGGAACGGGAGCGATTTTCCCTTCTTACAACGTTATCGTCCCATCCATTCATCGGAACTTTTCAATATGCACACAGTCATAGTCATCACGTTACTACATGCAGCCCTGTTGTTGCACGAGACCTCCCCGGCAAAAAACTGCGGCGATGCTAGGATTGCCGATAGGGGATGGCAGTGAGGCGCCACAGAAGGAACGAGACTTAAGGCAGGGATGGTGGCACAAATCTCTATTGCGCGATGTGAGACAGCCATGAGGGCTTATTCACACATAGAGAGGTTTGATTATTGTGGGTGTCTAATCGCAGTGGATGTATATGGTTGATGGTCGATACAGAATGCGGTGCAGGATACTCGCGCGGAATGCGCATGCCAAAGTGTCAATTAGTTCCACTTTGCCGACCTTACTGACGCGGCTTCCCAACCTGCACTCGAGTAATCTCTCACAAGTCCACGGCTCGGCCCTGCGAATATCGATTGATTTATTGTCTAGCTGCTACTGGCAAACAGCACAGTCGGGGCTTGATCTAAAGAGGCCAATAGTGATGCAACGATGGGGACTGATAAACAGGTATATATGTACGAGCGTCCTTGGGTTTCCTGACGTGTTAACTCACTATAGATCTCTGATATGTCTGACCTCGCATGTACCCGCTGTCGTGAGCACAAAATAAGCTGTGGGCGGGAACGGCCTCATTGTCGCAGCTGCGAGCGGGAGGAAGGCGTGGTATGCGTTTACCAGAATCCCGTGAAAAGGGTAAACCACTTGAAACTACTGTGAGTCAATGGCGTGGAACTCAAAGGACTGCTTCTTATCCGTACAGGTGTGGCAGTGTTGAGCTCTTGCAGCAGCGGTTGACGTCGATCGAGTCACATTTGAGCCGCCTCCATGCGCGAGCGGAGTGCGCCGATCCTGCCGAGTCTTCCGGTCTCCGCTCCACCGCGGAGGCGGAAGACAGCTCCACTCCGGGACCCGCGATTCACGGAAGAGATCTTCCATCCCTTCCATCTTTGTGTCGGGACTTTCAGATCCAGGTACTTCGTGGTGGTCACACTGTAGCGTCAGGCCCGCTGCAGCAGCTGTGTGACCGATCAAACCAACTAGACCCCTTTCCCCCGTACGCCGACGTGACAGTTCCGCTGCTTCCAAAGGCACATGTGGCCACAGCCATCGAGCACTTTCTACAACATGTTGATTGTCAGACGGACGTCTTCGACCCACAGAATCTTCGCCACCAACTAGATCGGGTTTATGAGGAGCATGACGACGTATGGGCAATCTGCTTCAAGACTATCACGTTGATCGTGCTAGGTTTGGAGATAACTCAGGCAGGCGCTCTGATCGGCGACTTTGCGCGATCACTATTACCCAATCGGGCCGCGCTGGTTAGCTCACGCCTTCTGACCACGTCTAGACTCGTGAATGTTCAAACGCTTATCCTTCTCGTAAGCGCACTCAACCGGTTGGCCGACATGTATTCCACTAACGGGTACAGAGTGTTGCCGCGCAGCAATTTGACCCTCCCGGATGGGCAGAGCTCATATTCGCAAATGCATGTCTGATCGCTAGAAGGATGGGTCTTCATAGTTTGCTTATCACCGCGAACGAGAGCATGTGCGAGCAAGCCAAGGTATTCCAGGCGCTGTACATCCGAGACCGACGGCTGTGTGTTAGTCGAGGCGCCCCGTCATGGCTGCCTTCTATGGAGTACAGACTGACGGTGGAGCTGACTGATATTGCTGGCAATTTGGCCTATCGGGACCAATTCCGGCTGGCGATAATTCAGGATGGGATACACGCTCAAGCTCACACGGCTGCGGGAGTTGATGCGCAGAGTTTGGAGAAACAGCTTGACCATTTCGTAAATCAGACGCGACTGTTACACGGCCCGATGTCATCTATTGTTTCTAGATCAGCGCAAGCCTTGCAATTTCTCGCCACGCGAATTCTTGCGTTCGAGCATGGTCCAGAAACCTACCCTGCACAGGCGCGGTCAGACGCCCGCGCTAGCTGCTTGCTTGTGTTAATGGCATATGGGGACAGAGGACAAGACCTGCAAGATGAATTTCAAGAATTGATCCGAGGGGTGGAAAATGAAGCTGGACTCGGCGGCTCACCGGACACATTCTTCACCGCACTTGACGCTTTTTCACTGCCTGGGGTTTTTATCCTACTGAATGGGCTCGTGCAAGGACACCATGTGGAGTCAGAGCCTACATCAATCACTGACCTTGACCTTCTCCATCGACTGTCAGCGTGCTATGCGGAACAGACAGCACGAATGCCATCCACGCATTACCATCGCAGGGTATCCTGGATCTTAGATCAGCTACTGCTAGTAATTGACATGATCCAGAACCCGCAAGGTACATCCACATGTGTCCCGAGGGCAATGCATCACCTGTCCTCCGATCGACATGAGGGTATGGGACACGGTAGTGATACCGATATAGTAGGCCCCTGGCCTCCAGGAGATTCATCAGCCACCTCTTTGACGTGGGACACGTGGCTATCGTCGACCTCTCCGCTCGGCCCGTCGCCTCTGGGACCACCTACGCCGATAGATCACACGCGGGTAGTATCGCCTGATCTATTGACACAAATGCTGGCTGTGTCACAGGGATTAGAAGGAGCGGAGAGCCTACCTTGGACGACTGTACCAGTGACATCGGGGCGGAAACGCCGACGGACGGACGATCCTTTCATACTTGGAAGCGGGATATTCGAATAAAGTACAGGACCTGGTGAAAAGTTTCATCTGGTGGATGGATGACGTGAAACCGGAAAAAGCTTGTTTAGTATTTTATTGCATCGTGGCACGAAGGGTTGGAATCCACGCCTGCTATACTTCGGCCTTCGGAGCCCGAACCCTATCAATCTCGACTCTCCGCGGGATCCGAACTCCACCATAGGATGGATTCCTGACGAGAGCATTCCGATGGATGGCTGAACCGTTCGTGAACATTTAACATGACAACTGCTACCATGTCGACCCCTCCAGGCCATTGGAGGCCAGGTCCCAAAAGCTATCTACTACGGCAGCGGCTGCGTGGCCGAGAACCTTCTCTCTTGTCTACCACCATCGTGCGGAGACTTTATTATCACCAACAGTTCATTGAGCAAATCATAAATCACATCTTATCTCACGACTTGAACGTCTCCCAGGAAGCCATCACGCAGGCACAATTTCCTCGATTAAGCAACATGCTCTAACAGAGACCATCGATGAAGCCCTGTCAATCATTCTCTCTACCACATATCCCATAGTCCCGTCCCCACGCTGCGGTTAATGCTGGCTGCGTATGCCAGCTCGGGGCTTAAAGGGAGCGGCATCGGAGGGATGGGCTTGTCGCATAGGCTGGGCATGCGATCGGTTCGACTTATGGCATTCCGCATGGGATTACGTCGTGTATGACACTTGGAAAGGCCTGGTCCTGGACAAGAGATGGCCTCATTGCCGCTAAGCGCAAACACGTAAATATCTCACCGAAAGCATACAGTGCTAGTCAGCGTGTATCCTCCGCCGAGAGTAGTATCGCCGGATTTATTGACCCAAATGCTGGATTAATTTGTCCGAGGGGACATTTTTGGAAGACTCTCATGAGGAAGGTGTTGCTCAATTAATCGAATCATGATAGTCGTTTCTATGGTTTCAATACCCGGATCTATGAGATTGACTCGATGGGCTAAAGTGCATTAAGCCGGTGGTGTCTACCCTTCGAAACGACACCTTTCGCCTAATAAACTTAGCTTTTGAGCTACGTGGTTTTGCCCTAATGTCGCTAAATGCTGCATTCAATGGCTGAGGCCATGGCGAGCACGACCCTTGTCAATAGTCAAGAACATGAAGAACCGTGCTAGGCTTTATGGAAACATCTTGAAGCTATGCCACAAGATCCACAAAACAAATGGGACTGGCAGGGATTCTGGTAGCAAAGCACACATTATTCACCACTTCAATTCAAGGCGCAAGTGTAGAAGGCTGGCTAGCTTTTTCCTGCAAACTTCTGCCACAGCTGGTCACTTCCCGCGACCTATGTTGTAGGACTCTGCGTGAACAACCTGCAATTTTACTTTCTCGCCTCCCGCTGTATGATCATGCTGGGTAGCACCATCACAACACAGAAAAGAGGGACCACTAATGTTTGTCAGTTGAGGGCAACAACGTGGGCTCATCATCTATAACTTACTCAATCCCACACTGAATGCCAATTGATAACAGTCTTTCACAACAGTTTGGATCCTGGTTGACAAACCGACCACAACCTCCGAGTCCTGAATTATCCTATGTATAAGATTCTGGACCGCTCGAGTTAGAGAGTTGGCATAATAGAAAGTTTGTGGCACAAACCTCTTGTTTGCTTTCCGGCAACAGCCCCTGTACAGACGAGTACAGCCGGCGACGGAATACGACCTTCGTTGACAGAGCCACAACAGTCGTCCCCACAATGGTTCCAACCTGCTGACAGAGAAAGTAAAGGCCAGTAGCTGTAGCACGTTGATCTGCGGGCGCATACTGCACTAGTGCTGTAAATTGACCAGCAAAAAAGAGTCCGGCGGCAAACCCCATGATGAAAGTGTCACCCAGCTCGATTCCCTTAATACCATCTGCCCATTGCACTACCATAAGAGAATGTGCGGCTATCGAGATCAGAATGGCAATAATTGATATCTTTCGATGTTTTGGGTTCCTGTATATACCTGTCAAAATTTCATGTCTAGCTCGATTTTCGAGACGAGGTATCGGCTAACTTGCTAATTATGTGGCTGGATACCATCGCCCCTGATGCAGAACCTAATGCCTGTGGTAAGATCCTTAGTGCAATATCCGTAGCTGGAAGGTGTTGGACTCGCGTATAATAAGGCGCCAAGCTTGACATAATCTAGATGGAAGTTCGTTGATCAGCATGTTTTGTTGCAGCGTCTTCTAGGCTTGTCAATACTAACACCAAGAACAGCGCACGTGAATAACAACTGCCCTATATATACGATGCGCAGCCCAGGCTGCATTAAGAGGCGGAGTGGGATTATCTGTCCCTCCTTGCGTTTCCACTCATTCACGAAAAAGGCTATTCCAGAGAGACAGCCTGAAATAATCAACCACGACACTAGTGGATGGTCCCATGGAAGGCTTTGTCCTCCCAAGTCAATCACAACAATTGCGGAACCTACAAAAGTCGCAAACAAGAAAATGCCGAGGAGATTCAATGCTCTTAGCAGTGAAATGGTCGTATGTACTTCAGGCAGGGCTTTTGAGCTATTACGGCTCGAAGGTAACAGCCACCAAGCACAGTACATACAAGCAAAAGCCACTGGCATCTGGCCCAGCAGAGACCTGTCTAGCGTCAGTTTATAGTCCTGGCGTACTAGGGAGTAATTACTAATAACAAACCATCGCCAGCCAACAAGGTCTGTTATGAGTCCTCCAGCTGGTCCCCCGCAGCTTTTCCCAAGGACGCCAGTTGTGAGAACGTATCCCCGTAGCTTTGCAACGGAAGACGCACCGTATAGCTCTGAGGTATTCATCTATCAGCAATCATAGGCGTTGATACATCTTTTGACCGCCTACCGCAGACTAGGACCATAAATAGATCCAACATCCCCGCTGCTCCAACTCCAGTGATAAGTCGACCGAGAAGAAACAGTGGGAAGGAATGTGCCATGCCCCTGGGCAATAATGTCAACTCATGAAAGGAAGCTACATCGTGGGACTTACGACAATGTGCATCCTATACCAAACAGGATATATGCGTAAAGAAGAACGATTTTGCTTCCATATCTATCACAAAGTGGCCCATACTGTTCACATCGGTATGAGCCAAGGTGTATGGACTAACAAGGCAAGTAGCGGGATGAACTTACAACTGGTAAGGAAATACAATGCCCCAGGCTAAATGATGTTAAAACCAACGGTGCATACGTCATGCTGTTGAAGTCGCTTGCAATTCTGTCTTGGATAACCCACAGCAACGATGAATCACCGGTAGCAACAAACGCCCCTAGGGTGTGTACAACTGGTCAGTGATTTTGCCCACCTGACAACCAATAACCGGGAGGTGCTACCAATAAATACTGATATCAATTTGTATATGGGTGGCTCCCGATCTTCGTTATAGTCTGTTCTGTCTGCCTCCTCGTACCCAAAGGACTCTGTTGGCTGTGGAGGACCTTCCTCATAGTCTGATCTCCAGGACTCATCCATGATGAAATTGATTGCCCAAGACGTGATGGTGCTCTTCTTGTGAATAGTATATTTTCGTGGACCTTGATCACGATGACCTTTAAGGGATGTTACTGTGGCGTGAGTAGACGATCCCTGAGAATCAGCGGGTTCTGTTTGTTTTCTGCCCCTGCAAGGGATACAGCATATTTTCCGACTACGCAAGGGACATCTAACACAATAATTCCCAATACTATCATCTGTCTCTCTTTAGACGACCACTCTCATCTCCCCCTTTGCCTTTTATACACTCCATAGTGCTTCTCTTTCATGCAAGGCCGCGTGTCGAATTTTTAAACAGAATTAATTGTTCGGGATTGACCAATTGGTTTTGCATACGCCATGACTGAATGCTTGTGTTACTTCTACACCAGCCGTAAAACCACCTAATTGATGAAGTCATGGTATAGTATCGAAGGCAAGGTGAGACAGGGTATTTTATGAGACGTGCTATCGGAACAGTCCTTTTATGTGGCTGCGGGAGCTGAATAAACGATTGTTTCATCGCCTTGCTCAACCGATCGACATTAATTATCATTCTATTAATTTTATCGTATATCAGAGGTCTTCGAAATTATATAATTATCCCCTCTAATTAAAATAAAACAAGACTTTCGCTCGTTGAGATATGACTATAGAAAGGGGTAGATTAATCAGCTTTGCCAAGCCCAGTGTTTTCCACCGCCGGTAGCGAAAGGGTGTGCCGGTAGCACGTCTTTATTTCATACTTCAATTCGCAATGACCATGCTGCAGCAGTTCCAAAGCAGCGATTGTTATGTTCGGTGCCGTGATGTGGAGCCGATCAAAAAACGTGACTTGAAGATATGCGAGGATAAGATCATGAATGATACGTCAAAGACGATAGTTAAAATTTCCGTGGTTAGCCACTAAGTATTCAAAAGCGCCAACAAGCCCGCCGTATAACCCTGAATGAATCTGTTCTGCATGAAGTGTCCACCGTCAGATCACCTGCTCGTTCAGTTAGATTCCGGGCTGGCCGTTTGCATTATGTGTTATGTTAGTCTACGTCCTTGTGTCTGATGTTCCTTTGCTCTTCGCAGGTTGTGTAGTGCTCTATGTTAGAGCGAAATGCCTACATGGGCGTATTGCTTAACCAATGAACTACCCCACCTGCACCGAATGTTGTCATTACTTGACTGATTCGTTCTCAATCTACCACAGGCTTAACCCAGATTCCTTTCACCCGATCCTTCAACCATTCCCCAGCGGTAATAGCCTCATCGTTCTCATTGTCATCCCGCTTGAAGCCCTCCCGTCGTAGCACTGGACTATCCACAGTTGCTAAATGGAGGTTGTCCGGCGGGCGAACAAAGTACATGAGGCCTAATCTATCAATGTGTGCCTGGTCTGGAGGCGGCGCAACCACGCGGTGAACGCTGCTTGGCAAGAATCCGTTCGTCCATCGCTCCAAGGTATCGGCGATATTCACAGTTATACTTCCCGGGTATGGCTTGACATATTTCCATTGCCCGTCCGGGGTCTGCACCTGCAATGCAGCCACGGGCTGACGAAACAGCAGTGTCAGCGTACCAAAATCGGTGTGACTGTGGGAGTATAGGTTCTGGAATTTGGCATTTTCCTCCGGGCTGCGAGCCCTGTAATTCATGTATCGTAGGTGGCAGCCGCTGTGCACCTCATAATTGTGTGCGTCCACGAAGTAATTCTCTGGAAGCTCGAGCATAACTGCCACCAGGAGTAGAAGCTTGTGAACAATGTTTTCGTGGACGTAGCGTGAGAAATGTTCGATTTCGTGGGAGTAACGTTCAATGACGTCGGGATGAACGCGTTTGAAGTCTGGGAGGAACTTGAAGACGCTGTATGATTCGACATTGTCTGGCATTCCAGGAAAAGTCTCGATTGCACCGAGGGGACGGTACCCGCTGTAGTTTCCTGATTCCAGCCCGGCACGATACTGAAGCTTTTCTGATTCTGGACGGCTGAAAAGCTCCTGCCCAATCGCATATTGCCTATTAACTTGATCCTCAGTAAGGCCAAAGTCAGTGACGTAGAAGAAACCTAAATAGCTATTACTATGTTTGCGGATTCCTCATAATACTTGTTCAATCACACTACCAGTATGATGCACCGCATGTTTTAATTTCATGGCGAGATGTTCTTTGCCTCCAGGAACATGAAATTGCGAGAGGTCTATGATACCCAGGTCGGCCCAGTCAACTACTATAATTAGCATCGGTAGCAAGTTGGACCCCTGTTTATACGTACGATCATGTTTAGTCTCTGGTGTATCTCCATATCTCGTTTTCAATGGAGTGGCAACTCCTCGGTCGCTCGGCGGCTCCGTCAGGGTAGTAACTTGAGCCATTGCGTACATCAATTTCTGACTGACGGGACATGGCCACGGTATCGCGTAGAGCACGCCTGTATATGTAGCGGATGCATTGTCCTGGGATGCGCACACCAGCCTGCCACATGCCCAACTGCAGAGGCAGGGTTTTGCCTAGTCAATGCGACGATATGGAAACGCTAACCAGTTGAGTGGTCGATACTGAGCGGGGTAAATTCCCGTGGCTGTCGCGTCTTGGGAGTTTGATGATCCTTTCCCCAGTAATCAGTTCGTTCCATCATTATTGGAGAAGCACCGTGCGGGGCTTTTTGATAGGCCCGGTCGTATAGCTCGTCGTGAGCTCTCGGGGCAGTATATTATGCATTGTGCAGGAGTAATCCCCGCTCCACCAGCTAGAAGCAGATCTAGAGACACTGGTGGTGTACTAGAAGGACTAAAGGCTCGACGGTGAAGTGGGGAGAATTTCGATCATTGAGCGCTACGCATGCATGTGAAGTGCACGTAATATAGCATGGAGGTTCAGATGACTTGGAGAAGCTGTTAGCTGATATGGGACTGTGCTAGCCATGCAGATCCATATCGCCTGTGGCGGGTCTGGCATGGGGTGCTCCGGAAATGACTACAGGCGAATTTGATTTGCTGCAGTCGAAAGGAAGAGATGTCCGTCCATACGCTGTGTGGTCTAATCCGATGTTCTAGATTAGCCCTACATGTACGTGCTCCTGAGAAATATGCATCTTTCGCACTTACTCACCCGTTACCAGATCGCTCAGATCGCTCTCAAGCACATCTTTGTTGAGCTAACGGGCCAGGGGTCCTACAGTTAGCCAGTCGCAAAAATGCCTCGAACTTGAGTTATAGGTGGCTCTCGGTCCCCAGCTCTTGTCGTGCAGTACCGATCATGGACACGTGTATCTGCCTCGCCAGCCGAACAATAATTACTCTCACAAATCAGAGGGCTTTGCTAATGAGCATTGATAATATCCCCTGCACCAGGTCGCCGTATGAGGTCATAGACGACCTACAGCACAAGTAAGCATACAGTGGGCTCATTCGCATACATAAGTGCAATAAGAATGGCGTCTAACTGGGTTGTTGCACAGGTGTGGAGAATGAACGCTCATTTTACATGTCCGATAATGGCGTGTACCGCGGTTGGGAGTATTTGCATGCTCTTACAACGTATCATGGAGTTGGGACTTGGGTGCTACATATCCATCCGTAGTATCTAAACAGAGGGCCACGGCTGCGGCATATTTAGTCTCCCAGGACACCCTATCCATATGCTTCAAAAGACTACCACCTCTTGGGACTAATCATTATGTTAGCCTTGCAAATATGTGTTATCCCTTTGGCCTTCGTCGTTCTTGCTACTCTTTTCGCCCGGCATTATTCCAAGCAACCAGGAAAATTCCCTCCTGGTCCACCGGGCTCTGATCATACAGGGCTACTCGAAGGCCATCGTTGGAACGCTTTCAAATCATGGAACGACAAATATGGTTCAGGCTCCCTTTACAATCTTGGCGGCTTCTGTCCCGTTTTCTAACGACATACCATCCAGGACCTGTTGCAAGCTTCTTTATTGGATCACAGCGTAATATTGGTAGGCCTTACGTGACATGTTTAATGCAACGTGACTTTTTTAACTTCCGCAATATGCAGTGCTCGGTACTATGGAGGCGGCTGTCGACCTACTTGAGAAGTCCGGAGAGATTTACTCGAATCGCCCCCATCTTGTCATGGGGTAGGTACTTTTTTTTATACCTGTGCAGATATAGTTGATGCTCACTCGATATAGAGAGTTTCTTTTTGCACGACTACGCGGATTCTCAATGACCTATGGAGCTAAATGGCGGAAATGGCGGACAGTTTGTTCTCCTTTATCTTCCGGGGTTGTTGGTGGTTTCTCTGACGGACCCTGCCCGTTTTCCCTTGTAGCTTCAAGGCTCGATGTTTGGTGCCAAATTGGCACCCAATGTGAAGCCCATGCAGGTCAATGAATCAGCAGTGCTCATGCATGATTACCTGACGAACAGCGATCCGTCGAGACACCACAAAATCCTGCGAAGGTATGTTTCAGTTATACGCAGCGTGTATATAAGACTGTCTGATATAGTGTCTTGTCCAGGTACACCGCATCGTTAATGTTCTATCTTGGATACGGACGACGTGTCAAGTCTCTCGAGGATCCCCTTTGTGTAGAGCATGACAAGGTAGAAGAATGTAAGCTTCCACCACCCCTCCGCCGCTCAGAGCTGTGCTTACCTCTTTGTCAGATATTGAGAGGTACGTGAAAGTCCATGCGTTAACCCGCTAACATAATATCCACTGAAGTGTCCTCCTTTCTAGTACGAAGTAAGTATGCCATCCTGTCCAAAAGTTACGAAGTTAATCACTTTGTCAGAATTCCCGGACGATATTTTATAGAGAGTGTACGTATTCACCATACCTTAGGCTGGCGCCAAAACTAATTATCTTATTGTACAGTGGCCAATTTTGCTTTGGCTCCCAGTAAGTCAAAACTGACTGGCAGGATAAACCTCACCTAATGTATCCATAGCGACCCTTGCAATGGTTCCGTAGAGAACCAGAGAAGCATCGAGATATCAACACAAACCTCTACCTGACTGCCATGAACGATGTTAAAAGGAAGATGCAAAGTGGAACCGCCGTCCCATGTACGGCTACGTACGGTCTGAGTAAACAAGATGACCTAGGTTTCACCGATATCGAGTTGGCCTATGCACTTTCCGCCCCGTGGGCAGCAGGAATTGGAACCGTAAGTTCAATGCTCACTTCCCAGGTGGGATTATAAGCTAATAATACAACAGACAACAACTGCTTTTGAGATAGCCATTTGTTTGTATCCCTCATCCATTCCATTTTGACATCTCTACTTATTCACCGCTTTCTACAGTGGCCATGTTGCATTATCCAATGTGTGTTCGTAAGGTGCAGGAGGAGCTTGATGCAGTCGTCGGTGAAGACCGCATGCCCAACTTTGAGGACCAGCAGTCCCTACCTTATTTGGATGGTTTTATTAAGGAGACATTGAGGTTTGCTGTGTTTATTCGAATTCGATGTGGACAGGTAGTTGCTAAGATATACTCTACAGATGGAGAACCGTCACTCCTACCGGAATCGCGCACTCATCGACCGAAGACTATACATATCGGGGGATGACGATCCCCAAAGAGTCTACTGTATATGCTAACGCTGCGTATGTCCCCTTTTGTGCTGAAGCCAGCAACATACTTACTCATGTGCTATTCGATCATAGTGCGATTATGCTTGATCCCAAAGTTTTCCCCGAGGGAGAGAAGTTCATCCCGGAGCGGTTTATAGAAACCACTGACCCAAGGCTGATCAACCACAAATTCGGTTGTTTTGGCTTTGGGAGAAGAATCTGCCCGGGCATGTATGTGGCACTTCAATCGCTCTATATTGTAATTGCTCGGTAAGTACATATTCTCCTTTCCACACTTCCCGTCATTGATCTGACATTAGAATTTGAATCAGAATGCTCTGGACGTTCGATGTGCGTCCGATTGTCATCGATGGAAAGCCCTTCATTCCGGATAAGGACGATTTCACCACGGGATTGGTCAGCTATCCGGCCAATTTACGGTATCGACTTATTCCCCGCAGTGAGAAGCGCAAGGAGCATGTTATCAAAGAGGCTCAGCGTGCCAATGCTGATATGTCTTCTCTGGATGGTTAGTGGGTCGGTGTATATAACTATGTGACCGCGGGTGTTCACTAGCCCGGCCCTTCATCGCCTCGCCCAAACCAATAATTGATCAGGCAATTATTCAACATAATTGCGTCTTATGATGTAATGAACCCTCATTTCCGTTGCATATTGACATTGTCATGGGAGCTCTAAAGGTTGCATAAATACGAGCTGAATCCTACATGTAGTTAGAATAATAAAAAAGGCCTTCATTCGTATTGAATCGGTGGAGATCAAGTATTTCTGCGCTTTACTCATTTCCTGCCAAGCCTTCAAAACTGCCATAATATAGCGCACGAGTAAACTGCGGCACAGAAGCATAATAGAGGACCGAATTATAACTTCTATCTCATTTCAGTGAGCGAGCTGACTAGATAAATGCCTGATGACTGGTCATGTTAGTAGACCGCGAGGGGCATCAAGATGCGAAGATCAAGATGTAACAGAATATATCGTTTTGCATTACAATTTACAAGAGGAAGTATCCGATAGAAATAAATTAACCTTGGATATACGTGCGTAGAATAGAGCGACCCGTGCATTGATCGACTCAGTTTATGAACATCCAAGCCTGTCACCCAAAGTAAATAACAGCAGCATCTGAGAAAGAAGAATTGTTTCCGATCACACACGCTGTTTTCAAATCAGTGCGCATGGCGACCAGGCGTATTGCGAGGACCCCTAGGCGCGTTCGGAGGCGGGGTGTTATAGATGGTTCTGTGAGACTGAACAAAGCCATGAGGTTGAGGGACCTGGGCAGTTCTGGGATCAACAGCCGTAGGAGGCATGTTGTAAGCCCTGGGATCACCGTATAGGAGGGGATTGTACTGAGGGCCATAAATACCACCTGGGTACGGAGGACAAGGGAAGTAGACCGGTCCATGAGTGGGCATGCTAGGGTAAGGATGGGGAGGAACACTCGCCATAGGGTGGACATGCATAGGAGCCGCGGCGAAAGCAGGGATAGGCCCTGCTACACGGTGCACGGGGACAGGGGCTGCGATGGGAGCCGGAGCATAGTAGGTCTGGCTAGCGGGAGCGGGAGCAGACACCATAGCAGGAGCTGGACGTGGAACGCTAGTAGAAGGCTCGACAGGAGCACTCGTGGGATTGATAACCGGTACGTCCTTTGAGGGACGTCGTGGGGTGCTGGAAGAGGGTGTCTGAGTACCAGTGCTCTGGGGGGTATCCTTAGTGACGTCTTTGGGGCTCGAGGAATCACCCTTCTCACGATCACTTGCGGGGCCCTTACCAACAGTGTTTGGATTCACGATGGGAATAGCCTTAGACGGCCGACTAAGACGCCGAAGAGCCTGCTGAGAAGACTGCTGAGGGGCCTTCTTAGGTGCCTGTTGAGGGGTATGCTGAGGAGGACTGGGCTTTCTGTCAGCTAGAGTTGTATTACCCGAATTGTTAGGACTGGTAGAACGGGCCTTGTTGGCCGCGTCGTATTTTTCCGGATTGATACGGCGTTTCTCATCTTCAGGGAAGCGGTTTTCTTTCAGGACCGTCTTGATCTCTTTTCGAACCTGCTTCATGACACCAAGAGGTCCGTTCCATTCTTCCTCGACGATGTCAGTGATCCAATAAATTCCCGAGTTGAAATCCGGGTTCTTGTCTATCCTCATGTTCATGACATAGCACTCATCTGTATCCATCATAATAAGCATCATGTTGAGGAGCTCTTTGGCGTAGTACTCGCCTTCGGGCAGCGGGCACCAGAAGTACCATGCGTCCCAATCGGCGTCTAGGTTGCTGGGTACAAGACCATTGTATTGTTCAGAGTAGCAGCCTGGGACAATCTTGAACACCCGGGCAATTGTGTCATCTTTGGGAATCTTTGCTAGTTCCATTGAGGCTTTTCCTTTTTCCATTGTGCTGGCGTTCATTTCGCGCCTTTGGAGAAAAAGTCTTGGTGTGCGGCTTGTCCTGAAGGAATTCTTGCTAAATTGATAGACTTGGTGAGTTTTTCAAGCGTCGATGGTAGAAGTCCTTCGCACTTGATGTTTGAGAGTGGTTGCACAGACTATGAAAAGGGCTAGGTTAACTATATTTATATTTTTCAGGGCATGTGTTCGTGGCATGAGTGTAGGTAATTCCCGCTTCCTACAAAGAGGAGTCATGACGAAACTTGGAAATAGTTTGAAGGTTGGGGGGTTTCCTGTCGATCGAGAGAGAACAATGGGCTTGTTTCTTTGTTCGGGTAATACCGTGAGACAATGTCTTTGAAGCTTTGCTCCTCGAGAATCCGGGACTTCAAACACAAAGAAGTTATCCAAGGCAAATGGCACGATTGCATGTTAACAAAGCCATGGCTATGGGAATTTTATGCGTTTAACTCTCCCGGAGGACCTTTCTTGTTGCTATAACCCTGGGTTATGCTCTCTGTTAACGTAGACTCATACTGTGACCCGGGGGATTTGAACTTTGCCTTGGGTAGGCATGGTTGGACCAATGCTCATTATATTAAAACCTAAAACGTCTTCCTCGGACTGAAACGTATGCACCTAGTCCTATTGCATAAATGCATTGCGGCCTTTTCTGCGGATCAAATAAAAGCTCGCGGTATGCCTTCACTCAACAAGACATTACACAGATCAGGATCCGTTAAATCAACGTTCAACGACGGGGCATCCGCAATATGTGATTCATGTTCAAGCCCGGGGCCATCGACCCCAATTCCCAAGACAGGTGTGATCCCCTGATCTTTGGGTGGGCTATGTTGAGAGCCGAAATGTCCATGTGTGGCATTGATAGACAAGCCCATTGATTTTGACACACTTGCACCATAGTCTTGACCAGCCCCGTCCTTTCCCACTCCACTCCTATCACCCATCACCCGGTTTTGCCGACGTCTCTGCCACTGTCGCTGCAGAGTGCTCAAGAAAGTACTCGTTCGTCGAGCGTTCTCAAAACAACAACCCATCTCATCGAGCGCACGGAAACACGTGCTCAGATGGGTTAGGAGCTGTTGGTCGCGAGGTCGAGATTTAGTAGGGACAGTAGTGAAGATGAGAATGAGTGCCGCGGAAAAAATGAACGAGATGAGTTGGACGTTCGCGTTGTCAAAACTGTAGGCTTGCTCATACATGTTTAGTACTTCGACAATCGATACCGCAGATTCGATGCACGTTCTTCGCGCATGATTGGGACCGGGGCCTTGTAGCGGTTGAGGTTGTATGTAATGTCTTGAAATGTAGGGGCGATGGCAGTGGATCATGAATTGGTGGTATTGCATGCTGGAAGGGCGTTATTGTATGGTAGTAGGTAGAACCGGCTGCAGACTTACTGGAGAGTGAGGGTATGTGGTAGAGGCTGTTGTACGGCCTGTGTATAGTTCTCGTCGATTCTTAGCTCCGCAGGAAGAGTCCCCTTCCATGCTTTTAACCTCTCAACGGTGTCGAATGTCAGCTCTTGCAGCGCATGCTTCGATATTTCGATACAACCATATCTACACCACCTGTGAGCTCTAAATTTGCTCATACATAACCCATGAAAAACCACTTACAACACGTCTGTCAAGTGCAGCATGGTTTCGTAGAGTGAGACCCATCCCTTGCACAGCATATTCGCAGGAACAGGCAGATCGATCATATTAGTATCGGGATATGGTTTCCATTTCATCGTGGACAAAGTGTTTTGTAGTGGAGGTCTCCGGACCGTGACAATATCCATGCGACTCTGCGCCGAACGCCCTAGATAGAACCCCCAGAATCTGATCTTTCAGCACTAGCTCAATAGTTAATGGGCTCAAGGAACTGACTGCTCATTCAAATAGACACCCCAGAACACCCTACGTCGTAGCTCGGCGTCTTGATACGGGATTATGCCTCTTTCAACATATGAATCCATATCAAGATGTAATCCCAGGTCAAGGGTTAGTCGCATTGCCATTCCTCCTCCATGTCAGCATGGTGTAAAGAACCAAAGACCCGTCTCTCCTACAAACACCTACCGCTATATAGCCAGCCCCTCGTATCTCTCGTACATAGTGCCTCATGATTGCTCAAAATCACCAATCCTTGGATCGTTGCAATAGATGGGGTTTCCAGCTCCAATTCCAGCAATATCTTGGCCCGGTCACCAAAGAACTCGGCTAATGACCGCGGGAATGTCACGAACTCAGGATGATATCTTGGCTCGTAAGCAGCACCGAGTGCACACATTGCACATGACAATGTGGGTGAGTAGTAAGGCGTCGCTATACCTTCGTATTTGCTCTGCGCTCGCGAACGCCAAAAGGTGTCCGCGTCGATGACATGGAGGCAGGGATCTTGCCAGGCAAAGAAGAGCTCGAGAAGACGTTTTTCAAATATCTCGTCGATCTCCTTGTCGAGGCCTGCATTCTCTAAAAGCTCGGTGGCATCTTTTTGCACGGCGATCGGTGGTGTGACGTCCACCAAAGCATCTAGTAATGTTAAGTTCGAAGTGGATCCGAAATAGCGTAGTTGGCCGTCGTGGGTAAATTGGAGTCGTCCTAGCCGGCATGATAGTTGGTCGGTCACTTCGTCGTCGCTTTCTTCATCCACTTCATCGTCTCGGTTGGGAACGCCGGGGCCCTCGCGAGCTCCCTGTGGTGCTGCCTGCCTGCCAAACGCTCCTTTACGCTCACCCTGTTGCTTGTAGGCGTCCTGTCCGCTGTTTCTGGTTCCTGCTGGCCTCAGAGCATGACTATTACCAGTAACCGGGGTCTCCCAGGTTTTCTTCTCTCGGCGCTCTCCGCTCGTTGCCAGAGAAGATGCCTTCGCTATTTCATCTCCATCACCCCCTTCATCAACCTCCATCTCGACCTCACTCCTGCGCTCCGGATTTGCATCCAAATCATCACATACCACCTCAAGGGCTTCAATGATGCTCTTTAGTGCCAGATAATCATCTTCTTCAATCTTCGGGACAGGGAGCCCTGAATCCATAATATACTGTGCCAAAGTGTCGACTCGTCGCGCGAGCAACCCAACTGCCACTCTGACTTGCACTTTGCGCTTGTCGTTACTTTGCTTGTAGCGACATAGTCGACCTCTGCTGGAACAGTTTCGGCAGCTTGGTGTTGCGCCGTCGCACTGATGTTTGCTACTTAGTTTAACTGGTGCGTGGTCGGGATGGTGGTGATGGACTTACCTTGACTTTTCCGTCTCGACATGGAATGCATGCCGTTGTGACGTGCTTGCGAGTGGTTCCCGGGGGTTTTCGTCGACTGGGCATTTTTTTCCACTTGGGATCTGGAGAGGAAGGAAATAATGTACCAAACTTGCTTTATTAATGGTGGAAGAGATTGAATGTGATGTCGTTGCGGAAAAAGGATGGACGGCTCCGCAGCTCCGGGAATTGAATCCCGGGGAGGCAAAAGGGTTTTCGGCACGTGGATGGAGCCCTAACTACATCATGTCCCTTGTATATGAACCCTTTTTCTTGTTATACCAAGTTACATCAAAGGTTTGAGTACATTGAAGCTTCTTCGATCTATCAAAGGGCTTCATATCTTCTTCGGTAGCTGGTACATATATGTACACATAGCCGAAAGAGCCTGCATTTTCTCCTGATGTTTTGACAAACAAAAGAATTTCGACGCAATATGCAGCAAGAATAGCTTCGAAAGTCATTAATATTTATTATATACTGCCAAGAGTAAGACAGCTCACCTAAGACTGATTTATAATGCCTATGGACGACAATGGATCAACCTCCCCCATCAGCGTCATTGCGGGGTGATTCTTCATCTGCCGGGAACTGAATCCCGAGAAGGAAGATTATCTTACATCTCGTCAATAATCACTCCAGAATATTGGTTTAAAACTACTCCTCAAACGACTTATCTCACAATCGCTTCGCAAAAGCTTAATATCGGCGTCGTCGGGCTCGGCCGTATGGGTCAACGCCATGCCCTAAACGTTCTGCATCGGGTTCCGCGCGCCCGCCTACACAGCGTATGCTCTGTCGCTGCGCTTGAGATTCAATGGGCGAATGAACGTTTGGCTACCGAAGGAGTCAAAGTGTTTGATCGATTTGAAGAGGTGATAGTCACCCCAGGACTAGACGCAGTAATCATTTCGTCTCCAACGGCACTACGTATGCAGCATACGCTTGCTGCTGTTGATAAGAAAGTTCATGTACTGTGTGAGAAGCCGGTCACTACTGACCTTGCCCAAGTAATTCCTCCAGTTGTCTACCATCTTTCTATGATTGGCAATATGTTGAGTTGGATGTGTACGTCCAGCTTCGCGAGCTCATCATCATCGCGGAATCAAACCCCAGTACCAAGGTAATGGTAGGGTTTATCCGCCGCTTCGACGCCGAATGCCGCGCCGCCGCTCAGAAGATCCAAGAAGGCGCCATAGATGACCCGTTAATCGTTCGGTCCCAGGGGAAGCTCGACACGTCAGACTTTTTCACTGGCTATCTCCGCGCCAGTGGCAGGATTTTCGTCGATACTGTCGTCCACGATATCGATCTCACCCTGCCTTTTCTTGGGGAAGATGCAGTGCCCAAGGAACTGTGGGCTAGGGGGTTAATCGCCCATCATCATGACCTTGCGGATCTTGGGGACGTCGATAACGCCATTGGCGTGGTTAAGTTCTAGAATGGCACAATAGCGCATAATATCATTAGCGGACCATGGGATCCAAGGGCAAGGTTTCGGTTAACCTGGTGCCGAATCGGAATCGAGTGCAAGTGTCCAACGGGACGGGTATTGTGCAGGATGCTACGCCGAGCTGGATTGATCGGTATAGCGAGGCTTTTGTGACGGAGTTGGAAGAGTTCGCTGAGCGATTTTGGATGGGAGAGAGCTGCCGTTGAGGTTGGAGTCGGCGTATACGGGGTTGAAAATTGCCCTGTCGCTGCAGGAGAGCTTGAGCACAGGGCAGAAGATTGAGTTTCATGAGATTGGAAATCGAAAGGCATAGTGGTCGAATCCCCATTGGAATATCAGGAGCAGACAACTTGATTTGTTCACGAAGCTGGCTCTGACTCAAGCACGCATACAATAGGTTGTTCTTGGTAAAGTTGAATTCAACCAGCCAACTATGGACATTGGTTTTGACATGTGAAGATCCCCTCTTTCAAACATGGCGGGAGCGCAACAACTATGTTATAGTTCGCTATATGTCCACGTAGCTCCTCGACTTGTCGCGCCGTTCTAGTGATTTTTTACATAAAATAGTGTTGTATATACTCTAAGAGAATGTAGGTTGTACTCCTAGGCCACAGTTATGTTACACCTATTTAAGTCAACCTATTTCATGTTGCAAGAGGAATTAGTGACTTAATTCTAAAAAAAAAAAAAAGCCAACGCGGGATTCCCCCGCAGCCGTGAGATCAGAACTCTGACGCTCTAGCGATTGAGCCAGCCGGCCTTGGTTATGGTTGCTTCCAAACTTCTGATCTATGTGCTTGATAACATGCCTGAGGAACCAGCGACTGTAAACCAAGTCACATGACCCTGGGCCTGAGACTGTGCAGGAACCGGTGAGACCGCTGCCCTCCGCAGAAGCGACTCAAAACAGCCAAAATAATTATGACGTAGACCTTCCAGCAGAGGGACTCTCTGTGTCGATTATCATCGGTTAGATTCCGAACTTGGAAGGCGTGAGAAATCTGCGAAGATTGACAGTCGGTACGGAGTCCTCGGAGAAAAACACAACAACGGTTGTCACATGACCTTTTCTCGGCTGACCAGTCCAAAATAGGCGGCCCTACATAGTTATGCCTCCTCTTAACCACAATTTACTTTGTATTATCTGAAGGATCTATATTCCAGCATTCGGGTAAAGAATTCTGTTGCTGAACCCGTAGTGCATATTGAAACTTCATCAATTGTTTGCGATTAATCGGTTCAGTGGTCGACCTGCGCTCACATATACCCCCAACTCCTACATTGAGGTGGCTTGAGTATTCAAAATACTCCCTCGGCTTTCAAAAGACTATTTGTGTCAATAATGCAGAGTCCAGTCCATTTATTGGATGTACATTATCTTTCGCTCTTCTCCAAAGATTGTTACGAAGTAGTACTACAAAGGCTACCGAGAGATGCTGATATATATCGGAGGTGTCTGGTTTAAGGTACAATACCGAACATGACAGAACATACCTGATGTTGTGTGCTAAGACAGTTGAAGCCGATGATACCGAAAGGATAGAACAAGTTGGTTTAAGTAAACCCTCAATACGGCAATCGTATATAGAATCTACACCACATGCCCAGCAGAGAGACGCGACAGTTAAATTGCGAGCTCGGGGTAAACCCTGCGAAGTACGTTGAGCCCTGCGCAACTCGGGACTCATTGCCCCGAACAATGCACGAAAGGGATGTTCGAGTAAGCTTAACGGCTGCAGTTGTTCCCTGCTCGGGGCCCTATGAGGCGGCTGTTTATCTGATTGACGACTCGGTCGGTAATCGGTATAGAATTAGATTAAGCTCACGGTAGCTCATCGTTAGATTATTAGATTTCGTTATTGGTACTTCTGAGGTACTTGGACCATCTATGAAGATATTTCAGAATGGTGTTGCTCCCCAGCCGGGAATCGGAGCGCTATACATCTATGTTAGAGGAATCTCGGGCTGTCATTCAGTAAGATGATCTTATCGAAGCCTACAGATATTGTTCGACGTATATGGTGAATGAGTATAGCATGGAGCGATTGCTACGGGTACTACGATCAACGTAATCGGCTCTATACAGAAAACAGTAGAAGGTTAGATGGTGACCCCCATGAACCATGACTAATGCCATACGAAACGCGGCTCTCGAACGTTCGATTTGTCCCAAACAGGACCCCGACGGTGCACGGGCCGCCAAATGAGAGATGTTTCTCGCAAGGTACATATCGACGGTTAACTGCTAGGAAGTAACTAGATATGCAAGCGCCCCGAAAGGTCGGCTTGCAAGGTTTCCTAGTTTTATTTCGAACCGATCTTCTGTTATAACAAAGCTAGTGGTTTATTGTCCCGAATCCTACAGTCCTACACAAGGTGTACATCGGTGACCGTGGAACCGATCGATGCCCTGGATTCCACTCTGTGGAAGCGAACCGAACCCCAGATTGCGGAATTAGCCGGGGTCGGAGGAACACCGATACAGAAATTATCCGTACGGGTAAAAGCGTCGGCCGAGATGGTGATTGGTGGAGGGCTGACATAAGCGAGAGGGTGGGGTGAAACGGGCTCCGGAGGAATGTTGACCGACGTGACGTCATCTCATTTCCACCAGTCAGAGGGCGCCATTTGGAGGTTGTACTTTTTCTACATGTGCAGTGTAGGTAGGCACTTGCATGGCGGCTGCACCATGTATGAAAGGGAGTGACAGGTGCAAGTGCAGATATGATTAGGGGGTATAGAGTAAACCGTACAAAGTTCGTAGACAATGACACCTGTCCAGAACTACAAATGGAAAGTGTAAACTCAGGAATTGGGAATCTGGAACCCCGGAAACGGAGTCCAAACGGGCAATCCCACGCACTGCCCCGCCGAGGGGTTCCTGGCGGGGTAAAAGAAAAACATCGCGATGGAATGGAGGGGTCACGTTAGGAAGGTCCAAGGAAAGTATTGGCACGTCTTGCATTGCGTCTTTTTAGACCCCGCCGGAGAAATTGCCCTCCAGACTGCTAGGTATTTTATTGCTGCTCTTTCCCTCTTCTTTGACTTTTCTTTCTCTTCTCTTTTCTCCTCATCTCTATCTTCCTCTTTTCTCCGTTCACTCTCCATCTCTTCATCCATTCCACCATCACCATGTCTCTCGGCAAGACCTTCACTCTTAACACCGGTGCTAAGATCCCGTATGTTTTTCCCTTCGACTTCAATTGACCCGATTCCAAAACTGACTTGACTAGCACTCTGGGATTCGGCACCTGGCAGTCCGCCCCCGGTGAGGTCGGCGAGGCCGTCTACCACGCCCTGAAGGCTGGTTACCGTCACCTGGTAAGTGGATCAGTGATCACGTCAATTCGGACAGAACTCGCTAACAAACCTAGGATCTGGCTACTATGTAGGTTGCGTTATTCGACCCCTGTCGCACTCCGTACTGACCCACCCAAGCTACGAGAACCAGCGCGAAGTCGCCGACGGTATCAAGCGTGCCTACAAGGACGTTCCCGGCCTCAAGCGTGAGGACATTTTCATCGTACGCACTACAGCCAATCCATCGATTATTCACGACGTCCATATTAATTCAATTCAATATAGACCTCCAAGCTGTGGAACAGCCAGCACCACCCCGATGATGTCGAGAAGGCTCTTGACGAGTGTCTTGCCGAGCTGGAGCTGGAGTACCTTGACGTATGCCTTCTCCGCCCTCCTTCTGTCAGCTAATACTAATCTGTGCAGCTCTACCTCGTCCACTGGCCCGTCTCCTTCAAGCGCGGCGACAAGTACTTCCCCCTGATTGCCAACAGCTCCGTCGAGGGCGGTGACGTCGACATCGAGGACAGCATCTCCATCGTCGACACCTGGAAGGCCATGACCAAGCTGCCCAAGTCCAAGGCCCGCGCTGTCGGTGTCTCCAACCACAAGAAGGAGCACGTACGTTATCCACTTTGTATTCCAAATGTGTTACTCTTCAATCAACCAAAACGAATGCTGACTTGACGTCCACAGATCGAGGCCCTCATCCAGGCCACCGGTGTTGTCCCCGCTGCCAACCAGATCGAGCGTCACCCCGTTCTCCAGAGCAACGACCTGATCCAGTACTGCAAGGAGAAGGGCATCCACGTCACTGCCTACTCCGTAAGACCCTCACTTCATCCTCCTGACCCACCCCATCTATCTCAATGCTAACTGAACCAAGGCCTTCGGAAACAACGGCTTCGGAGTCCCCCTCCTCATCAACCGCCCCGAGATCAAGGAAGTCGCCGAGTCCGTCGCCAAGCGTGTCGGCCACCCCGTCAGCGGCGCCCACGTCATCCTCGCCTGGTCCCAGGTCGGTGGCGTCAGTGTCATCCCCAAATCCGTCACGCCTTCGCGTATCGCCGATAACTTCAAGGAGATTGAGCTCACCGACGAGGAGGTCGCCAAGGTCTCTGAGCTGGGCAAGGAGCGTCGTCGCTACAACACTCCTTACGTTGCTAACAAGCCCCGCTGGGATGTTGATATCTTCGGTGAGGATGACGAGAAGCCTGCTACTCACAAGGTTATTGTTTAAATGACCTTGATTGGGGACCTGGTTGGTTAGTGCTGGTCACTAGAGGATTGGATTGGTGATGTGTTATGATATATAGCGGGTATCGGGTGAATAAAAGATGGTTTTTCTTTTGAATATATGATCCAATGAGATGATTATTATGAACCTTTTGTGTTGGGTGTTGTGTATGTAGCATTACAGCTCGGCATTCGGGGCTTGGTAGATCTGGGCGTAGTACCAACATGAAACCCAGAATCATACGAGTCGGAAGTACAGCCAAGATGCAACGGAAGCCAGGACATGCATGCATGAAACGCAACACTTCTGACAAATGTCCACTACCCCCGCATTCGATTTATAATGAAGGATCATATCCCCGAGAGCCGAGTTCTCTATATCGAGTACCATTTCCGAGTCCCGAGATAAACATATAACATCCATCTTTCCAGGTCACGGTATCTATCTTCACATGTCCCCTTCTAATTATCTCAGACAGAAAAAGAACAGCCCATCAACCAAAATGTCCCCCATCCCACAAACAACCAAACAATGGACCCTCTCCCACAAACCGCACTCCCATCTCCCCATCCTCCCAAACACCCCCGAATCTCTTTCCCCCGAAACACCGCCAACATTCACCCTCACCACCACGCCCCTTCCCTCCCCCGGGCCCTCCCAAGCCCTCCTCAAAACAATCTACCTCTCCAACGATCCCGCCCAACGCGGCTGGATCTCCGCCACCGCCGACCCAGCCCGTCTCTACGTCCCGCCCATCAACATCGGCGAAGTCATGGGCTCGACCGGCATCGCGGAGGTCGTTGTCTCCGGTGACGAGTCCCGCCTGAAGCCAGGGAGCAGGGTATTTGCGCGCACGGGGTGGAGCGAGTACACCATTGCGTCTATTGAGGAGTGTACGGTGATCGAGAGTTTGGAGGGGCTCAGGGATACGGTCTTTTTGGGGTCGTTTGGGCTGCCTGGGTTGACGGCTTATTATGGTCTTGTGGAGGTTGTTAAACTTGGGAGGGAGGATACGGTTGTTGTTAGTGGAGCTGCTGGGGCCGTTGGGAGTATGGTTGTGCAGATTGCGAGGAGGGTGGTGGGGTGTAAGAGGGTTTGTTTTTTTTTTCTTTCCCCTTTATATGGGTTTCATTATTTTGATCGTTTGTTGGGGATGATGAAGTGGCTGTGGTGATGGTTCTGTTAGAGGGTGGAGTATGCTAACGGGTGAGGATAGATCATCGGCATCGCCGGCACAGATGAGAAATGTCGCTGGGTCGAGAAGCTCGGCGCAGACGTGTGTCTCAACTACAAGAAAGATACGTTCGAAAAGGATCTATTCCGTGAGACGGAGGGCTTTGTCGAGGTTTTCTTCGGTGAGTTAGGGCTATCCATTTCCTATCCTTTTCTATGCTTTTTATGAAGACATCAACTAACTGAAGAATTCAGATAACGTTGGCGGTAGGATCCTCGATCTCATGCTCCTCAGAGTAAAGCGATATGGACGGATTGCTGCTTGGTATGTTCTTCCTCTCGTGCCTGGTCTTACGGTACAGCATGAGTGACACTGACTGGTTGATTAGCGGCACTATTGCCAACTACAACCGAGACGGAGATCCGGTGGGGTTGAAGAACTTTTATGTACGTCCCTTCTACCTTTCTTCGTTCAGCTTACTCCCGATCGCAGTGATAAGATACTCTCCGATAGAAATTACTAACCAGTCACAGGAAGTGATATCAAACCGCATCACAATCCACGGCTTCCTCATCTTCGATTACTTCCCGAAAATCGCCGAAGCCATGCAGACGCTAGTGCAGGCGTGGAGAGACGGGAAGATCGAGGTCGACGACGCGACAGAGACGGTCGTGCAGGCTAAATTCGAAGATATTCCGGCAGTTTGGATGCGATTGTTCGAGGGCGCAAATACTGGGAAGTTGACGACGGAGCTTGTTCAGTGACTGGTTGTTCGGGACAGATCCGAGGGTTTATGCAGGGACTGGTATTGAATGATGAATACGCAGTGTTGTCCTGGCTTGGCGACAGTCGAGACTTCGTATGTGATGTTACCGCTGGGATCCATAGGTTTTCGCATTTTGGGATTTGCTTCGCGTAACGTTCAGATTGCAGTCTCCCTAGTCAGAAATGTCATGGACATTTGCAATAGAAAAGACAATGGATAGAACAGAAGTCGCGTCAGTACAGTTTCATGGCCTACTAGGCGCCCTGACAGTAATCCTGCAGATGTCGACAACACAACAGAAAGGAATTCCTCCAAAACGATTCAAAGAAGGCGACTTCGGGTATGGATGCACATACCCATACTGAGCAATACGGAAAGCGGGATAATTCTTTGGAGTAAGATTCTCTGACGCACGAATAAACACCACGCTGACTGCAAGGAGTTGTAGGAAAGATGAAATCCTGGCAACAGTTGTGCCGCAAAAAGGCCATCCGACGGGCATCATCACGTGGACCTACTATTCTGCCACCACGAGGAATTCACTACATATACTTGAATCGCCCCTCGCTAAGAGGAATTGGCCCCTTTCTAGTGGGGTGGAATATCTGACATACATTCAGCACATCGATGGTTCCGATTGCCAAGCAAGAATCGCTTAACTGAATTCATTTCTCAATAACTGCAATGACAGCTATCATCACACCAGCCACAAAGCAGAAATCACCGAATGGTATACCCCCCATCAACACGAATATCCGCCCCATTGATCATCCCACTCGAATCCTATATCAAACATCAGAACAAATCCTTCTCAGCAAGGGTACGTGCAACTTACCTGACACAAGAAAACCGCCGCATCCGCAACCTCCTCCGGCAAAGCAAACTTCCCCGTCGGGATATTCTTCAAGAACGCCTCTCGAACCGAATCCTCACCCCAGGCTTTCTTCCCTAATGCCGTCCACGCCACCGTAGGCGAGACACTGTTCGCCGTGATGCCACGACCTCCCCACTCGGAGGCCATGCTGCGAGTCAGACCCAGTAGTGCGGCTTTCGACGCACAGTACGCGCCGTGTCGGTGCAATGCGATATGCGCCGCCTGAGACGCGATGTTCACGATGCGCCCCGGAGCAGGCGGACTAGTCGAGGATTCTGCGGCTTTGGAGGCGCTGAAATAGAGTCGCGCGAAGGCCTGGGAGCACAGCATCGGCCCTAGTACGTTGGTGGTAAGATGCTTCATGGTTTCTTCAGGCGGTGTGATCTCCATGTCGCTGAGAGAAACATAACCCGCTGTGTTGACCAGAATGCTAGGGAAGACGCGATCTGACACAGAGGATGAAGACGGGGAGATCATGTCCGTCTCTAGCGTGCCGAACGCCGACTGCACGGATTCCGCTGACGTGATGTCGCATTCGTACGTGCGGATTTCATCTCTGCCGTGCGTGGCCCCGTAGCTTTCCTCGAGCAGCTGGTCTCGACGAGAGGCTTCGAATGGCGCGTAGAGAATCGCCAGTCGAGCTCCTTGTTCGCGGAGACGTTTGCCGATGCTGGAGCCGAGGCCGCCTGCAAGGCGGATTAGTGGAGGGATTGGGACCGGTCTAGGGGTCAAACCTACCTAGACCCCCAGGGAGAATGGCTAATCTGCGAGCAAATGCCATGTTCAGCAAAACTGGGGATGAAATTTGACGGGGAAAGATGGAGAGTTGGCGAAGACGGGGTAGCTAGCTGCGTTGGGGCATCCCCTCGTTCATTGCAGATGACGTCAGACGCCCAGCCCTCGGCAAGCAGCTCTCAGGCACCAACCACACTTTATAGATGAGGGTACCTACTAGACAACGTGAAAGCTTTTTACCATTGAAATTTGTACGACTTCTCTCTCACAGACATGCCAATCATAGTTAACACCGATTATCAAAGTCAATCACGCCAGAGATGATCAAACATCAAATTTCCACTCATCAGGAATTCCATCCGAACAATAACAAGAACTCATTGAAATGTTGCGACCGCTAAATTGTGCATTAGAGCAGTGGTGCTCAAATTGCCAACGATTGTCAATGTTCACCATCGACTCGTTCTCTCGATCCCACATAGCGGACATGCCGAGGACATTTTTCTGCGCGTCCAAGCCTACAGCACGGATATACCGCGCCGAGGTGCGCACAAGAATGGCCGTTTCAAACCCAGCGCGTGGAACCGCATCGACGACGGTTGCTCGCCTAAGAGGATTAACTGAAGCCGAGGCCAGCTAAGAAAGGATAGAAACCCGAAATCAACATCAGTTTCCACGAAAGATAGTGCCGCAAAACTTACCAATACCCAGCACTTCACCTCCGTTGCCCCGTTCCAGCTCACATAGAGAATCTCTGGCGAAGAAGCATTCTGGCGTTGTACAACGATACTTGGGTCCGAAGTCGGATACCCTTCCCAATTCCTTTTGTAGACACGGTAGGATCCAAGCGTGCGCCCTAATACACCGAACTGAAGGTCCAAAACCACCTCTCCGTCTGCCCTGTGCTCTGTCAATGCGGGATTGAATCCCCAACAAACAAGAGTATTCCCCCCATCTAAAGACTCGACATTTCCCATTACCATAGTCTGTAGGCCCTTTGGATGCCAAAGTTGACGAACGCTAGACATTGACATTGTCGCGTAGTCGACCGTAAAGAACCGGGCTGTGGAACAGTTGGAAGTACAACCAAGAGAGGTATTATAAACGTGGTTGTCGAACATGGTGAGGTGCTTCAAGACCTTGTCGTGGAAGGTTACATGGTGTTGGAAGGCGAAGTCGGGCGCTCTCCCGGTGGCGCTGTCGGTGAATTGGTTCTTCTTTCCACCCATAATCCAGATGGGGATGCCGCTGGTGCCGTTGATATGCACGATCATGCTGCAGAGGCTGAAGGACACCACATAATTCCCATCGAGGGTCTAAGATGTGTTACTGAGTTTTACAGCAGTATTGACCAATGGCTAGTTACCTTTTGTATGCTGTTGATATGACACCAGTCCCAGCCGTCAGGCCCTTTGTAGTATGAAACCAAGGAATCTGCGATACCGAAATGATCGCTGGCGTGCCAGGTAAAGAGTGCCTTGCCCGTTATAACATCCACTTCCTGGAAGACGCTATCCAACAGTATGTCTTTTTTCCATCCTCCCACTTTTCTCAGGTTATACGGGATGGGGTTATACACCGTAATTAAAGCCGTCCCTTCGTCTGTGAGGCGGAATTCGTGAAAGTCAGCGCCGACCGGGAGTCCTGTGGTTGTAATTTTATGGACAATATCGTAGGAAGAGTTTAGCATCAGCCAGTTTCCATCTCCGTGGCCCCCTGTTTGCTTCCCAAGCCAGTATACCAGGTAGTCATTGCCCTGGAACTTTTGTATTCCTACATTGTTTACCTTCTGGTCTGAAGTTTCCTTTTGAAACCAAACGAGACTGAGGTCGTTCGTTGAAAAAAGCATTCCAACACCCGTCTCGGGGCTATTTCCATAGTTTAGAAAGAAGTGCGAGGCGTTGTCCACCGCTGCTTTGTCCCAGGTATTGACTAAGAAGATCGGAGACGTTACGTTGGACGTGTAGTAGGTCTGGTTCGGTCTGAGCCCAAATCGGCCACTTTGGTAAGCGACAAAGTCGGTAATGGGTGCAACATCGGCGGCCACGAAGGTGTTGAGTGCGAGGAGCAGGTAGAGAAATATATGGCAGGGCATCTTTGAAAATTGACGACGTAGTGTCACAATCTTGATTATGGTCGGACTCGTGAAGGAGATTGAGTGGGGTATTATCAGTGTGCAACGTTGGGCATCTTGACCAGAGTGAATGAGGAAACTACGGCGGCCACCGCAGGGAAGCCGAACAGGGCCAATGTAGTTCGACTTATGTATCAAAGAGGAAGGTTCATCGGGGCCGGTAGAGTCGATACCATCTGACTTTGAACACCCACCTTTTCGTAAAATAGATTAACAGATGAAGAAATCAAATTGTAGTAGTTTTGGGGCTCTTTATAATATAACGTGAGGTTGACGACATGTGAAGTGGGTAGTTCGCAGGGACTAGGTTAATTGATATCTTGGATGGGAGTCTTTGCAGAGGGTGAAAAAAGCTTAATCGAGCCCAAACCACCTACTACGCCCCAGTTAACTAAATATAAATGCCCAACTGTACTCCGGAGTAGATAAGGTAACCGCACAGACTAACCCTTTCCGAAGGAATTCCTCTGTTTATGCAATTTCCCCCTAATTCTACTTGCTTGGTCTAGCCTTTATAGCTATGCTTTGAGAAAGTATGTGTCACATCATCAGATAGAGCAGACAGACGAAGAGAACAAGCCGACCTCTTCTCCGCACTCGTATTCCTCATTCCACGGTAACTAAACCCACACAAAGCCAAATTCCACTAGCACGAACCAGTTGCAACAAGCCCATGGCAAAAGCGCAGCCCTCAGCTCTCGGGCTACAGAACACGTACTATACTGCCCGTCTCATGAACTCAACCCGTCCTATCGGGCTCGAATAACCCGACCATCGGGGCATGCATCCAGGCCCGTGCCTGCGTCAAGTAGAGACCCGAAAGAAAACACAAATCTCCGATCCACGAGTTTCGGGCGTACAGGGAAGCTTTTGTTGGACTGAACGGGGGCTCTAGCGTACGCCACTCGGAAAAAAAGGGCGGCAAGTGAAGGGATGCGGGGAAAGCTCTGGGGTCGGTCTGGGTCTGGGGTTTCCCGGAAGACGCGGAGGGTGGTAAGAATGCCACAGCCACGGTGGAATTGGCACAGCATGTTGATAATACGAGGGCGAAGTAACTGATTGAATTCCTTTGAGAGCTTTATTCTGCTCTATCCTATCCTGTGGGTATTTGATATTTCAATAATATCAATTGCAATATTTATGATTAACTGATGAATCTACTTTGAGAGAACCCTAAGGCACGAGTAACGGTTTAGGGGACTGCAAGGCAAGTACATGTTCGTCTTAGCCATTCCCATTCAACTGGGTGTAGATCTCGTATCTCTTCGTCCATTCATTCCTAGATTCTATCTAACCATCAAATTTAGCCGTAATCACGTGATGTACAGTACTATATAGTACAAACAACCTCATCACTCCTCCATAATTTTGATATCCCGATCGGGATGCGGTGCTCAATGAGCAATTCGTATCGAGAACCTCTAAGGAAGGCGAGATTTGCCGGCCTTGCGGCTGGCTTCAAGGGCGCCGGCCAAGCCGAACTGGCTGGCAATGCCGTTGACACGGTGGGTGGAGTTCAGGTTCTTGACGACAACCATCTGGTAGCAGGTGGCGGAACCTTGGCGAGAGGCAATGACGGACCAGGCGAGGAAAAGCTCCCAGATCTATTGCGGGTTAAATTTTGTTATACAATTGATGACGGGGTGACGGGAACTCACTCTGTACCATCTAGGTCCGTACTTGGCCTTGATGGCTTCGACGTTGCCAACCCAGTTGCGGTACCATCTCCAGAGGGTACCGGAGTAGTGGACACCGACAGTGTCAATTCTACTTGTCATCAGCGCTTGCTCATCGCCATTTGATTAAGAAGACTCACCCCTTCACTTCAAATCCAGCCTGTTCCAAGCACTTGATGTAATACCAGAGAGGAGTAGAGGCGTCGGCACCACGGAAGATGTACTTGTTCAGATAAAGACCCCAGATGAAATCCTCGTACTGCCACGCCTGTCTCAAGCCGGAAAGCTGGACATACATGGCACCGTCGTCGTTGAGCATGTCATAGCACTGGCGGAAGAATCCGGTGAGCTTGCGGATACCGACGTGCTCACCCATCTCCAGCTGAGTGATCTTGTCATAGCGCTCGCGGACAATATCACGGTAGTCCATGCACAAAATCTTGCTCTGGTCTTCGGGAATACCGGCCTGACGGAGAGCGTCGTTGCCCCAGGCGGTCTGGTTCTCAGCAATAGTAACTCCGGTCACCTTGGCGCCATAGTTCAAACTGGCGAATTTGGCCAGGGTTCCCCAGCCGCAACCAATGTCGAGCATCTTCTCGCCGTCCTTCAGGCCAATCTTCTCGCAGACGACCGCCATCTTGTTATCCTGCATTTCCTCCAGGGTCTCTTCCTGTTCCGTGTCCGAGATAATACCGGAGGTGTAGATCATGCGGGGGCCGAGGAACCAAGCGTAGTGGTCGTTGCCGCTGTCGTAGTTGGGGCGGATCTGCTCCTCATCCTGGGCCTTGGTGTGGAACAGGACGTCAACGAAGAAAGTGCCAACGATGAACTTGAACAGGTCCCAGGTGAAAGCGAAGCTTGCCCAGTCGTGACGGTACTCCAGAACGTCGAGGATGTCGCCATTGAAGTCCACCAGGCCGTCCAGGTACATCTCAGAGAAAGTCTGCATGGGGATCTTGTTCTTTCCGTGCCATTTGGCCTTGTCCTCCTCGCGCTTGAAGGTCACATAGTGCTCAACAGGGCGGCCGGGCAATTTAACTTTGTTGTTGGTGCGAGGGCTGTAGCTGGACGTCCAGGTCCAGAAAGCCACCAGAACGGGGAGGACGGAAACGAGGGCAAAGAAGATGAAGGTTTTGAACCCACCGCCCACCAGGAAGGTGAGCAGGCCGGGGACACTGGTGATGGCGCCCGCTAACAAGAGGTTGGAGAAGCTCTCATTTCCGGGACCATCAGCAGCCAAGGGGGGATTGTTGATCGCTGGAGACTTTTAGAGGGTTAGCGAAGCTATAGCGAGGTAAATTAGAGGTCAATGGCTCGAAAAAACCGACATTGGTCGTAGCGATTCCGCAGTCCTCGCCGGTTGCGAATTCCGAGGGCTTCGCAGCGGGAGTCTTGATGAAGTCGATGTCGCTCGAGAGCTCTGGTTGCTTGGCTCCCGTGGCACTCATTGTCAATTGATACCTCGTCGGGTCGTCGAGGCTCCTTTCGTTGCTGGATCAGGGACGAGGAGGAACGACGAAGGGAGGAGGAAGACTTGCGGATGGGAATGTTTGTGGACGGGCCAGGCACGTGCCGCGGCGGTCCCAGAACTGCCCGTGATCTGGTAACGCAGGCGTAACCGGACCCGATCTCATATTGCCACGTATCCCTCCCCACCTCTTGTCTCGCAGGAGCGGGAAGGGTGGCCCCGGGAGGACAGCTACAACCAGTACAGAGTATGCAGTGTGCACGAATGACAGGTATTATGTTGATGAATTCATGCATTTTCTATGTCATTATGGACAGGGTTCCAAGTTGCCGTACTGTACCTGGTACCATAAGCATGTCTGTGGACGTGTGTCCATCTGTATTATCGTGGCAGCATGTCAGTGGGTGTAAAGTCCGGTATTCTGCCAAGACCGGACGCAACTCGGTCCGCGCCGATCGTTTCTCTGCCCTGCCCGTCCGTCCGCGGGCCCCGAGAGAGCGGTGAAAAGCCTGGCCTCCATGGTGCATAACCATAACAATTCCACCGACAATGATGACCATTGCAGCATAGACCAACTGTGAATCATACCTATGAGCGTCTCTATGGATATGCTCGCAAATGGACAATATTCAATCGTATCTTATTCTGAACTTACGAAAACATATATCTTCGTGCTGAGGCCCCTGCATGTCTGAAAATATACAACCAAGAAGGTTTCATGGAGAAGATAGTCAGGCATGATGCAGGCAAAATTATATACGACCGATTGTGTGCTGTCACGAATGATATGATGATAATAGGGCTCGAATATTCATGAAGATATAATGTGCATACATTGAAGTAATGAACATAGCAAAATGCTTGGCAAGTTGCACCTGAGGCATCCCAAACATCCCCAATGGTGCTCCGTAATTGAAATTGAGTTCTTGCAGCTCTGAATATGACCCCTCACAACCTTGAATAGGGCCAAATTAGCCACGTAATACAGGTCATTCTCTACCCCTCCCACGCCGAGGGAGGATTCTCTCTTTCTGCAACATCCCTCAAAATAACCGATTCTGAAATTTAATTGATAACTTTCTGACCTTTTCAATTTTATGAAGATTGACCGCTCAATATCTTGCCCCTAATAGACCATGCCATTACCGGAATCCAACTCGCCCGACCCACATCTTTAATGACTTCGGCCCCCAATGGAAACGTGTTGGAGACTGCGGCCTGCTACTCCACATTCTGCCACTCAATCGTGTGTACACAGCCTTCTAGCTTGGGTTGCTCATACACTAATGAATTGAGTCCAAGCCCAAGAGATTAGAGAGTTATGATGCCTGAGATCTTTCTGTGATTCTAGAATAGATACGGCTACATTTACTGTCAGTTTTGTTTAGTGACTGTCAATAGCCGTTTAATTGGAGATATATTTTCGAACTCGTCCTTGCCTTGGACTGGCTTCATTCTTGACATGCTTTGTTTTGACTTATCCCATACACTTAATCGCCTTCTGATTGGTTGTTCATACTCAAAACTAACGACAACATGAACACCTACCAAATTTTCCAACTAACAAACCGTGCCCACCAGCGGGATCATGTTATCTCGCGACAGGGCCATCCCAGCCCGCGCCTCCTCCATAACAATCCTAGAATCCTCCGAAGAATTCAAAATCCTCGACAGCCTGGTCTACTACTCCGAGGCCCGCGTAGAAGGCTCCGTCAATCGAATCATCGAACAATATCACGTCGCTATGATCATAGTCGATCAAAAGCCTGAAGGGTGTGTCACCAGAGTCGATACAAACCTGTGCTGGGCATTCTTAAAACTCGCACAGCGTCTTCCCCCGTCGAAGCATGCGTAGTGAGTCCAGATGCTGGCTGAGCTGCAGACGCGCACGGTGATGCATTCGGTCACGGGCCAGCCGCTGACTTTTCAAGGTGATGTCTTCTTCACGGATCTTCCGGCGTCAGGGTGGAGTGAGAGGGAGGCTTTTGATGAACATGGTGGGGACTGGTATGGTGGGTTGTTCTTCCTGTCCTGTTTGAGGAATGTTTGCATATTCTCTCCTAGGTGGTGAGCTGACCTATTCCTATAGCAGAAATTACTCATCCGGACATGGACCTAGAGTGCCAGGAGCGTTGGGTAAATTTAAATGCGTTCGTCGCACATATGCCGCAGGCACCTGAACTTCAAGAGCCAAGTAATGGTCCAGAGAAAGTCCACAGGATGGATCGATCTCTACATGCGATCTGGGTCATGAGAGAAGCACTGGAGAACGACACTCGGCCTCTAGCAGTGTTGGTACAGTCAGCGGCTGTGCGAGCGGCGTGTACGTGGTTCATCTATGCGGCTGATCGGCTGCTGCAAAAGGTCGATTTTCAAGGTTCGAGATCCCAATCTTAACGGAGCTGTGGGGAGTAAGTATGCTGACAAGGATTGGAAAGGACATGAGCTGGAGATATGGATGGCGGAGATGGAAGCACTAGGCAAATCGAAGGCTGTAGGTGAACGGTGGGCTTGATTGACGCTGCGCAGGAGAAGGCTTTCAAAGTCATGGTAGTGAGTCGGCCGTGTGAATTCGATATAGTTATGAAGGTTAACCGTGTCACGATAGTTATCCGGTGACTGCGGTCTGGATGCCTTGATTGAAAAATTCACAAAGATCGGAACAGCGTTTCTGATAGTCATGGTGATCCGTGGTATCGCCCCGTCGTTTTGGGGGCGAAAATGACTCTGTTCCTCCACCAGCGCCGAGTATGTACGTACACAGTATGTTCAGCCCTCACAGCCTACAGTATGAAGGATGCTAGCGCCGTGGACCCGGCAAATCCAAGCTTCTCCCGTGTCTCCTTGCAGGAGTATACTCCGCGGCGAACAGTGTCAGAATTTTGAACACAGGATCGATTCATGAAATATGCCTCAACTACAGCCCACAGCCCACAGCCCAGTGGGTCCGAGTTGAAGAAAAAGTGGAACCACAACGAGCTTTTCGGTGAATGACTTGGCGAAAAGAAGCTCACTAGCGCAGAGTGATCGTCGAAGCTATTCCAGGACAGGAGTGCAATTCGGAGCCGGGGCTGTATGCCATGGGGCGAAGCACTTTTTCCTCTTCTTTTCCACATTCGGTGTCTTTTAGTGGATGTTTTGATGATATGCGGTCGCAGCCTTGTAGATATAAATGATTATTTAAAGGACATGGATCCCTTTTTATTCAATAGAAAAATCCTTATCTCAATCCCACTCTAAATAATTATATCTCTACAACATACCATCAACATGACCGACGGCCTCTCCGCTGCCACTCTGGCAATCTACATCGTCCTCATCATCCCCAGCGCTTTCCTCCTTGTCAAACATGGCCGTCAAGGCCTCCTCGGCTGGCTCTTCCTCACCATCTTCTGCACCATCCGCATCGTCGGCAGCGGACTCTCTCTCTCCAGCTCTTCCGCCGCAAGCATCATCTCGAACATTGGCCTATCGCCGTTATTATTCGCAACCTGTGGAATTCTCAAAGAAGCGTAAGATATCCCCTTCATACAACCCCCAAGAATACCTCTTGTTGACGCGAAAACCATATGAAGAAAAATCTACCGACTCAAATCTCTCGACCGCCGACTTGAAGCCGTTTTCGATTTCTTCTTCCACATGCTTGTCGCCGCGGGCGTTGTTCTCACGGCCATCGCGTCATCGAAGCTACAACGTCATGAGCAGCCGATCGAGAAGGCAGAGAGAAAGGTGAAGGCGGGAATGGCGATTTTGACGATCTCGTGGGTCGTTCTGGTCGGGTGGACTGGGCTTGCGTTTTTGGGGCCGAGGAGGACGAGCTCGGTGGCTAGACAGGGGACTTTGGTAAGTTATATCTTTGCCGTTCGTGCTCTACATTTCGGACCGAGAGGTGAAGGGGAAGGAGGTTACTAATTTGGGCTATAGTTGCTTTCGACTGTGTGCTTTTCGTTGTTTTTCATTGGTGTCCGCGTTGTCTACAGTCTTGTTGCTATGAGTACGCAGAGGGCGGATCTGAACCCAACGAATGGATCGCTGGCAATTCGAGTTGTGTTGAGCTTCCTGCCTGAGTTGATTGCCGCGATTGCGTACATTACAGCTGGAATGAAGACTCGGAATGTACCGAAGCAAGATCAGAAGGAACAAGCTGAGGAGTGGTCGATGGTGAAGCAAACTCCTTCTCCGGTAGATGCATAGTATAGAACATCGAATCTAGTCCATGGTCAAACGATTGATTATATATTAATGAATGTTAAGATATAGGTTAATTAAATGACATCGCAGTCACGCGAAACGATTGAGATAATCAGCTTCATATCCGCAATATGCCCTGAATGTTTTTATGCCACCCATACCAGGGCGTAGGCATATCCGATGGCTATTATTGTAGGGCAAGTGAGCGTAAAGAGTAGGGGAACATTTTCATAGACCCTGCCGCCTGGTTGAGAAACAGAAACTGGGCCTTAATGAGTGGTTGGAGCCTAATGAATGTCACGGCTCCACTGCTTCTGGAGTGGAAAATTGAAATTTCGGATAGTAATGGAAGGTGTCGAAATCAACACCTCTCAAATCCCTGAATCGTCCTGGAAGCGGTCTTGCTGATCATAGTGATTACCGTAGTTATCTTGCCAGATCTTCCAATCCCTGCATGTTTGTTCCATCTGGTCCTTCTGCCATTGGGGTGTTCTATTAGCAAGCTGTTTTTTGAAATCCTCCTTCCGTTCCAAGGCTTGGAAGGCCAAGCCGGCCGACGCATGCCAAGCAATGTGGCAGTGGAGGACCCAAGGGCCAGGATTATCTGTCTTAAATGCAATCACGACGAATCCGTTCTTCGGAAGTAGTACGACATCACGGCGAGGTGGGTTTTTGTACTTCAGGTCCAGAGACGAATAGTTAGTAAACGGCTTATTGGACTGCTGGAGAAGCGCGAAGTCGTGACCGTGAAGGTGGATCTGTACAAGAGCAGGGTCAGTCAAGCACCACTTAGATATTTAGATTCTGAAGCACCACTTACAGGATGTGCCGCTGGAATAAGGTTTCCTCCCTTTGCATCGGTAGGTTTGTTTTGGTTAGCGCCGATGATCACCATGTAGTGCCAACCTGGGTGACGTATGTTGGGCTCCACAGGGTAAACAACGGCATTGTTTGGGTAGGGAGGGTCGATATGTTTACCATAAACAGTGGGTGCCCTATAATCGACCCAGGCTGTATAATTCATTGCCTTCCAGTGAGCCACCCAACTATCAGTTTCTTCCTTACGCGCCTTAGGAAGAAACCAGTGGTTGAGCTTAATAGTGGAGTTGGGCATGTTGAACTCCTTCAGTTCTGCTTTCTCGAGAGTGGGAATTGTCCAATCTAATACTGGTTTCCAGCCTTGCTCGTCCCGACAAGCTGCACTGTACTTATGTGCATTTGTAGTGGGAATGGGCGCTTTTTCCTCATCTCCGTACCAGAGAATTCCCTGTCTCGCGTCCGGGATAGTTTCGAAGTTATGACATCCCTCAGCGGGTTGGGTTCGAATCCAGTACGCTTGGTTACCCCAAAGCTGGTTCGCGTCTTTTGTTTTCAAGATGGCATGATAGCGTTGGCCTGAGATTGTCAGCTGAAGAATCTCAATCCATTCAACCAGTTGAGGAGTACCATTGCCAATAGTTATGTTCTTAGTCGTATACGGCTCGATGGGGACCAAATCAGCACCGATCACCTCAAACTCGTGATCGTCTACACTGAATATGTAGGTTGAGTCCGTTGAAGTGTTTATCAGTCGCAGTAACCTCCTCTCATTCTATTCAAACATTTAGACCTTCTCTTTTCGAACTCAACTGGATGGGAAACTTACAGGCTTAACATGTTTAGTATATCTTCGTTCTGGATAAGAACCGGCATAGTTGCCTGCAATGCGTTAGCCCATAATTGGTAATTTATTTCTGACGCTGGATGCTCACCCTTGCCATTAATAATAATGCTAGACATCTTCGGAGGTGGGCGGTTTTTCTTCGAGTTCGAAAACTGCTCCTGGTAGTAATCTTGGAATGCACTGCGATGGTTATGGTCTCCCATTATGAAAGGATCAATCGCGCTATCGTAATTGCCAGAAGCAGGGCCGTGGATGGTCAGCGGTCCAAGCACACCGTCCGTATACTGCAGACTATAGTGGCTATGATACCAGGTAGTTCCATATTGGGTTGCGGTAAAGTTGTATGTGAAGCTCTTTCCTGGAGGAATAGGGCACTGAGTTACTCCAGGAACACCATCATTGAGGTTACTGTCCAGCATCCGAATTCCATGCATATGAATCGCAGTGCCGTTATAAGCCAGATTGTTCCGGACCGTGATTTCTGTACACCTTTGTTAGTCATTGTCGAGTGTGAATGATACGTAGATACTGACGGACTTCATCGCCCCAACATGCCTCTGTGCAACTAGTGTATTAGCGCAACAATTTCTCGTCATTGATTTGCATAGAGCCTAGGACTTACGGATCCATGGGCCGGGCCACTGTTTGTTGAAAACCTTGGCATTGGGGAATTTCACGCCATCGAGGGTCACCTCTGCCTCATCAACGGTCACATGATACTACTTCTTGTTATTGTTGCTCCTAATAATAAAAGCATAGGGACGTACCTGGCGCACTACTCCCTTGGGCCAGCTAGTTTCGTAATCGGTATGAATATCATAGTCTTTCTTTGCGGGGTCTGAACTCTTCAACCATTTGCCGCGGTTTTCCGGACCAGAGACAAATTCGTATCCCTTCATATCAGGGTACTCGCATTTCAAAATTTCAGTTTCGGACTCGCTAACACCAGGAGGAATGAAAGTCAAGGCATCAGCGTCATGGTGCACGGCGGCTACATTGGGATCCAACACTTCCTGCTGGGGTCCGAGGGACGGCGGGAAGCCAAAGAAATTAATAATGGCGGTGAAATAGCGCCCTAAAATCATCTTGACCCGAGCTCTTCCCTATAGGGAAGAAGAAGCAAATCAGATTAGGCAGACACAACTGACGGCCAGGACTTGCGGGCCTTGTAGCTGACAGGCAGCGCTTTAGTATTCCCTTTTCTTATTCCATTATGGCTTATGCAGTTTACTGAAATTCAATGTCTACGTCAACGACATCCCCAAGCGACGCTAATTGTCGCAACGTCATTGAAGACGAAGTGTCATGAAAATTAGTACCGCAACGTCTAATTGGAGTATGCATTGCCATAGGATGAGCCGAGGTTTGGGATGACGGATGCGGCTGGCTGCGGGCCCCTGCCCTAACTCCATGACATCTTCAACGTTGCATTCGGTGACTCTTGATAAGAGTGTCCGCTACCCGAAGCCAACTTAAACTATGTCGAACTCCGAAGTGCAACCCGGACGTGTATGTCTTTATTACACACCATGTAAATGATCAATTAAATATTATGCTACCTCTCTACTAGACCGGGAAATGTGTAATCGTAGACCTACGAGCTACAACACAAGGACCTTCTAGGGAATGGCACAGTGAAGGAAAGTTCATTAACCTGTGATGCAGATAATGCTATACTTTATCATTCGCTAATATGTCTACTAACACTGACGAAAACAGCCATTAATGCCCCACCATAGCCTGCTGAGCAGGAGCATATCGGTTACCGTGCGGCTTGGCGGCGTCAATGATCCTCCGCATTTCCTTCTTCTCTTCCTCCGTCAACTCCACATTCCTCGATGCCCAGTTCTGTTCGAGACGGGCGGCCTTGGTAGTACCCGGGATAGCAATGAAGCCCTGAGCAGCAACCCAAGCCAATGCGATCTGAGTGATCGAGCAACCCTTTCGATCAGCAAGCTTCTTGATTTCATCCACGATAGCGCGGTTCTTGTAGAAATTCTCGCCTTGGAATTTAGGACCTAGTAGGACGTCATTAGTTTGTATAGTGACTAGGAGAGATTTAGTCTCACTCTTTCGACGGAAGTCATCCGGCGCAAAGTCGTCAGGAGATTTGTACTGGAAGTCATCGACCAACCAGCCGTGGCCCAGGGGACTATAGGCGACATAGGCAATTCCCAGCTCCTTGGCCGTATCGATCAAGTCGTCTGTCTCGTGCAGCGTCTCGAAAGCGGAGTATTCGGCTTGGACGGCATCGATTGAGGCAACTGTGATAGCTGTCAATGGCTGTATTTTCAGTGCGTGCAAGTATGTAGACTTACTAGAGTTGGCCTTTCGCAAGGTAGCAGCCGAACATTCCGAGAGACCAATGTACTTGGTCTTTCCTGCCTTGCGGATTTCATCAAGAGCGGGGATGGACTCCTCAAGAGGGGTGTCTGTCAAAGTCAGTATAAGGACTCACTTGATTGACAGAAAACATACTAGGATCAATGCGATGCAAGTAGTATAGGTCAGGAGCGAAGCCCAATCGCTCAATGGTGCCTTCAATGTACTCCTTAATGTGCGAGGCGGAGTTGGTGACAGCACCCTGTCCGGAGAAGACATCAAAACCACACTTCGAGGCAACTGCTCAACTGTTAGTATTTCCATTTATTGCAATAGATGTAAATAATCACATACTGAAGATCTTGTCACGAACGTTGTGTTTCCGGATAAAGTCTCCAAGGAGCTTCTCGTTCACACCGGCTTGGTAGACAACCTTCGAATTGTTAATATAATTACAAACAAGGACAGACAGGCCACTTTTCAACATACGGCAGTATCCCAAAACGTACAACCCAGCTCAATTGCCTTCAACAGGACCGGCTCGGCCTCCTCAAGGCTCAAGTTGCTGCCAAGACCGAAGCTAAGGCCCATCGCACCGAAGCCGGGCGAAGGGACCTGAATGTCGCGGAAGGGGAGCGAGTTAACCATTTTCAGAGGTGCGAATGAATCGAGAACTATAAGGAATTTAATTTTATCTTTGATGAGCTGCGGACCTTGTATTTATAGTATATTGGCATTTTCCTCCTGCCACTGCCAGAACCACCCACGCTGTTGCGTCAGCCTGCATGATGGCCGTGTGGGGCAGAAGACCCACTCTTTCCTGCAGTGCTGACGGCTTCTTCTCCGCTATCTCCGCTGCATGTCCGCCTTCTCACAAGGCATATAGAAGTATCTGGATCTATGTGTTCTTGTGCGTTAAACTATATTCGGTGATGGGCCAATGGGTGGTAATCTTCAAAGAACATATTTGGATTCTTGTCTCCGGTATTTCTTTTTCTACTCTGATTTATCCTCTTCCATTGGCTGGTTGATGTGTTCATTAGGTTGACTGGATTCACTCTACGCGAATTTATGGATGAGTGGGACAGGTATGAATACTTTACCAGAGATATATGGGACGTGAACTTCAATCTCAAATCTTCTAAACTCCAATATAACAATAATACAAACTGTTGCAAATTTCATCAAGCGCGTTCATGCACGTGCATGCTTGGGTGTCTCTTCTACCCAGGGCTCGGGGATCAGCCCCTTGGCCTGTAGGTTTATTTGCTGTTGTCATTCAGGCTAAGCGCCTCGAGGGACTCCGTGTTGGTGTCAAGGCTGGGAGAACCGAACGAGCAATATCCTCCATGTGACCTGCGAGATGGTCATACAGATCCGCCAATGGATGTTCCTCAAGGCAGATAAGACAGGTATCTTTCTTGTTCTGACATATTGTGCCAGTATGGAAGCTCAGCTTCAAAGCTTCATTTGCCTCGCCGAACTCACAGTCATGCTGCTCCCGGAGATGTGTGGACATCTTGACCGAATTAGCGGTTGTAAATTCTAAGCATTTACAGCAAATGTACCGGAAGCGATCTTTATTCACACTCACGGGTTCCTTCGTATAAGTCGTAAGGCGTAGAGCAGTTTTGGGAAGTGCAGATGTAAGGAGCAACCAATAATGTGTCGATATCCAATGAAATGCAGTTCTGGCGCAACTTATTCAAACGATTTAAGATATCGTTAAGGACCTGAATGACTTCTCTCCTTGTCGCGTTAGCTAAGGCAAGTCGTTCGCAAAACCACATGATGTTATCCACAGAGTTGCTCGTCGTAGCCTCTTTGTTCAAGTTGAAATTCTGGTCAACGTTGGCTAAGGCGCGCCATTGACACACCATCTCCAAAATCTTGTCTAGTTCAGGTTCCCAATCCTGTTGTTTCTTTGCTATCTGTACTTCGTGGTGACCAGTATAGTTAAAGAGCAGTTTGGTATACCCGCCAAAAAGACCAACCTGGGTTTTCAATACGCCTGCCTCCATTCGAACTTTCACCACAGTTCCAACATCCCATGTAGTGTCCTCGGATTCAGTATCCCCAGGTCTGTCTTCTGAGTCACTGACTTCCTTCAGATCGCATAAGTCGGGCGACAGGTGGCCCAGTTCTTTGAGGTCCTTTGCAATTCTAGCAAACTAGGCATTCGACTCAACGGCAGTAGGATCGTACTTCCGTTGTCCCAAGAGTACAAGTGTATCAAGACTCTAATTGAGCCGCCCGAGATTTTCTTCGATCAATTCTCTGTATGCTTCCATTACATCCTACCGAAGCCTGTGCTCTAGTGAGCCTGAGGTTTGTACAGGGAGATTTGCCTTGTGCTCTCTGCCCCAGTTCAAAAGTGTTGCCTGAGCATCCAGCATTTTCGACAGTTTAATAAACCCGAACCGGGTTATGAAACAGCCTTCAGATTTCAGAGTTTGTGAGTTTCTCGAAGGACTGTTCGCATTTGCAGTACAGCTCGGAAATAGTTGATTTCCTGTTTTCAGAAAGGTCTGCCATGATGATGGTGCGTAGCTTCAGTGTTTGCTAATAGTGACGTGATTGCCAACTGTCGGAAACGAAGAGAGATTGAGCTATTTGCCATGGACCATGAACAGCCTTTTATAGGCATATAGCCATGTGGCTTGCAAGTTGGGCAAGAAAGCCTCTGGCTGGAGCCTTACGGCGGGCCGAATCCGCTTCTTTATGTCCACCCGTCGCTGTGTTTATTCATTGGTCTTTATCTATTAGTTCCTAGTTTATATTTTAGATAGCCTCAAAGTTTCACTGCTCTGTAACCTTATTTTTCTTTTGTTCTTAGACCAAAGGGCTCGTATCCACAAAACAGCAATGTGGTTTTACTACCTCTATGGCCCCGTATCTCTGGTAACTTAGCGGAAACCTCTCCCGTCGTTTGTTGAACAAAGATCAAAGAAACAGAAACTTTCACGAGAATCCCCCATCATCTGTTTTCTACCAGTTGAACAATGAATGCTCCAAGCCGTCGGTTCGAACAGCTCCATTTTTGCCTTCTGTCTTCTCTTCGTATTTTCCAAGCAAAATATTTACACGGCTGTGATATCTACAAAATATTGAGATATCCGAAGTTTCAGCGGCCTATTCTGTTACATCAGGGCTGCGACTATTCAAACCCCATATCTGGTAGCTAATAAGCTCTCATCCGTCCATCAAAGTCGGTCACCATAGCCCTGCAGAACATATATAGGCAAGAAGTTTGCATTATCAGGGAGACCAGAAAATGGGTTCAAACTATACACCAACACCTATCCGATTGTCAGTAGGAAGAGATACGCTACAATTCTCTATGTGTCCTGGCGTCTTGGTGCTGACCTAGAGAGTGCCTGAAATCTATCTGGCATTCCATTCTGTTAAGTTCTCGCGCCAAAATCAAATTTGTTATTGCACGGGTAATCCTGCTATCGTTGCGAAGCGTCTCATGTCCAGGGTAGTGTACAAAGAGTTGACTTGAAACTTTGTGAGACCTGTGCCTTGGACCTTAATCGACTCAAAATCGAGCCTGTCATCTGGTAAGCCCGGACTTACCATCCGAATACCGGATATGATGGCTTGACCTGCAGGTTTGTGAGAATTCCTCGTATCATCTCGCCAAGAAATGGCCACATTAGGTGCGGAAGAACCCTTAACCTTACCGGTTCAAGTGGGTCCGTCATCACAGACGGAGTTAATGTCGAAATCCGATGCAGCAGACCAGAGTTACATTCCAAACAACCCTTCGGCACTTGTTGTCGGAGGTGATATGGTCATGCATTTGTCGTTGCGGGGGTTTAAGTCCATGATCCAAAATATAATATCAAGGGCGGCCTTTCCCTATTGAAATCCAGCACCACCAGTTATGTGTACACCCAGTTGCAGCTCAAAAATGATATTCTCGGGAATACCTGCTTTCAGGATGCTGGATGTGGTTGTTTAAGAGCTGATATTCATATCAACTAGCACACTGCCTACTCCATACAGAGTTCAATCATTGGCGTCAAACATATCTCCGAGTTTTGTGAATCTGGTCTTACGATTAGTCGAGATCCTTTTCAAGATTGGAATTCTATACTCACACGCAAGGCTCATGTATGAGTGGTGCACAGAGAGAAAACGGAATGCTTTCAGGTTACTGTCGACGGCCGGCATGCAATATATATACTGCTTACCAGGCTCTCCAGAGACGGCTCTACCAGAGTATTGGCACACGCGTTGCCTTGAACATTTCTCAACCAAACTAAGACCGCATCAAGAAACTCAAAGACATTCTTCACCAGTCGTCATGAAGACACTCAGACCATGGCGTAATTCGTCAATTGGGTGGATTATAAATGCGTGCAGGCACCAAAGTGGGCCCGGTGGTCTTGGCCAAATACTGCAGCCTTGACCTCTGCCTGCATGGACCAATATGATCCCTGTTCGGCATTGTTTGCACTTGTTTCCAACCGTGTTGATCTCGTATTTCGTCGGAATGGGGGATCTGGAGGGTCTCGAGGCAGCTGTGAGTCACCAACGCGCCCTTCCATGACGCGATCTGTCAAGTGGGGCAGGTCATGTGACTGGCAGCACGTTTTTTATATTCTTTTTCGTCCGTCGCCTGAAGATTCCGCCGACCTTCAACCACGGCACTCTTTCAGCCAGCAATAATGGACAGAACAATAGATTTCAGCCATGCTATTTTGGCTTCCATCCAGCTATGGAACAATCATAATCTCAATACATCATATGTACCCTCTTTCACAACCGGCGATAAACTCGAAGGCATCATCTCTCTTGTTCCGCAGGGTGATATTCGTTTTGATAATATCCAGATATCGTTCATAGGTTAGTCGCGTCGATTTGAATACCATAGGTTCCACTCGATTATTTGATATTCCTCCTCCTTCTTTCCTTGCTATCGACTGAAGAATCGCAACAGGGGAGGAAAGCACAAACGTGCGAGGCGCCAACTCCACTAAAGCTTATCATCGATTCCAAAATATTACCCACAGGGTCCAAGACTCTGCCCTCCCAGACCCACTTGTCCTCAAGAAGGGTCAAAAGTTCGACTTCTCTTTCTGTTTCGACGTCTCTGATTATCTCCCGCCACCATCATGTCAGCACCATACCACCAGCCAGCTGGTCAAAGCAGCTCACCTACAACTTCCCCCAAGCTTTGGCGACGCCACAGTGTCTGGATTGGGCGGCAAATTGAAGGATGATTTTGCGCCGATCGGGTGCAAGATTATCTATTTCGTCCAGATCAAAATCAACCGGATGAGCTTGGTTTGCGATAAGCAGGAGACAATCTTCGTTCGGAGATTCAAGGTACGAGTCAAACCGGCACTCGAAGAACAGCCTCCCCTCAACTTGGACAAATTTGGCGATGAATTCTGCCTTCACCGAGAAAAACTTGTTCGTGATGGCAGTTCCAAAACCCCTCAAGGCACGCTGGCTGTGACCCTCGAGCAACCCAAACCTTTTTGGCTCCCACTCCGAGACCCTTATAGTACTGTCAGTCGGGCTATCCGGTTGTTTCTCCGATACACCCCAACGGATAGTAACGATACGACGCTTCCAAAGCTCAAGTCCTTGCGTGGGCAGCTGACCGGCACGACCCTCTTTACTACTAGCTTTCACGACGACATACCGACCAAAAAGAAAGACCTTCTCGGGCGGCCGCTGAACTTTGAAGACACGATATTCCCATCGTTCACGCTTAATATTCCAACACCGCAATGGTCACAAGATGAATCGGGATGCTACACCACGACGCTGCTTGTCCCTCTCTGGCTGCCCCCGGAGAACTTCATCATTACCTTCCACTCATGCTTGATGTCTCGCATGTACACAATCCACTTCCGTCTTGCAGTCAGCAATACTGCGACATTCTCCCTCAAAGCTCCAGTGGATATCATCGCTCAGCGTGACTCGTCTGTACTGCCGTCATACAACGCATCTGTTGGGCTTGTTAACGATATTTGAGCTGGCCGACGCTAGGCAAGACATAACATAAACTTCAATCCCGCTTTAAGTGAGCGTGCTAGCCTGGATCAACTCTGGCTGTTTTAACATTTCCTGATCCTTCCTGCCGGGAAACGTCACCGAGTACTCACTCATCGGCCTCTGCGCAGCAGGTACACTAACACTCAACGTTTCCAGTCTTGCACAGCTCACCCGCATCGCAGGAACTTTTCAAGGACGGGGAAAAATCTCATCTTCAACACAGCACAAACTTCATCTGGTCTCAAGTGATGGCCAACCATTTTAAAAACATAGTAAGTACGCACTAACTGGTCTATTTGGACTTACGACACTCAACTGTTATCTTGCATTCACAAGCGCCAGCGAATTTCTTGTTTTTTCTACTCTAATCCTAGGTCTTGGACCTTTACGACGAAATGCCTCGTTTGTATTGTATATAGCTCACATCAGCGTCTTCTTTCAACATTTGATGCCCCTGGCTTCCGTATAATTTTAATGCCATGTCTCATATTTCTACTTTCACCTCACCCCACCAAAGCGTACGTGAGCCAAGTCCAGTCATGAGAGTTTATAACGAGACCCCGACGTCACAGCAGTAATACAACATGGGAAGGTCATGTAATTTCGTGATTGCAGTGGAGATTCTGCGGTTACCATGATCCTACTACTTCTATGTCGCATGAATGGAGTTGAAGTGGTTTCTCGAACGTCATAAAGTGAACCGGGCACTGGTGGGAATTGTTTTTGAGGTGGATTTCTTTTAATTTAACACGGAAACGAAACAATTCAGAAGCGAAAATTTAAAGACAATCACATGGACACGAAAAAACTCACATGGAGAGATCCGATCACCTCAAGACAACTTCCTGCCATCTTCTCTTCAGAAGCACCTTCGCATCCAAATCCGCACTCAACGCCGCACCGACTTTCATAACCTTTGGCTTGGATGCCGGTGGCAAGTGAATCTCATATCTGAGCAGAATATGACACAAAATGATCTTTATCTCAGTGGCGGCGAAGAAGCGACCGGGACAAACATGACGACCTAGGCCGAAGCCGAGATGCTCGGGAGACGGCGACACGAACTTCGACGCAAAGTCATAGCTCATGGTTCCGGGCTTTCTGTAGAACCTATAAGGATCGAACTTCTCAGGGTTCTTGTAGATGGCGGGATCCCACATCCAGTGGTTCGAGACGCAGATCATGGTTCCTTTGGGGATCAGCGTCCCGTCTGAGAGCTTGATGTTGTAGTTTGCTCGACGGCGCATTGAGACTAGGATACGGCACATTTGTCAGTATTGATCATAGACGTGGCGTAAACTGGGAGGGAGATAAACAAACCAATATTAACCGGCTTCATCCGCTGACTCTCCTTCAGCACGCTGTCCATCAGTTTCAACTGCTGCAGGCTCCCTCTGGTCAAGTCGACCCAGTTATTGCCGAAGACGTGAACGATTTCCCTGCGGAGTGCAGAAATGAGCTCTGGTCTCTCCGCCAGATCAAACAGAACCTGAGTCAACATATCCGACGTAGTATGAATCGCCACGACAGAGAGCGAGAGCTGCGCGATAACCGGATCGTACACACGTCCGTTCGCGCATTGTTCCAGCCAACTGAAAGCATCCTTAACGGGAGCGTGGGGGAGCATATCGAGGGGTACATTTTGTTTCACTCGAGCTTCTAGAACAGGGTCGATGATCCGACGTGCTTCGTCAAGCTCTTTTCGCAGCTTTCGGCACTGGGGAATGAACCTAGATGCAAAGGGGCGCATGAACTTGGGGAAAAGGCGCAGGATGTAGGCGGCGACGAATGCGTCGACAGTATAGTTGACCATAATGTTACGCCAGGCGGGATCGCGACCGATTTCGCTTCCCAGCAGTGTTTTGGACGTGAGACGGGCAACGAGTTCGAGGATGTTCTTCCGAAGTGGAAATGTCGTCCAATCTCGGTTTGCTAGTTCACAATGTTAGACATAGCCGTGACAAGAAGGATTTTTGAGTAAGCGCGTACCTTGGAAACCAACCGACCATTCGTCAAGCGCTACCAATGTCTCTTCGGATAGGGGTTTAACGATATGTTCTATAGCTGATTAGCGGATATGGAAACACGATAGCCCAGGGGTATTAACCAAGCTTCTTAGTAAGTTTCGTTTTGATGACATCGTGAATCAACTTCTCCGAAGTGAACGGATCGAAGCCTGGGATTTGCGCGTGAAAGTCCTCCGCCAGAGACTCGCTGAAGCTCAGCCCCTCGATGGTGCGAATCTCTTTGGCGAATTTCGGATGCAGAACCATGATTACACCATTATCCATTACCATTCGGAAGACATCGCCCTTGTTTTTGGTCGTATGATTAGGATATGTGGATATGCTCAAGGAAGGCAATGATCATACCTTCTCGAATCCACTTTTGATCAAAGCTGCACCATTCGCTAGGAATCGGCTCTTTGCCTTGAAGTAGCCAATCTCATACCATTTTCGATTGTTGGCAAAGGGAAGATGGCACACACGAATCTCATAACTGGGATTGAGCAGCCAGTGTGAAAAAAGCGTGACCGCAATGGTCAACAGAATGTCTGCGAAAGGGAAATTCTTGAAATAGTGAAGAAGATGCGGGGCCAGCAGCTCAAGGAGGGAAGGGGAGGACATATTCTTTTGTGCTTGCCGGGTGGTTAGCTTAACTGAGCTTAACTGACATTCGAGAGGGTGAGAGAAGAACAAAGGAGGAGGGGGGCAAAACTTTGTTCTTCACTTTCCTGGGGCATGATTATGTCGGCAAGGCCACCCTGTCACTTGCACGATGCAATTGTCCGGAAGCTTCCATATTGATGGTAACAGAAAATGCACACCAGGCAACAACCCAAAATAGGGTGTCGTGGGACTGCGGGTTCTTGGTATTTGCTTTTTGTTGTTGTGGATGTTGAGTACTGAGGGTTCTACTGATCTTGAATGTTTCTGGTGTCTCTACAATATTAATTCTATTAAATTATATGTGCAAGCCGTACAGCATCATCATAATTATATTATTAATACTCTCACAAGCAAGATGAACACTGCAACAAAACTGGCCCACAGGACATAATCCAAAATTGTACTCACTTTCTGAGGACACACTATTGGGTAACCATGGATGTCTTTCATACATCGTACCAAAATCCCATAAACTAACACTCCTAAAAAGAGGGCTTCCATGGTGTTAGTAGTTAACTACGCCCAGGTAAGGGGGAAGGGGGTTAGTTAACAGAGAACGCTTCAGGCATCTGGTATGTCTACATACGCTATCAAGAAAGAGCTCCATTTCCTGAACAAAAGTTTTCATTATCGACTTGATCAATTGAACCTCTTCACTTTTGACTACCACATTGGACATTGGTCTTTGGTTCAAAGCATCATCTTAGAGATAAACATCTACTAGAAAGTGTATTCGGGTAGAAGTACATTGGCTAACTCGGTAACCGGTTGAAGCTTTGAGATATGAACAACACATCTATAAATCGCTCAAAACCCATTCCAATTATGCTTTTCTTTAAGGGGTCTCTCTTTGATAGCCTAAATCACCGGTCGCCCTCCAAGGCGCTCTCTAGCCATCATCACATCTAACGCCGCAATACTTGAAAATGCCCGAAACGGGAATGGCCGGAAGAAAGGAAGAAAAATTGAAGAGTTGTATGCCATAATCCAGATTATGATCTGAGATTAGTACATTCCCGATTTCTCACCTCTTAGAAATCCAAGCATTAGCTCCCAAGAGACACCATAATCCCACACAAGGTCATTGTCATAGTCTGGCTCTGAACTGCTGCATGGCTCATATCTCTCTCGCAGGGATTGCTCGGAGTCGACCGCTGTCCATCTGCCATGTTCCCGAAGGAATCTTGATATCGCTGAATGTGCGTTCCATTCAGCTAGCTTGACTGCTCTTACATACTGCCTTCGGCCTTTCCCATCCATCAAAGCTCCATGACCAAGAAGAAGCTGAAGTACATCAAGCCTGCCGTGCTCTGCAGCTCCTTCTAGAGCAGTACGGCCATTTTCAGGCGCTCTTCCTGCATTGACATCGGCTCCCACTTCAAGTAGCATGCGTACGACTCCGATATAGCCGTACATTGCAGCAAACTGAAGTGCTGTGGCCCCGCAGAAAGCCTTAGGTGCGCTGTTGACATCTGCCCCCACATCTAACAATCTTTCAACAATCTCAATGTTTCCGTGTCTGACCCCTTCCTGTAATGCCGTTCCATTCATTTCATAATAGACAGACTTTCCATCAATATCTGCCCCAGCATCGAGAAGTAAGTCAAGGACCTCCATGTTGCCAATTCGGGCTGCGATCTGCAGAGGCGTCTGGCTATCCCGGAAACCCGAGGAGCTACTGAGATCACAGCCGTAACCAAGAAGTTTCCTGACCAAATGGATATCTCCATGCTCAACCGCAACCGTGAGAGGTGTCCAAAAGCCACAAAACGTCTGTAGCTGATTCGTATCCGCACCAAGAGCATGAAGATCATGCAGTGCCCCGCTCTTGATTAGTTCACCCTGGCCATAGGAAACAATCTTGGCGAAACAACGCCCTAGCTCCGGTTTGGGCCACTCTGCTGATGCTAGAACCATCTGAAATAGCTCGTAATCCTCTTTGCCTATACACCTTTCGAGAACAGACACTTGGAAATGATTTCTCCTTGGTTCAAGTCCAAGGTTGAGTAGGGTCTTAACCAAGAACTTGTTCCCACGTTCGATGGCCAAGAGCATAGTCTCGGGGGCACTGATAGTTAACGGCGAGCGCATATTCACAACATGGCTGAGGGGCACATGATCATTGTGGTCCAGCACTCTTTCCACGGCTGCCAGGAGATCCTTACCAGTAATTGGAACACCGCTGGCCAAAAGAGCATCGAGAAGGTCCAATTTGCCACTAGTAATAGCGGCTTGAATGGGAGGATGCCCGAGTAGTTTGGGCGTACTTCGAGCAATTTGTTCAATGCTTGTGTCAAGGAGATATTTCGCCAAGCTTTGATCATCTGAATAGATTGCGGCGGTCAAGATATCCTTTCCACATAATCCCATTATTCCGTGGAGCAAACCAATAAGATCCAGATAAATAGCCATCTTTATTCCTCGAATCCTGTATATCCTCTTTCCTGGGTCCGTTCCTCCGTAAGTCATGATGGTCTCGATAATTGACTGGTTGCCAATTTCTATAGCTTCCCCGAGTACTGTATGACCATGTTCATCATAATTCAAATCGATGTGCCGAAGTGGCAACTGTAAAATTGAATTGACATCATTTGCACGAACGAATGACAAGACCCTGAGGAAGTAAAATCGCTGAAGGGCATATCGTTCAACTACCGCCCCTGCAGACAGCAAGAACTCGCAAATTCCCAAGTGTTCTCGATTCAGTGCCCTATCAAAGAGTGTCTGCCTTCCTAGGTAGCAATGATTTGAAGTGTTCACGTCACCACCAAAAGTAGTCAAGAACACAATAGAATCAAAGTTTCCCAAAGTTACTGCAAGAGTGAGAGGATAGATTATATCAATATTTCCGGCTCTTGCTGGATTGACCGTGGCACCTGCCAGATAGAGCGCTTGGATAACGTCCAAAGAATTCCCCTGAGCTGCTAAGCCCAGAGCTGTGGTGATGGATTGTTCCGATTCGAACCATATCCTGTGCAGGGAATTGGGGTCGGCGCCATGCGCAAGAAGCAGCTTCACCCACCCCACGTTCCCTAGTTTGATAGATAGTGGCATCATCACACTGAAGACAAGATCTCGAATTCTGATACTTGAGATGGGACCGAAAACAAGGAACCGTTCCATTAGAGCAAGGTGCTGACTATCGAGCGTACCCACATCAGAATAGGATATGAATTCTTCCAAACCTTCAAGAATATCTGCTCCGTGAGAGATGAGAAGGTCGGTCAGATATTGATTCGCATGATATATCACGTAACAAAGAGCAGGGCGAATTTGATATTTGTTCACATCGGCATTGTGTGATAATAACAGTTTCACCATGTCAATAGCTTCAGCAGATACAGAAGGGCAACACAGGTATTCCAATGGAGTCTGTGCAATTTCCTCATCATTCCCCTCCCAAACCAAGGTTTGTGGATCCATCCCGGCATCAAGCATGGCAACCATGGTTTCTTGGTCGCATGACCTTACCGCACTTGCAAATAGCTTTTCTGCAATAACTCTCGATGTTAATCCTGGCATTCTCAAAAGATAAGCTAAGTTCTTTTTGGTATTCAGTTTGGAGCTGCGGGCGATTTTGAGGATGAATTCGTCGTCTTGCTTTGTGCCCGGTTCTTGTCCATGAATTGCGAAGTTATTGGACAATAGATAGAAGAGAATTTTGAAACGCTCTTGTAATCCCATGTCGGATCTAGCGTTGAGTAGCACTTCCGTCGTATTTCGATGCTCTTTTTCGCGCTCTTCGGGCATGACCACTGTCAGACACCTCGTCAGACTGCCCACATTGTCAAAGTTTTGATGGCTGTATGAGTCCGGTCCTTGCAGCCAACCAGACAGAATCTGTGTCACGTTGTATGTGGCAAGGGGGTGTTTATGGTGATTCACGGAGAGAATGGCTGATGACAGAGACGTCGGAGAAATTCGGCATTCTTCTTTGATTAGAAAGGCTACCAATATTGAAATCATGCACAAGGCTTCGTACCTTTTCGATTCATCAGTCGAAGGAACTGGAGCCAGGGTAGACTGCGGGGCCATTGGAAAGTTGGCACTGATATAGGGGAGCATATAACAATGCCCTCCGGCATTTCCGGCGATGGAACTGAACACAGTTAGACACTGTTTCTTTCTCCAGCAGCGAGAAGAAGACTAACCCGAGTACAACTCAGTCGTTGAGAGAAATCCGTGCTTCAGAATGCCAACCTGAACTTTCTTGGGAGGATACTTGATGCCGTCGACATAGACTTCACTCTCTTTTCCAAGTTCTCGCTTGCGCTTCTGGATTTTCCTGTTGACTACTTTCCATTTTTCCGGGTTAAACTTGTTTTTTCGAAAACCCCATTTTTTGAAAGCAATTTCATATTGTTTTTTACTAGCCAGGTTTAGTTGATACATTCCGTCATAGGGGGAAAGATGGAATAGTACGTTTTAACAAAGCTTCGGCGCTTGCGGAGTATATCCATCACCTCTTTTAGGGGCTTATCCTGCCGGATATAAAGTCTTTCAATCTCACCTTTGTGTTCTTCCGATATAGGATCCTCCATTGCTAGTTGAGGGTTGATATCAACAATGGTGACTGATGCTTTAGCGGAGCGGACGGACGGTTCTCAGGAGGAAGGGGCACAACAGTGCAACGATGGAAATGGGCGACTATTTGTGTTGGCTGACGGGTCCCAACCAGGCAACACGCTCACCGCTTCAGGCTGCTTGTCTCCAATGATCTTTACGCGATCCCTGTCAGTACGGGAACCGGGCGCGTACATAATTTATACCCAATATTATTCGGCAATGATGCTCAGTCACCGTGCTGGAAGTCATTCATTGGTTGACAGCCAAAATCTCCTAGCCAAGAGTCTTTGGTAAAGAAAAAGCGTACGACAGTCACGGTTAAGCTTGTTGATTGGTTATCTTCCAAAATCTCCTGGACTTTGGGTATTTACCCAAATAACATTGAAAATGTGGGTCTGTCTAATCAAAGCTTCGATATAGATACAGGCAACTCAGGTCTCTCTGGCTATTTAAGCTCACCACAAACCCCAACTCCTGGTAGCTCCTCGATGTAAACGCTACGCCTATATATCTGGCCTCGTTCCGTTCTCTAGTACTTTTCTTCTCCTTCTCATTCCGCACCCCTCTCTCCATAAGCCATCGGTCCGCAGGCGAATCTTCAATGGCAAACCCTGGGATCTTGCAAGGAGAAGATGGTGTTTTGGGGGACACTTTCAACTCGCCTTTTGATTTCTTACCTGCTCTGTCAACCTCCCACGCGCCTTTTGATGACATCGCCTTTTTGGACCAATGTTATCTCAACGTGACGGAGTTTGGACACTTTCTAGAACCCAACCGGCCGGACGCCCCACATACCTTAGTAAATGCCGCCCGGGTCGGGAGCGCACCGGCAAATCATCCGTCTCAGAGAAATGCCGGTGCACCAAATGGCATCAACCTGGAGCAAAACAGCCGGCCCGGGCCAGAAGCTTCCGGACCAAATCAACAGTACGTGCGTTGCTCCCTCCTAGATTACCAGTTGCTGATTTCGAACGCTTCAAGTGTCAACAACACAGCCTGGAAATGCCGCTGGAAGGACTGCGGCTACAGGGGATCTTTTGGGCGCAAAGCAGAGCTGATGCGACACATTGAGACCCAGCATGTCAATCCTCGTGCACATCAATGTGTCCTCTGTGGGAAAGTGTATAATCGGAAGGACAACCTCGCCGAGCATTCTCAGCGAGTCCATGCGTGAAAGGGATGCGATGGTAAATAGCATTTGGTTAGATTTCTTTTTTCGTGAATGGGGCTCTTCGCATGCCAGACCAGTAATTTCATTCAGACATTCGACGGTCTTTTTACTTTATCATACTTTGCAAGTATTATTAGACCCATGATCTCTGATATGAATAGTACATGATCTGTGGCTTCATAATCTTAGTGTTCAAAGAATTCATATTAATTTGTAGCGTGCTTCCTTATTCGTCACCTAAGGCACTATTTCTAATTTGTTGCCTTGCTAGTGCATTTGCGTTGTGTTGTCACTACCTTTCATTCGCTTCACTGTCAACCCACATCAGTCCTTGTCACACGGTTCAGCACACAATACAATTTTCTTCTTCATCTTTTCTTCTTGAGATTATTTCAAGCACATCATTCCATCTCCTTCTTTACGGTCATCATTATTCGCGATTTCATGGCTTCATTTACATCTTGTCTCCTCCCTGAGTGAGCCATTCGCATGAGTGACGAGTGTCGCTCTTCACTGAAAGGATTTCGAACTGAAGGGATTCTGTGTACTGTGCAAACTGAGCCCGGCTCTCCCATACTTCTACGTCAACGTTCTCCAAGTGTCTCTACCTTAGGGTTGTGGAAAGCTAAACCTTCTACATCTCCAGTAGTATTTGTGTTGCATCAAATCTTCAAGAGCGACAGGACCTTTTCCATTGACAGGCCAGGAGAGAAAATCCAGTCTCGGCAGAATAACTCCTTTTCCCGCTTCCTCACTTTGTTCGAAATTGATTCTACTGGTCGATCTTCAAGCGATTCATGTCAACCGGAACCTCCAATATGGAGACAGCCAATCAACTTGCTGCTGAACTTAACTCGGCGTCTCGATGTGTTTAAAACCTGAAAACTAGTAATCCTTGGTAGTAATATCTTATAAGCCACCCTTCATGTTTGCCGAGTGCGTGTTCTCAGGACTGTGAGTTTCTGTTCCAGGGTGGGCCCCATATTCTGGAAATCTGGAACTGTTTGGCACAATAGCATCCAGGCATGGCAGCGGGTCTTTGGTGCAGAGATTAATCTGTTTTGCCTAACTCCGAAGTTCCCTTACCATGAAATTCTCATCTTCACGGAATAACAGTTTCAAATGTCTCTTGTAAGATCTCTTGCGACATCTGAGCCGATAAACTCCGCCCTAAACATCAGATCGTGGGTAGTTACATGGCATGACCCCTTAGAAAAAGGACTAACCAGATATCAGTCATAGGACAATACGGTCCTTCATATACTCTAATCATCTTTACAGGCAGGGGCTAAGCTGGTAGGAGCCGCAGGTGGGAGCTTACTGCCTATTGCTTCGCTTCGTTACATCTTTATTCTCGGCCAGAAAGGTCCAGATGTATCATTATTTTCGCAGATCCTCCGCTTTAAATACATGTTCCGGCTACGGTTCCTATCTAAAGAGAGATTATATCAACACAACCGATCCTATAACTCAAACCTCCTAAAAGAAAGCCCCCCAAAGCAACTCGACGAACTTGCCCAACTCAAATCACCCACTAGTGCATCACGAAGAGGGACATTCAATACCCGTCACATAGTAAGCATGAATATCCACACTACCCAGACCGACACTCCACACGTCCCTATACTCCTGTCCATCGGGGTGAATGTTGCGCTTCGTTCCTCCACCGTTGTTGGTCCGTCGGACCGTCGCGGGTCCGTGAAGATCGTGGTTCGCGGCTCTCTCAAAGCAGAATTCATGTCTGTCCCTTGTACCCGACGTTGTTGCAGCCGCCCTGGAACCCAATGTTCACGGACGCGTCGGCGGTGCCCTTGAAGTCGGGGTCGTTGCTCTCCCAGATCCGGGCTAGATGGCTAACGCCGTTGGTGCCACCCCAAGATGCTTCTTGCGCCAACCAAAATACGAAGGTACAGCCCATAGCGGATTGGGCGGTGGCAGCGACGGTGAAGACGGTGGAGAGACGCATTTTGCTAGCAAGACAGTCGATCTGTTTGGGAAGGTTAGTCCTGTCTATTGTGTCATTGGTGGAGATTATACTTGCCCAGGGGAGGAGAGGTTGGTAAAGTGAAGATGGGATTTGGGATGCTGAAAATATGCGTCCCTTCGTGGGCTTTTATAGCCCTTTGACCTCTAGCTTCTGTTATTACTTCAATTCATGACCGAGTCTTTAACTCGGCATACTTGCAAAATGAGGTGGTAGAAGCCTAACTTTCACATTCCTACTTCGTAGTGACACTTAGTCTATGGGTAAATATCTCATTCTCTTCCTCGTTTGACCTTCCTCCCTGTATGTGCCAAGGAGTGAATTCGCATGATATGGTTAGTAGATCGAGCTAGGACCTTCAAATCGCGCTTCTCCACAGATATCTAAGACAGAAACTCAATTTTTATCGTAGCCTAGGCCAAGATATTGTACAAAAGACCAATGTGGCAGTTGTAAATAACGTACACGGTGTAGTGTATGTAGTGGACCTCGCCAAGGGTCCCCGCGCCATCCAATCAGGCTAACTCGTTAAACCAAAATGATATCATTTCGTATTGGCATATCCATCAGATATGCTCTCGGCGTTGTTTTTAATTTGATAGTTCCCATCTTTGACCTGGGGGCCGTACGGAGTACGGAGTACTTAGTCTATAGACCCCACCGTGGCTTTCGGTTGTACGGAGGACGAACCTACCCGTATAGCCCTAACTATGCCGGCCTACTTCTTACGAACCGCAAACAGCCAAGAATGAGAGCGATGTCAAGGGCAAAAGTTGGTCTCCAGTCGATTAAGCGTTGGCGAGGCACGTTATGCGATCGACAGAGCCCACGAGGTGAGTTATTAGCCAAGGCGCGATCTATCCTAATCGGGAAAAAGATATAAAGTCGCCAAACGTTTGGCTAATAGATTTATGTGGAAACATCACGATGGACCCAGCAGAGCCAAGCTCCACTAGTTATGAAACACATCCTATGAAACTTTATGCAACCATGCCATGGTTGTTGTGAAGGGTTGAACTATTTCACAACAGGAGGACCAATACTCGGGATTGTCTCTACTCAGAAACGTCTTTCATCCTGTCTACCTCACGACCAATCTGCCTAAATGGAGCTTGACCTTCATCTGAGGGAGGTTGAGCGATATTCACATATTGGCTTATGCAGCAACTCGCACATACTATGTACGCAGCCGCTCACACAGCCAGCTCTTCAAAGCAAGACCTTGTTGGGTCTCGTGGTTGTCGTGAAATAGGGGCCATATAAGAGGCGCGATATGGCACTCTTTCTGACCAATCACCAATGTTGTATCAGGATTCGATTTCTGCATATAAACAGTTAACTCGCATTATATAATGCAACCAAATGGGAATGTAACATACGGAAAACTTCCGAACCCAGGCCGTGATTGGATCCAGTAAGACCTCATCGGCCCCGGCGAGGACGAGAGACTGTTTGACCAGAGCACATTCCCACCACGTCTCGGGCGCTTCGAGTGCTTCGGCATAGTAGTTTGTGAATACCCCGCTCAAGTAGTCTTTTGACCACCTCTCTGTGACTTCCCTTGCGTCGATGTCTTTGTGTTCGTTGGTCTTCATACTCGGCCAATCATGGCGGAAAGAGATCCAAGGTGACATGAGTACGATAGCTTTGAGCGGCTCGGTGATTGTCAATTCTGGTGCGTCTTGAGATGGGTGTGACAAGTGGGATAAAATAGCCAGGCATAAATTGGCGCCAGCGGAATCGCCAACAAGGATCACCTCTGAGGGTGAACGTCCGAGGTCCTCGAGAACGTATCGCAGAGCTTCCACTGCCTCGCGAAACTGCGTGGGATATGTAGCGTGCGGCGTCAGCGTATAGGTAACATTGAACCAGCCGGTAGTGATATCGTTGTCTGATAGTTCTTTCGCTACATTCGGCCAAAAGTCGAGGTAAGGTCCTGTGGCATCCATAGCAAACCCTCCGCCTTGGGTCGGTCTTTTAGCCCTGTGTGTCGGGACTTGGTGGGTGGAATAACTTACCATGGAAGTTGATCACCACGTATTTGGCCGTCGGAGAACCGATCCAGAATCCCTTCAAGCCACGGTCGTTCGATACAAAGCTTGGCTCGATGCCTAGGCTTTTGCAATAACCCAAGTAGAGCTGGTCATAAGACGGGAAAATATACCTATCCAGCGCGGTCAGTAATCACATACTCCTCTAAACAAGCAGCGGCATTGCTTACTGGATTTGAAGCGGGGTGAACCGTCTAGTGAGCTACTGGATCCCGTCAATATATTTAGATTTAGCAGATAGAGTACCTTTGACACCCAGGTACCTTTTTGGTTGCCGCCTGTATAAGATGGTGGTGGTATCTGTCGGCCCCGGATGGACCTCGAAACAAACCGCATATCGCAGCATAGACGACACCCGCTCCTGCAGAACTGTGTTTAGCAACACACTACTTAGAAGATCAGAACATAGTCTAGTTACCGATTGAAAACCAGCCTAGAAATACATCGAGCCTTTCCCAAATGCTCATCGTGTGATTCATTATGCGATGTTCTCCTTTCCCGGCATGTGGCTGTTTAGTTAAATTTCAATGGATATAAGTAGTTTCCACAACCAAAAATCTACCGCGGGTCGGTTTACATTTTGATTAGTATCTACAGAGTATACCTTATTCTTTTGCCGAGGCCCAATTCCTTACATACAAGCGTATCCGTCGGTAAACTCTTACACTATCTGCCCTTCCTTCAAGGTCCTAAATTGTCGCATGCGACATGCCAGATAGACCTTCTCCCCTCAAGTCTTGACACATCAAAGTAAGTATTAACCTCCCCAAGAAATTCAACGTTCCTTTTTATCCTCCCCAGTAAATACCAATAACATATTTACAACCCCATCCTCGCAAGTCTCTCCTGTCCCTTATCCGTAAACATAAGTAACCCATTTACATACCCAACCCCCCAAATCATTGGATACCGCCAATGGAACCACATCGGGTGATCATTAGCCCCAAACCACCCAAAGTGTCTGTCTAGATTGTAGCAAAGATAGTTGCAAGCGCTGAGAATCAGCAAGGACAAGATGCCGGTAAAGTGGGCCGCCTTTTTGCCGTAGTGGTGGTCCACGATGAAGGTGTTGATCAGGCCGCCCATTGCGCCGCCCATGCCTAGCGGACAGAAAACGAGCGTCCACATGACTTTGTAGAAGAGTTCCCGCGTGCCAGTCATGATGAAGATGCCGACGGCAAGGAAGATGGTTTCGGCAAAGAGAGAGTTCAGCCAGAAGAGGAGGAAGGGACGCAGGTAGATGGCGCGTCGTTTGCGGGCGGTTGGGAGGTCATCGTTTGAGACTATGATGGGCTGGTAGGTGTGGTTGGGTGCCATTGTTCGTGATGTTAATTGATGTTTAATCTGTATTGGATTAGTGGTTGTAGAGTTTGTTTGACATCGGTTTATATATCAGTCATTGGCGCTCTTTGCTGTTCATACTTCACGTATCCATTCTAGGAAGTACAACCGAGGCTTCCTTCTAATCAATATTCACCCCCCGCATTAACATAAACGATTACTGATCAGTCCAGCAACCAACACAACATCCAAATGCACCTTTTGAAAATAGCTAAAGCAATTTTCACTGTGACTGGAGTATAGAGACGTAAAAAATCAGGCCATTTGCAATCTAGATCACGTACGATGTAGTAAATGATGAAATTCGGTTCCACAACCACATAGCGCGGGAAACTGGAATTTTGTATCAGAAAAGTCTTGAACCTCAGATGTTTCTCCATTATATGTCTAGAACAACGATCTAATTGCTTTTGAAATGTAGGCTTTACGTACGTGGTAGCAAAGGTCAACCAGACAGTTTCCCGAGTGGTTAAGGCGCACACTTCTTTCGAGATCGCGACAAACCCTGCAACTGAAGATATTCTGTTTTGATCCTATCCAATCACTTGGTTATTTATGAACTCTACTGTCTTGATCGGATCGTTGACCCTAACAACTATAGAGAGAGTCAGAGCCTTCCGGAGCATGTTCCACGGCGCTACAGTGGCATCTGGAACTATGCCATACGACCCACTAATTACCCACTGCTTTTGAATTGACCATTTGGTTTCCAGTCATTTATGTGTAACTATTGTGATTTTCATTCAAGCCCAGCCCTCCCTCCTAGCTGCCGGGAAATGGAGATGACAGTCTACGTGGTATCAGGCTAAACTTTCGCATCGGACCATAGCAATATATATTCATTCAGTATCAGGAAACATTCTTTACCATCCTAACAACTGTCAAGAGGCATAAGTCAATCAAGACTAACGCCGCCGCACTAAATCCTCCCACCGCGCGAGCTAGATGGCTCAGGAAATGCAGCCACCGCTCCCCTGAGAATTGCATGCGGGTTAATCCTTCGAGGATAGCGTCTCTGCATCTCCTCTGCCAACTCCTTCCAATTCGACGCTGAGCTAACCGCCTTCTCAAAATCCAGTATATACTGACGGGTCTTCTGCACATTGAACAGTCCGTCCACTGTCCCGGTCCGCTTGTGCCCTGCAACGACGGTGTGTGGGTTCAATGCTTCGATCGCATCAAGCGCCCGGAGCCATTCCTGTCGTTTCTCGGTCGTGTTGGCTTCTCCGAAGTACTGGTGTACATCGCCGTAGACTGCATCGCCGGCGACTACCAGGTGGATACTAGGCACGTGGAGCACCGTTGTGTTGTACGTGTCTGTATGGCCGACCTCAATGGCGCGGAATTCATGGCCTTCGATCTCGAACACCGGGGACTCCATGGCCTCCGCGAGCGCGGGGGACTGGGGGATCTGGCCCCCGGGAAAGAGACTCAACCATGTTCCTTCGAAGATGGCGGGATTAGTTTGCTCTTTCATGTGCTCGACTGTACCTGGGGTAGCGAGGGCACGGAGATTGGGCCAGTGCTTGCGAAGGACGGTTATGCCGAACCAGTGGTCGCCGTGGCCGTGGGTGATGTAGACATAGCGAAGGCCTTTGCCTGGCGCGGTGGTTTTGATCCAGGATGCGAGGTCTTCGGTCTGAGAGATGGAGATAGGTGTGTCGACGAGGACGGCTTCGGATTCTCCATGAATTAGTGTGCAGGAGATCGGTGAGAAATAGCTTGTTTCGCCGAGTCGTTTGATCGCGAGTGGAAGACGGGAGGAGACGTAAACGTCGGCTTGAAGGATGGATGACATGTTGATGGCAGATGTAGAAAGATAGGGTATAGAGGTCTGGTGGGAATCTAGTGTGAATAGCTATTGTATGGCAGGACCTGTTGTTTTAACAGGTCAGTGCTGCGATGATAATTTAGATTAGTGAACATGGGGTAATATCACTAATCAAAACCGGTGATTAGGGAGTACGGGGGTGCTTGGACAGCTTCGATTATCATTCGAGATCAACCAATATCTGGAAGTATCAGTGTTTACATGGTGGAAACCCTCGGTTCCTCGGTTTTATGTGTTGCTACGACAAAACAAGCCATATCCGTGACCCCCTTTTGCGAGAAACTATATAGACACCTAACAATGAATGAATGTGCTCTACCCCACAACTGCTGAGCACTAGCTTCCATACCATTCCCTCCGTTAAGAGACTTATCTAACCAAAATGCCTCGCTGGACCTTTGAACTCACGCCCGACACCCTATCCAAGATCGAAAAAGACACCCTAGCCCAAGCCATCACCGACAACTACGTCAAACACGGAATTCCCGCATTCCTCGTGAATGTCTTTTTTCACGAAAACCGAATCGGCACCTTCTACAGCGGCGGTAAAACACCTCCCAACACGGTCTTTTTCGTCCTAGATCATGCTGCTCGCTCGTTTCCCAACGAGACAGTCCGTCTGGCCTTTATTGATAGTGTCAACGCTATCGTGGGGCCGATTCTGGGTCCGAAGGGCGTCAAGTGGGAGTATAATATTTACGAACACCCCCCGGATAATTGGCGCGTGAATGGCATGATTCCGCCAGTTCAGAACAAAGAGGTCTGGAAGCAATGGATGGATCGAAACGAGCCTGTTAGATATGGAGAGTACCTGGCTGAGGGAGCGGGGAGGCAAGGTCTCAAACTGTGAATCCGGCTGTTTTTTGGTGTCTCTTAGGGTTGCAATTTGTCGAGGTAATCTTACATTGTTCTAAGCTTAGATTATGCGTAATCGTAATACTTGACTCTTATATTCATAACTTTAGGATACCGGTTAGGAAATGACAGTATATAATCTGATGCATAAACATACATGCTGACTTGTCATACAAGTATACTTGGATTGAACATACGAAACATCCATTCATCACGACCCAAGCCTGCTTGATTAAAAGCGGTTCGATCAGACCCTTAGATCAAACAGTGATATTCCGAACATCGACAGTCTTTCTATCAAAGAAGCGACTTCCCACTTTGGGAATATAGGGGGGATAATTCTCTATGATCTGCCTCAGCGCGGCCCGGCTGTGCTCACCGTCACGGTCATACGCAGTGCCGGAGAATTGAGTCGTGTTGACAGTGGCTGTTACATATCTCCACGAGGGGTTGGCTGTCGCATTGGTCATGTTGGCCGTTCTCCCGCCATCGACAAAGATTGCGGCAGACCCGACTGCTGGCATCAAGACGGTGCCGCCCATGTTGGTTGAATACCAGCGGGCCGCGGAAACGCCTATATTGCCATCCTCCCATGCTAATGGGTCGACTCCGAGGTCTGCAGCGTAGCTTTACCAGTTCCAACGCGTTAGCCGGGCAAAGGTTCTAGCAAAACGTGAAGATGACGGGGTGACTCACGGGAAAGCGGCAATATGAATATTTTCTTGCTGTGCCAGCATGGGGAGGTACATTGTTGGCTGAAGTTGATAATATATGGTTAGATTCGTTCGTAATCATGTCTCGCAAATCCAGGCACACAGCATATGTACCAAAACTTACGTGAAAATGCTCCCAGCACTCGAGCATGCCGATACGGCCATACGGCGTGGCCTTGACAACCAGTCCCGAGGGATCTCCGTCGGACCATATGTCACGCTCGACGCCAGAGGGACGTAGCTTGCGGCGATGGATCAGAAGATTCCCATCCAGTCCGATCAAGGCTTGAGCCATGAATATAGAGTTATTGGCGGCCTCGGAAAATCCGAAAGAACCATACATAGAGGCCTCGCGGAACGCATCGACCAGTCGTTGAAATTCGGGGCCATTGACTGACATGGACTGAGATGCATATTGGTCAATGTTCTTGGAGGTGAAGTGCGTGTTGACTGCCTATGGTACATGTTAGAGGTTCAAATCTGTCGCAGGATGCTGGAGTGTAGACTGGCCACTGGATAGCCGGGAAAGTAGAGCTCGGGAAAGGCAATAAGAGAAACGCCTTCGGCTTTTGCCTCTTTGATGATCTCGATAGCTTGCGTTATGGTATCATTGAGGTGAAAATTCACCCACGTTTTGTTCAACGCTATTGGAAGGGCGAAATGCACTGGAGGCTCGCGAACCGCTGCAACTTTAAACGCAGAACCGTTGATGGGAGGGAACCCATTTATCTGGCCTGCCTGGTAGAGTGCCGATGCTAGTAAAAGACTAGAAGAAAGTTTCATCATGAAGAACTCGAGTTGTCAAGGTGCAATGCATCAACTTCTCTTCAGAAGGATGCCGTTGAATCGTAATATATAACCGAGTGATCGGATGAAGATATGATCGGGATTTGGCTAAGCCATTGGGTCTCGGCTTTGTCTCAAAGACACCGTGTAGATCATTGTAATGATACGCTATCTTCAGCTCTGTGATAACGATTCTTGTCATCGGAAGATAACCATGGGGAACAAAGAAAGGGACAGCTGTAAGTATATACTGCACTCAGGCTTGGTATATCATTATTCTCTCACCTATGGCACTGTTGCTTTGTGGTCCTTTTATGTACGATAGAAGACGATCTATTAGCTATCAACATCCTGCATACCTACGGTTTCCTTATCTTTGCCACTCTGCCGATTGCTGAGACAAGAAGCTGGCCATGAACGAGGCTCCCTACTGGCAACTGCCGTTCGATCTATCCGTCCCAGGAGGACATAGTCGGCCGAGAAGGGAGATAATCGCCTTGTTAGTTAGTCATAGAGACTAAACATCAATCAATTGAAAGGCTTCTAGAAGGACCTTTAGAATGGCTTCCAGACGAGGGATTCTTCCCAAGTCTTCTTCCCTATTCTTTACTATGTGCATTCCACTTGTTTTCAGCCATTTCTTATCAAGATTGTTATTGCGACCGAAACGGAAAGGTTCCGTATGTGTAAAGCAAAAGCCCAAAGGAAAAAGAAAGAAAATCAACCGCCAGATAGGGTGCACAGTAATAAGCTTAAATAGTCAGCGCACAGGGATGTGGCCCCTGGTGAGACACTCATTGTGATATTGAAGAGGGTCTCACGAAGGATACCAGCGGAATGCCAAGATCTCCACGTGCCCAACCTCAACCTTCGTGGAAATCATCGCCAACGCGAGTCATCGCCCGCCTCTCCTTTGCAGTCAGCGGTGTCGTGCTCTGCGCTCCACTCCTTCTTCTGATGCCTGCCAGGTCGATCGCTCCGTCAATCATTCGCCCTCCCTCGAATCCCTCCACCCATTAATCAATCACAGTCCATCAATCCATCACATCGGACCAACTCCACTCGGAATGGCTTGCGGTTCGAGCCGCCTGAATCCTTGGCCTGTTACTTCGTTTGCATCTGCTGCCTCATTCTTGGGTGTCCACCATGACTAACAGGGACCCCGAATTTCGCCATCAGCTGGGCAAGTTCCGTCTCGACTCCTCCCTTGCGCCGCATACCTCCGCCCAATCGCCCCTGCTCAACAACTCCCTACCCCCGCCAACGCACCTCCCTTCCCACGTCTCCTCCCCGTCGCATCGCAGCAAACGCGTCTCCACCGCATGTGATTTCTGTCGCAAGCGCAAGAAGAAATGTGACTTCCGCTACCCCAATTGCTCCGCCTGCACGCGTGCCGGCGTGCGCTGTACCATCCCGCCGCCCGGGCCCCAGGTCGCCAGCGCCTCTGTCCCGCGAGATCAACTCGAGAACCTACAAAACCGCGTGCGATGGCTGGAGGAGGTCGTACGGAAGAAGACGGGCATTCCCGTGGCCGACCGGCCCACGGGGAGTCCTCTAGACGGCGAGGGGGATCCGGACTGGTGGTATCAAATGCCCAGCATGCTGATGAGCCGGAGTAACTCGATGCGCCCGTTGGGCGGAACCCCCGCGTCGAACAGTCCGGCCAGCGCGTCGGGGGTCGGAACCGACCTGCCCAACGTGGGTGAGATCTTTCGCGACCATCTCGAACATCGCCGGCCCTCGGTCGCCCGACCCACGATCACGTCGACCAAGACCGCCCCCCGCGTCCTCCGACTCGCCTCGCTGGAAGAAGCCGAGCAGGTGGCCTCGCGGTACTTTGACAGTATGGGGTACCAGTATCCGTTCCTGCACCGCGCCGACTTTTTCCCACCTCTGCGTCGCATCTACACGGGCGAGACCCCGACCACGGAGTTTCACTATACATATCACATCACCATTGCGATCGCTCTGTTGATCGGGTCGTCCGATGGTACGCAAGCGATGGAGTTCTACCGCGTGAGCCAGGAGACGCTACCGTTGGCTCTGCAGAATGAGGACTTGGCGGCGGTGAAAGCGCTGCTCAGCATGGCTTTATATACCCTTTTCGCGACCACCGGCCCCAGCGTGTGGCATGTGCTAGGCACTGCTTTGCGGCTGGCGACCAGTCTAGGTCTACACAAGGCTCGGCCTGCAGCGAGCGTGATCGAGGAGGAAATGACAAAACGGGCGTTCTGGAGTCTATATAATCTAGACCGGCTGATTGCCAGCACGCTATGCCGGCCCCTTGGCATTGTGGACGAGGACATCAGCGTGAGCCTCCCGCGGGAGTTCAACGACGATTGGACAGAGGCACCGGGAACCAGCGTGATGACCATCCCGGTGCAGGTCGTTCGTCTGCGCCGGATCTTTTCTCGCATCTACCGTTACCGTAAGGATTGTCCTATCTATGGCTAATGCACGACTAACGTTCGCAGTATATAACAATCAACCACCTCCCCCAACGAACGAAGTCGTTGTGACGCTCAGCCATTTTCGCCAGGAGCTGGATGACTGGCGTCGGAATGCGCCGGTCTATCCGCCAGCTCTTCTGTATTCTACGAGCTACTATGACTACCTATATGCCACAACTCTCCTGCTCATGTACCGACCCAGTCCACGGAATCCGACTCCTGATGCAGCGAGCATCGTTAGTTGCGGCGATGCCAGCATTCAGGTCATTCGATCGTACTGGGACAGCTACTCGGTGGGCAAATTGAAGTGGATCTGGTTAACCCTGAGCCAGACGTACTTCGCGGGGATCACCATTCTCTGGTGTCTGAACCACGATTTTCTCGCGGTGCGCGACGGCCTTCCACCAGCGTGGCAGCCCGACGACCAGACCATGCGCCGCGCCATCCAGGCGGTGGTGGTGCTGTTGGAAGAGTTTGGCAAGCGACGGCCGGGAGTCGAACGGCTGGCGGAGACGTTTCGACAGCAAAGCACGATGATCTTCAGCCACCTGGCATACCAACAGGAGCAATTGGGTCAGCAAAACCCTCCGCAACCACCGCCGCCGCCGCCGGTGTCGCAGCAGCCGCATGTTCTGGTGGCGCCGCCCGTGCCTCTGGCGCCGGTGCTGGACGACGTGTTGCTGGTCAATGACTCGGGCAATATTCCTGTGATGGACCCTCACCTGGCGCAACAATTGCTGTATTCCTATGATTGGTTCCAAGAGGAGATGGCGACCTTCTATACCCTATGATTGAATTATGTATATAAAAATGATGATATAGTGATATAGCGAACCTGTAAGTAGCGCATAGATAAGCATGTCCGTCTTATCGGAGCTTCCCCACATAAACACTACACCGTAGCTTCTTTTTCCCCTCCTCTCTCTCTTTTCCTTTCACTTCATATTCCTTTCTTGCTCCTCTTCTCTCCTATCATCTGTGTGACCTCAAATATAATGGCCCACTCCATCCACGGCACCCTCATCCACTCCCTCACCCCATCAACCCTCCAAATCCTCCCCTCCACCCTCCTCATCATCTCCCCATCGGGCTCCATCCTCTCCATCCACCCCTCGACACGCCCCTCCTCCATCCCCTCCCTGCTCAAACCCCACAACCTAACGCCCTCGACCTGTCCCACTCTCACCCTCTCGCCAACCCAATTCCTCACCCCCGGCTTCATCGATACACACACCCACGCCCCTCAACACTCCCAACGCGGTCTCGGCCGCGGCCTCCCCCTACTCACATGGCTCGAAACACTCACGTTCCCGAACGAGGCGAAATGCGCTGACCCTGTCTACGCTTCTTCCCTGTATACATCGTGTGTCCGAGCCGGTTTGAAGCAGGGTATCACGACGGCTTGTTATTACGCTTCGTTGCATAAGGATGCGTCGGTGGTTCTTGCAAGGACTTGTATCCGGGAAGGCCAGCGCGCGTTGATCGGGAGGTGTAATATGGATCGGAATGCGCCGGGTTGGTATGTTGAGTCTAATGGGGTGGAGGGGAGTTTGAGGGCTACGGAGGAGTTTTTGGAGGAGGTTCTTGCTCTCGAACGGGATCGTGATGTTGGGGTTGGGCAGGGGCTTGTTACGCCCGTTATTACGCCTCGATTTGCCATCTCCTGTACGGATGAATTGCTCCGGGGACTTGGGGAACTGGTAAAGCGGTATCCGAACCTACCAGTACAGACGCATTTCAACGAGAGTCCCGAGGAAGTGGAGTTCACTGCCCAGTTATTCCCCAGCTTCAACTCAGAAACGGATCTATACAAATCGTTCAACCTGCTCAACGAACGAAGTATCCTGGCTCATGCGATCTACCTGAAAGACGGGGAGATGGACCGACTAAAAGAGTTGGATTGTGGGATCGCGCATTGTCCTGTTTCGAATACTTGTATGGATCGGTTCATGGTGGCTCCTGTGCGGGAGTATTTGGAGAGGGGGGTCAAGGTGGGTTTGGGGACCGATTGTGGCGGTGGGTACACAAATAGTATGTTGGAAGTTATGAGGCAGGCTTATTTGGTTAGTGTTGCTGGGAAGACGTTCCTAGGTGGTGGTGAGGAGAGGCCAGCGATCAGTACGGAGGAGGGTTTCTATATGGCGACGTTGGGAGGGGCGAGGGTCGCTGGGTTGGATGGGAAGGTCGGGAATTTTGAGGCTGGGAAGGAGTTGGATGCTTGTTTGGTGGATGTGAGCGTTGATGGGGTCATGGCGGATGTTGACGAGGGTGAGGATATCAGGAGTGTGTTCGAGAAGTTCATCATGACTGGGGATGATCGCAATATTACGGGGGTTTGGGTCAAGGGAAGGAGAGTCAAAGGATAGAACATGGTGGATATGTTTGTCATATATTAGTTGTATTATCGCGCTGAAGTATCAGTGAAGTATCCCGAAATCGACATGTGTAGACCCTCGTCTAGGTTTTATGTCATCGCCATGTCCCTATCGCCGGTCCGAAGTATCCCGCCTCTGGCAGTTTCTTCCACGGCGTTCCCATGTCATCTGCTGTCCGATGTTGCACGTCGTTTCCCCACCAGTGCAGTAGGCCAGCCGGCAGGATGATGCAGAAGAAGATGATCACCGTGGAGACAGCGACGCCCGAGTCTAGTGCGGCGGACAGCACGTAGTCTGGCATGTTAGTCGAGTCAGCAAATAGAAGATAGATGAACTCACTGTATTTCGCCCACCAAGCCGGCTTACGCCGCTTGATCAGGCCGTTGAAAATGATGTTTACAATCCACCAGGACGAGAAGCTTATCCCCGTTGCCGGTGGAACCTGGCTCATGGCGCCAAACGCAACCGGCCAAGAAATGTAGTTGACTTGCTTCCATCGGCGGCCAAGGAGATACGTGATGATCACAACAACCGGGCCCACCAGGAAGAACCAGAGGAGGTTGCCATAAATTTGGCCCGAGGAGAAGTTCCGACCAGGGCCGAGAGCGCCTACAGAGTCAGTCCGGACTATCGCCGACAGGAAAGAAAGACCCACCCCAGATCAAAGAAGAAGAATAGGTCACATGTCCGTGTGGACAGCTGAATCCGCCCGGGGAATCCGGTTTACAGATCCCCTCGAATCGCGTTATCATGAACACCGTCACGCCGCATTGCACGATGGCTCCGAGCAGTGTGGCGAGTCCCTGGGCCATGAAGAGCGTTCGGGGAGCAATGTGCAGATAATGTGCTAGTTTCATATCGGCCACGAACCTAACCGGTCAGTTTTTCCCTTCGACCCACAGCTACAGTGACTTACTCGAGACCTTGCGACACTGCCACATATCCATAGAACTTGAACGCCATGTTGGCAACGGGTCGCCCGAGAAAGGCATATCCCCCGATGAACTCGGTGATCAAGTTGAGCTGGTTGCTGGAAATGTTGGTCACTGCTTTGATAATCCCGATCGGGATGAAGTATACGGCGGGCAACAGATAGGCCAGGAGGACGGCCCACGCCGGAAGATCCGTGTGCCACACCTCGTTGGTCACAATACTCAGGACGAACATCACGATGGTTACCGCACCGAACCACCACCACGGCACGTCGGCGTAGGACTCCATCACGCGAGAATGTACATCTTTCTGGTTGCGTCCCTTCCATTGCTCCCACAGGTCCTTTCCGTGGTACAGCGCCACATGCACGAAAATTCCGGTCAAGTTGGCGAACGCCACGCCGTATGTGACCGCATAGCCCGCCGGCAGGAACATCGGCGAGTAATTCTTATATGCCTCCGGATTCACCGAGCCGTCCGGGTTCAAAACGCGCCCGACCATATAGGGCCGACCCCGGTTATCGAAGGTGTTCGGATTCAGCAAGGGCAGATAGGCGGAGTACCATGTATTCGTGTAGTACAAAAGGGGACAGATGAGCCAGAAAAACAAGGCAAACGACCCCATCACATTACACCCGGCCCAGAAAGGAACGAGCAGCGGACTTCCGTTGGCAAAGACGACCTGCGCCCAGTCAAAGGTCAAAACCGACATGCCCAGTCCCGTCCGCTGGCCAAAGAGCTGATTCAGGACTACATTGTGCGGTGCTATCCAGCAAATGAAACTGAAGGTGCTAAGTGCGGTGAACAAATACCCCGGAAGGAAGTACCAAACCGCTCCGCCAATAAAAACCACCAGGAAAAAGCGCAGGCGCGTAATGATCCAGCCATCGGCCAAGCTATTGCTGCGGGAATGCAACGTCGACAGTAGCGCAGCATTAGACAACACCTGGGGCCAGATCATCGTCGCCGGCCCCACGAGCCAGCGCGACGCCATTCCGGCCAGACCGAACCCGAACATCTGCGTAGTGATGGTAAAGAGGATCTCAAACCCGCCCTTTGAGGGCATGCCGTAGAATTTGACCATCGCCTCGATGACCTGCGTGGCCGCCGCCGATCCAAAGGAGACATTGGCCATGATCGTGATGAGCGCATGCTCCTTGATGTTGAAATGGCGATCCGGATTAAACCGGCCCAATGGGATCCATCGTGCCCAAGCACATCCGATGGGATAGGCTGCCAGCTGTGCCACCAGCGCACTGATCGTGACACTGGGCTGTCGCAAGCTGAAAAATTGGTTCAGGCCACTTCCAACCTACAACGGCGTCAGCCTTACCCATTCTTGTCGTCTTACGCCGACGCCCCCCGTGCCACCGGTAAAACCTACAATTGTGAACAAAACTCCGATCACCCACATGCGAACGGTATTAATCGGCAAGTGTACATCATCCTTTGGCCGCACGGCCGCCCGTACTTCTGGGAAGGGAGAATCATCGGCTTCGTAGGGGAGGATCTTGGCTGCATCACGGTCACTCAGGACGGTGAAGTCATGCTCATTTTGGGTGTCTAGCGGCGGAACCTAATGAAAGACCATCGGACGTTAGACAATCTTCGCATTTCTGGCATTGACAGTTGGGTCCAATTCCAGGAGAACACAAATCAGAAAGGGCCAGGTTGGTGGAAGGGAACCACCGACCACGTGGAAGGCCAGTAGATCCGGAGCTTCAAGGGGGGGGAGGGGGTCCTTGGGGGCCCTGGGGATCAAGGCGATAGGCCAAGGGGACCACGCCAGAGGATGATCAAATGAAAACCTGAGGCAAGGTCGGGATGGGGTAAGGTTGCAGTTGCAAGGACAGAAAAAAACTGGGTCACACCCACCTGAATCGAGTCGTCCCGCAGGGATTTTTCATCCTCGGGGGGTTTGAGCTTCCCAGACATGGTGCATTGCATGCAGCGTAGAGGGGCAGGGTCTCAGGGCGGAGGATCGGGATTAGCATGACTCTCCAGACTTCCAGAGTGGGAGAAATCGGCACCTCGCGGGATTCCCAGGAGTCCCGCTTCGGGTTTAGCGCGGTGGCCTCGTGACGCCAAGTCACGCGATCTGTCGGCTTCATCCGCTGCCACTTTGCTGCTTTCTGGAATTCCTGGTCGGAACTCATTTCCCCCCCACTCTGTCCGGCTTAGTCGCTGCGGACTGAAACCCTTTTCTCCCTCGTGTTGGCGGTCAGCGTGGATCCTATCATTTCTCATCCATTTGGCATTTGTCCTATGATCGCTTGAGGCTGGCGACTGCCATGCGGTGTGCCATCGGGGCCGTGGTCTGGTACCGACATCTGCCAAGACGAAGAATCCACGCTCAACAGTCGATCGCGGGTGGAAACCGCCGTGGTGAGGGCCATGAATCGCAAGCAAGAGGACAGAAAGGTCAGCGCTCCATGTCAGCGACTTGCATTTGCGGCCACACTAAACGTTCAGTCTTAGTGATCTTTTAGTACGGAGTAGCGACTATGGATTATAGACTTCTAGCGACCCAAGGTTATATTGGGCTCTGGACCCACTCGGATGCTTGTTGATAAATTTGCGACGACATGAGCAGGATGGTGTTGAGCAGACAATAAAATAGACGTCACTGACAGCAAGGGTCGCCCAGCTCTGCTTCTCCTGGATGTTGGTCGAACTCGAAAATATATACTCATCGTCCCTGCCATTGGGACTTGGTTCATTTTTGATACCATCTCTCCAATTGGTCATTCACATGGCCTTGAAAGTATCAACAAGGCTAGAAAAAGAGAAGTTGCTTCCTACAAACATGTCGCGACCGTTACATTGGCGGCTACCTCTGACGTCGCCAGGAAGACTGAGTCTGCACAGGAGTCGTGGTTTATCCCTTGCACTACATCTGCTCCGTACATTCCAATGAAACCAGGGGCACGCATTCGGTCTCATTTTGATCGAAATAAAATTACGTGCGTGGAGTTTGAAATTCCAAGGACGTCTCGAAGAATTTCCATATGTTGCCCTGCTCCGACCATCGGCGTGCGCTCCGACATTTTTCTCTTCAGATTGTCTAGTGGACAAACTAAATAGCTAGCACGAGGATCAAGGGTCGATAGATAACAGTAGGGCAGGAAACTATCCACACCACTAAGGGACTGCTACCACGTCGGGATTATGGAGATGGAATCATGGAATTCCACTCTTTCCCCACCACCAATCCTTTTATCTTCCTACTGTCTCGGGAAACCCTTCCTTGGATACGAACTTACGAAGAAGACAAAGGCGGGAAGAAATATCTCATGGTATTATGAACCAAGCAGGGTCAGAGACTCAAAGCATCATCCACAGCCATCGTCTCCGATAATTGTCGGCTACTGAAAACCCCGCCTTGCAGAAATAGCTAGTCCAGAACTATCACAGCTAGGCAGAGAATCGTTTGCTTCGATCATGTCTGCGGTCGGAGTCTGCCGCCAATTCTGTCACGCCATCACATCTCCTCCCCGAGACTGTGGAATGATTCGAGAGGCAGATCGCGGCGGTCTGTCCAACAACTGGATGCACCTTCCTCGCCTCATCATAGGAGGATCCTTTCTTCTTTTCGCGCTGGCGAGTTGTGTGGGAGTTGCACCAGAGCGGGTCGAGCCGACCGTCGGATCTGGGCGCTTCGACCCGACTCCCAATACTGACTGATTGGCACCCACAAACCATCCGTAGCAAAGACGAGGGTCGATCTCCATCCTTGGTTGGGCAATTGGGACGAATAATCGGTCGCGTGGGCTTGTCGAACGACGCTGTTTGGCATGCGTAAATGCCGATTAGGTAGGTAGTTTCTTATTCGCCCGAAAGCGAAGCAATGGGTGGCCTTTCCTTTTATACTTGAAATCCGGTCCGGATTTCCCCCTCTTGTCTACCCCCTTGATTTCCCGAATATTCTTCTGTATCACATTTTTAGTTTAAATAATACTTGATACCCACCCCATCTTCTGTCAGAGTGAGGATCTTCCTCTTCGAACCGGAATCCGCGGATACTGGAAAGTGGACACCTGAGGCCACAATGGGAGGCGACTTGCCATTCTCACAACGCCCCGTCATCATCTTGGGTGCCGGCATTATTGGTTGTGCCACGGCTCGACAGTTACTTCTCAATGGATTCCGTGTGATTTTGGTGGCCGAGTATCTGCCCGGTGATCAGAACATCTTCTATGCGTCCGCTTGGGCCGGAGCAGCATGGCATGCCGCTGGCGGCATCAGCCCCGAAAATCAGTACTTCCAGGCCGTCACCCATCGTCACCTGCTCATGATGGCTCAGGAAGAACCGGAATCAGGTATCTGCATTGTTGATTCCCGCGAGTACCTCGAACAGGCGCCTACTCCGAATTCATCTCTGTGGGGAAAGACCGTGGTGTCTAAGGTAGAGTGGCAAACAACACCCGACAAGCAAATGTGGAGTGGCGTACTCATCTTGATGCCAGTTCCGCGACTTGAGCCCCGACGAATACCCTCCCAACTTCAGCTGCGGATGGGCCTACGACTCCCTTGTTACCGATCCAACGCGGCACATGCCCTATCTCAGCAAGAAGATTACCTCGCTGGGTGGCCACTTTATCCGGAAACGAGTCGAATCGCTGCAGGAGCTATACACCATGTTCCCTGAGTCGAGCATCTTTATCAATGCCAGCGGACTCGGGAGTAAGACTCTTGTGGACGTTCAAGATGACAAATGCTTCGCCGAGCGTGGTCAGAACGTGTTCTACCGGACGGAAAGCTGCCAACGGATGTACTTCCGGAACGGCAAAGAGTATACCTATGTTATCCCCCGGCCTTTATCTAAGGGTGTGGTCCTTGGAGGCAGCAAACAGCGAGACAATGTGTGAGTATTGGTGGCCAGCCTCGGTATTTCCATATCTAATTGAATCTAGTTCTCCAGAAGTAGACATGGACATCGCTCGAGACGAGATCGCGCGCGCCCATCGTCTTGCTCCCGATATCGTCCCCGAAACCCCCAAAGATGACGACCTCAGCTATATCATTGGTATTCGCCCATCCCGAGAGGGAGGATTCCGACTGGAATCAGAACAGCTTGGTGATCGACTCATCTTGTCGGCTTATGGGTTTGGAGGAGGTGGATATGCATTTTCTTACGGCGTTGCGGACGCTCTGACGAAGATTGTCGAAAAGGCAGAGCGGGATAATGTTATTGCTCAGGCTGGGTCTTGAGATGGATCTAATAGTGGTTGATCATCGGCTGGAATGAGATCAACTCAGGTGGTTCGTTGATCATAGATTAGATTAAATGACTAAAAGTAAGGTATCGGTACTCTCATCTTTACGTTTGTGCGAGTAAATCTCATGTAGTAAAATACGGAGGAGTGTTAAGCCTACTCAAGAATAGATATGCATTATACCGGCTCCTTGAAACATTCTCTAGATGTTGTGAAACTGGTAGCGCATTAGCTATCTTCCATCGAGCCCTTCCAGCAAGGTGCTAGATTCCGGAGCTTCGTCTACGTCCTCGCCCTCGCTAAGGTTAACGAATCTGAAAGGTTGGAGGAAGCCTGTTTGATGCATAAAGCCGGCGATGTAGCGAATTGCCTGTGGGTGTGTAATGACTGTGTCGTAGTCCTGTGTACGCCCACGCAGCCTCTTAATCGCGTCACGGCGTTCCATCCATTTCTTATGGTAGGAGTTCGCTACCCTAGGTCACACTCGCATGTATCCGAATCGAATTGCTTTATTTTGTAGAAGAAGTGTCCCAGTTCTAATGGAAGTGTAATCGAGATGTGCGGCTTGCTAAGATGCGCGTAGAGTTTGACTCATAATCTTGTCATGTTGACATCGTCACTTCCTCCCGGACCCCGTCCAACATCTCAGCCACAATCTCTCTCGTTCTACACAGGAAGGAAAGAAACCCTCCACTCTACATTACTCCCAACTAAGTACTCAAAGGCACGATGGCGATCATACATGAAATAAGCATGGACGGGTTGGACGCAGTCGGCAGACACTTTTTAGACCTCGTGGACCCCGTCAGGGCGACTGTAACAGACAACGAGGACATCGCCGGCTATTTACATCGCGGACAGGACCTTCACATACCAAGCTACCTCGGTAAGCTTCAAATACATGCTTGATCACCTATATTCCCTAACTCCTGTTTCCTAGATGGCCAACTAGACGACTACATGCTTGCCCTTGACGCTGCACCCATGGACCCCGTCCTGATCACCTCCCGAGTCAAAGCTATTTTTTTGACGATTATCGCGGCCACACAAAAACACCATGACTTGACATGCCTATCATCAGAAGACCTCCGACGGGTGAATAAAAACTTGTACGTGTCTTTCAACCAGGCCGTGACTATTCCCACACCCGTCGACGGCGAAATCCATTATCTCAGAGGTATTGCAGATGGTATTCTATGGTGTGGGAGTGAACGGGAACTGGAGGCGAATCTCGTCATTCAGAAAACAGATGGAGTAGCCGACGGGCAGGGGGCGAGGTTACCGCCGGTCATGCGTATATCTTTGGTTTTTTTTTCTATTTCCCCAACTGCATACCCTGCGTCGAAAGGCTCACTCTTTGCATAGTCATGCTTCACTACAGCAGGAGAATTTCAGAAAGACACTCGGAGATTTACGGGATCATCACCAACAGCTACAAGTGGCGCTTCTTAAGGATTGATAATGATAGTCGGGTAAGACGTCTCTTCCTTTGGTATGAATGTGGAATAATACTAACATCTGTTCTCAGTACTTCGAAGTGACATTGGACTGGAACGATGAAGTGGGGCGGAAGAAAATTGCTAATCTTCTGCGTGATATTGCCTATGATGCAATGCGTTTGGCGATCAGTAGACCTGCTCCTTTGAGCGAGCATGACGCAAGCGTCTATGAAATGTCAGGATGCAGGATATGGATGAATAAAGCTGAAAGCGAGCAGCTCTTGGACGATGAGTCAGCTGGGTCAGAAGTCGGGGTTACTCAAATATAGCAAACCATGGTTAGATGCTGGAGGGCGGCTGCGGCTATAGAAATGAAGACATGAATGTAAGTGATCTGCTACTGCTGAGACTCTAGATAAGGCATAGCTTCACAGATACAACCAGGCAAATGGATATGAAGATGTGCGTTCAAGGTAATACTTAGCATACACTTTCAGACACGAATTGTTGTTTAAAAACAACAATAGTTAAGCGTACGGCTTATCCAAAACAGGCCTCACAACCTCCAAAGAAACGAAACTACAATGCCCTACAATATCCTCGTCTATCGCATCCAACTGAACCCTTGGGCTCGAAGCCCCGGTTTCTCCCCACATCACCTCCCGGTAAGCCGCACTGCTAAGATCCTCCTCTCTAGGCGGGTGGCAAGCAGCGCTGATAGCAACGCTAGACGTTCCGGCCATCGGCATATTTGACTTGAATCGGCGGAACGAGAGACCGAATAATAGAGACACCATGAGACAGCCCACGATAAGCGCCAAAAGCGTAGCTAAGGGGTTATATAGAACCTCTCGGGTTTGGCTTGTCAACTGGCCTCTCCAGTTGTAGGTGTTGAGTTCCAGGTAGAAAATGCTCTGCGAGATGAGCCATTGGAGAATGGTGGAAATCACCAAGAGTGGAATCCCGTATCGGTATGGAACACTGAGCCAGTATGTGGATTTCTGCTGGTTGTCTTTGGCTTTTGCTGGCCATGTGACGCGGAGCGGTCTCTTGGAGTCTCCGTAGGAGCTGTACTCGGCGGATGCGAGCATACTGGTCATTACGTTGTTGAACCAGAAGTAGGTGACGGTGACGACTAGCTGAGGCGTGTTAGCAATGATCAGATATTCCAATGCCGTGTGGCTTGGGCTCAGATGGAGATAGGAGCCCACTAGGTCCGAGAATCCTCGGTGCCACCACTCGTGAAGGCCTGAGAAGCTGGTTTGGTGGGAATCCCAAGCATTGGGCGCCTGTTCGTGAAGGTCCTTGTGGAAGAGATATGCTCCTGTTCCGATACAGGCGAAACATCTGGTGTTGCTGTTAGCACAGCTCGAATAGAATCTCTCCTTTCGAAACTTACAGAGCTGTCGTGACAATCCAGCGTATGAGACCCGGGGATTCTATCCAGAACTTGCGCCGTGGCAGTCGATTATAACGCACTGTGGGCCGCTGCCGACTGCCGACTGGAAGGCCCAATGTTGATTCCCCACCGTTGGGAGGCTTCCATCTCCCGTGAAGCACATCTTGACGAGACATCCAGCATTGCCCGGCGGTCGTGGGGTCTGGTTGCTCCATGAAGCTTGCTACAGCGTCACCGATAGTCAATAGCGGTGCTATACGACCACGACCTACTCTTCCAGCAAGAAACATGACGCAAACCTTCACGAACGTAGTCAGAGCGATGACGATGCAGATTGGTGGGCTGTACAGTAGCTGGCAGTGTTCCTCGGACTTGATTGCAAGACATGCACTGACGGTGTGTGTCTCGCCCCCTGGAGGCGTAGTGCAGGTGTTGGAGAGCCCAGCCGATGCGATCCCAGTCATATTATTTGATTTTATGTACTCATGGATCCTCTCCATGGAAGGAGGGCGGCTGCCATCTGGCGTCCACTCGCGAGCCCAACGCAGGAGCTTAGCAGCATCTGAACAGGTAGTTCTTGATATTTCCAGCTGGCTTGACCAGCATTCCTCGAGTGAGAAGTTGGCGTATGTGCCATATTCCACCCCGCTTGATCCAGACAGCTCCAAGACAAGCTGACTTGTCGAAAACCTATATCCTGCAATCTTATCATCTTGGAAATCATTCTCTGGATCGCTCACCAGGAGGATGTCGGAGTCGCCTTCCTGATTTACCGACAGGTCTTCTGCCAGCGCAATCAAAAGCTTTGTTCCTGTATCAGTGAGAGAAACCAGCAAGTCATGACACTGCTGCAGGTCCACGCGGTCATAGCGTCCCTCGGCAATGTTGGAAGAGAACTCGTCCCATCGCAGAGAATCCGAGTCGTTTATTCTTGCCGGAGAGTCGGTTTTGAAGCGGTCAGGAGGGAGACCGAAGCATTGGTCGAGTTGCGGGGATTTGAGACTCTGCACGTTGGACGCGCTCAGATCATTCGGCGCAATGATAACGTTGGAGTCTTTTCTGGCCAGCGATTCAAAGATCAATGTGTTGTATCTAATGTTTTTCAGTAAACCGCTTCCCATTTTAGGATCTAGCTAACTTACACCAAATGAAATGGCGTGGCAGTGACAAGTAGTATCAACCACAACGTCAATCGATACCGCCCTACGACAAACAGATTCTTGATGCTGGCAGAGCCGATGTCCAGTGCCTTGCCTCGATTGTGATATTCGTCAATGTCACGTCGGTTAGGTGCGACCAAGGATTGCATGCAATAATTGCTAGCGCCTAGAATGGCGGTACCAAGCCCGTTGATAACCAAGTGTAGAGCCACATTCCATCTTTTGGTGAGTGTGCAGCTTCCTTGGTAGACGGTCAGCGTGTCTGAAAAGCCACTATTCTGTCTGTTCTTGCTAGCCAACCCAGCGGCGATCGAGAAGAACAGGATGTTTAGGAACAATAATCCGACAGACACTTTGGCGCAGACAAAGACGCCATTGATCCAACGTGCTTTAATTTGCGTTGGTTTGTTGCTTTCTTCGTCGTTTATGCCGATTGAATTGGGAGTTGGCTTGGAAACGCGATGACCTGGAAGGAGCGATTGTATGCATTGCCAAACTCGTCTCATGATTGTTATGTGAGCTGGGAGTCCCAACAACAGCACAATTCTGGAGTATCGGGAGTAGGGGTTACATAGTATGTCCTCTGGTTGCTAGATGCCATTCTGCGGCTGAGGCTGGCCGATCGACATCATTGTTAGGCCGACTGGTCGCAAGGCTGTGTTCATCATCGCCCTCCTCTCACAGCCTCGTGGGTTGCAAAGTAAACCTTGGATTGGCCCCAAGATGTGGGGTAGCTGCAAGGAAGGGAGTCTCGTCCGTTAACCAGAGTCTCGGAGATTGGACAGGACAATAGAGCAGATAACAACAAACGCGTGGGCGTTTAACAATCTTTGGCCCTGGTGGTCAGTGGTCTGAGCCGACACTGTATGTTGACTTGTGAATCTCTCCAGCCCCCAGCTAGTCTCTCCAAGCATCCATCCCAGTACATGCTTTCTGCTACATATTGCTGTAACCAAATAGGTACTAAAGGAGCACGCCCGGGTGCACCTGCCAGGGTTCCAAACAAAAGTTTGGCCGTTTTGGTTCAAACACCTCGACCACGCAGGTTTGTTGGAATTCTAGGCCAAATGCATAGTGTTTCTCGCTTGAGCCTTTGCCGAGTCTCTTCCTCCTACCAAGTCTGCAAGAAATTCTTGAGTTTCGTCAAGGCATCGATTGGACATTCGATAAAGCCACGGCATAATTTGCACTTGTCAATGTGGTCTTTGGAAGAATGTGCAGGCAATCTGACATAATTTTTCACGGGCATCCAGCATTCAAAATTGGATATTGTCCGTACCCTCGAGTTTGGTAGAGTGACCCCCAGGCGCCCGTCCCAATATTGTACAAACGTGCTATTATGGGCGTCCGAGTTGCGGATATAACTTGAGAGCCAGCCGACTTGCGGATCTTTCTCAGCTGCTGCTATAAGTCGCCAATCCAGAGGCCAGTCATCTGAAATGGCCCTGTATTCACTCCGAAAACGGGCGAAGGAATTTTGCACATAGCGATCGAGGCCAAAGGACGAATACTCCTCGTCCTTCCCGTTTATCTTGAGTCGGTCTTTGTGCGTCTCATACATAGCTTTATAGAGGATTCCCATATTGTTGATCTGGTTTTGCAACCGACCCACTAGTTGCCTGTCAATCTTATGATAGGCGCATGGAACAGCTGCCTGGTCGAAGTCGTCTCTCTCGATAGTTTTTATTGCATATTCGACGGCGGAGAGGGGTACTGTGAAGCGGATAGCAGCCATCAGAGCTGTAAAATCGGGATTAACATCTCGATGTGCGCATCTTTTTGGATTATCAGCATTGTCCACTTACCGATACAATAATATGATGAAATTGCTTTGAACGTTTCAAGAAGAAACAGAAAGTATGAGAGACATGGGCTTCGGAAGGTTCTCTTTAAAAGACCGGGAAGTGCCACGATATGCGGCAGCCTGAAGATCTATTCACCAATAGCTCATAGTATGCCACGTCACAGATCGCACAGCAAACAAGCATACAGACCCCAATTGAATGTCATTCCCAAGGGTATCTGGGAAGGTGCAACCGCATTCACCATTCATCTGCATGGTCTAGCGCCCTGCCCTCCAAGTTACTATGATAGGTGGGTTGGAGCCTCATGGGCAATTTCCCCTCTTCTCTCCTGCAGGTTTTTCTTCGTGTTTCATTGACCACGCAATATCGCCTTGGGCATCATACGCGGATGCTATGTCAGTCCTTAGTGTTAAGGTATTGAGATGTCCGAAGTTCGGTTTTGTCGAATCACACTATCAGCCAGTATTAACTACTAGAAACTTCGAATGTTTTCGTGCGGCATCAATTCAGGGCCTATCATTCTATGCCATGTGATCTTGTCCCGTCATGCCTAGAGCACACCACAAGGAACCGCTTGTGGATATTAAAGCTTTTTATAAAACTAATTAGAATATAGAGAGTGTATAAAATCTTGTGACATAGACAAGATATATATATAGTATGTTCTAAAGAGTACGTCAGAAAAGCGGGGAGTTGCAATGCAAATCCCAAGGATGACTTCACAGTGGAACGTCCACTTCTCTGAAACAAACCAGGGGAACCGCTGTACGGAGTTGGTCTGGTATGTTACATTACAAGTAATATTGCTTATTTTAGCCTTTTCATGTGCGGTCTCGGTACAGTATCATCGTCATAATATTACCATACACCCTCCCGACCTGTATTGTAGACCTGAGGCAGAAGTCAGCCCTGCGAGGCTCCAGAGCCTTTCCTGCCTCCCTTCCTTCTCTTACTTGCATCCCCTTATAATCCAAATCACCCCTCCAACTCTTGTCATTCATTTACCCTCCCCGAGTCCTCGCCGAGACATCGCTATTCCCCATCGTCTTATCAACTAATCCTGCCGAATCTGCTAAATGCGGCGTTGCCAAGCTGCCCCGATCTGGCCATCTTAAGTCAGCTTCGTCCAAATTGACCACCTAAAATCACACTTCCCTGTCGATAGACTTCCCTTTAAACCTCAAATACGTCCCGAGATTGAGTTTGCGAAAATGGCCGACGAGCCTCAGGCGATGTCCATCCAGCAGCGCATCGCCGCCCTGAAACAGGCACAGACTGGACACAGTCCCGAGGCCGCAACTCCGCCGTTCCTGGGATCGCAACCAACTCCCCTGCCGTCGCGTCCAGCCTCTTCGCGCAATCAAACCATCAATAATCCGCCAGCCAACGGGCCCCCTCCCCCATACGAAGAAGTTCAACGAAAACCGGCTGTTCGACCGCCGCCTCCAGCGCCCCCGATCGGCCAGAAACCCAAGGTGCCCCCACCTTTGCCCTCCCGAAAGTGCTCCACGCAATCGGCACCGGCACTCCCGCCGCGCAGACCCTCAGAGATCTCCCGAAAGACCTCGTTAGAATCGGTGGCCTCTGATGCCTCGCGCTCGACTTCTACAAGTGCGGGGAGGACTCCGGGAACCTCGGCGACCTCGATCGACTCGGGTTCTATTCGTGGGGTACGAGCCCCCGCGTGGGGTGAGGCGGAGCTTCCTCCTCTGCCTCCCAAGAGACAGGAACAGACATCACGATCGCGGCCGTCGACCGCGAACTCCAGCAGAAGTCGCTCACAATCCCGACCATCACTCCCTGCCCGCCGGGAATCGACTAATAGCACGTCGACCGATGGTGGCTCCAGTGTGAGCCAGCCGCCGCCACCATTACCCTCTCGGGGTAATAGGGACAAATCGCCTGGTGTCAATGCGGAACCCCCCGTCAGACCACCACCCAGGAAGCTCCCTCCGCCGCCGCCCACAAACAACGTGCTCGAGAAAATCCAGAAGTCCGGACTGGGAGGAATAAACAAGAATTCGGAGGCTCCAGACAGCGCCCCGCCACCTGTCAGCAGACCTCCAAGTTCAAATGGTCTTTTAGGCAGGCTCCAAAATTCCGGGTTCGGAGGAATCACCAAGATTCCAGAGGTGTCCGAGAGAAGTTCTAGTGAACCTGCTCAAGAACATCCTTCGAACGGGGTGCCACCGCCTGTTCCCTTGGCGTCTCGTCCAGACCTCTCCAAAATCATGGCGACTAAACCTCGTATGCAAGGCAATGGCTTGCCGGCTACAACACCGAGCGTGGCCTGCTTGAAGTGCCGCGACTTCTCGGCCCCGGACGCACACGCAGCACAGTACCCACGCCAATCCCTTCCCACCCACGATATGGCCTGGCTGGCCAGAGAACTAACCGCACCATTCCCATCGCATACCGACAAAGCCAGGGCGCTTTTCACCTGGTTCCACCATAACATAGAGTACGATGTCCATTCATTCTTTAATAATTGTGTAAAACCATCGACACCCGGTGGGACGCTTGCCTCAGGACTGGCTGTGTGCGAAGGCTATGCCGGTTTATTCGCTGCACTTGCCACCCACGCGGGAATGGAAGCGATGGTTATATCCGGCCACGGCAAAGGATTTGGCTACAATGCCCCGGCTCCGGGCTCTAGCTTACCCCCATTCAAGGCGAGCCACGCATGGAACGTGGTGAGAATCGACAACGGACAGTGGAAACTTCTCGACGCTTGTTGGGGTGCCGGAGTTGTTCAAGGGGCCGGGCAGCCGTATAAGAAGCTATTTAATTCGGCCATGTTCACCGATTCTAACGACGAGTTTGGACTTCGCCATTACCCCTCAGACCGAGGCCGATTCTATCGGGATGACGGGCGACCCGAAATCAGCTGGGAAGAATACCTTCTGGGCAATCCAAACTCCCCGCTTGGCGCCGAGCAGCCGATGATATTCACGGATGCAAAGAAGCACAGCATAGGAGAGCGCTCCTTCCGACCGGATGCCAAGCAAATCTCGGTACAGCAGCCAGGGCCGATACGCTTCCAGTTCGGGCTCATTTGCGAGCACTGGACATTAGCAAACCACAGCCGAGCCAAGCCTGGGCTCTTCCTCCTAATGGTTCACGGGGTGGACGGCCGGAAGGACGACAGGCTGCCTTTTACTCATGCACGGGGCCCCGGACCGAATGGGGGCGGGGACGTTTGGTACGTGGACGTGCCGGACGCCAGAGTCTTGGGAGCACCGGGACAGAAGCTGCAAATTGCCGTCCTTACTACATTCGGCGACCAGAAGGACGCTCGGGGGGTAACAGCGGAAGAATATCGGCGACAAGTTGGCCGAGTGGGCATGTCCTGGGCTTACATTGCGGAGTGGCAGCTGGTGTGAAAGAAAAACCTTGCAAAAGCTGGCGACGGCGGGCTTGGCCTCTGTCGGTGGCGCTTTTTCCCCTTCCTTTTTCTCCTCTGTTTTTCTTGGTTTATTTTTCTTTTTATATTTCCTTTTTTTTTTTTTTTTTTTCTCTCCACCGGGATTTCTTGATACCACGATCCCCAGCACATAATGATCGCATTCTCACCGTAAATGCATCAGCATACGATTTCAACATAGGCGACTTACAATAATGATAATGATGACTGATTATTTGTGATTTATTTTTTTTTTCTGGATATCTGGACAATGCCATACTAAAAATCCTGTCGTTCAGGTGGCTGAGTGGCACGATTAATGGATCTTGTCCACGTGTGACAGAGTTTTTCTCTTCCAGCTCTGTGTGTGCTTATTTTCCCGTGGACTTTTCCCTTTTGTGTTTCTTTTATTAAATAAATCTCCGGGTCTAAGATCTCACGAGTCACGAAGAAGGACTCCAGGCCTCCAGACCCCACCCAGACGGACTCGGGGGGGGCCATGCGGGTGAAGTCCGGAGTCGAGCCATTTCCCTGCCTTACCCCGGCAAAATCGGGGCCTTTTCTTCCCGGTGTGATGGAATCCTGTCCCGAGGCTGCGCCGCTGGATATTAATGCATTAATTCAATCAGAACGCTGAATACTACCTAGTGACGCAGGACAAGACCTAGACGAGATGAACCGGTGAACTCAAGCTCGGCGACAAGAGCGAGTTGAGGAATGAGAAGGCGCGGCACGGTGCCCTAAGCCTTGTGGCTGATTCCAAGAGGGACAAAGAGGGAGGAAGAAGACTAGGGAGGGCTTGGCGTCGGCGTTGGGAAGGAAGACTCGGTTAAATATTATTCAACCTTTAGTTCGATCTAGTGAGATTGAAGGGAACGGGTTGACTGTTCAGGCAGGCCAGCCGGGCTGGTTGCTTTAACTTAGGTCTCCCCGCAATTTGATTCGAGCATTCTAGCACGTTAGCGTGACAATAAGGGGGGGGGGATATCCATGGATCATATGCGCCAGCCTCGGTGGAAAGGAAGGGGGAACTTGGTATACAGAGTTTTTCATCTCTTTGTTTGTTGTATTGTGTAAATGTGTGACACTGGATTCGCAGGATCTCTATCTCTGTTTACTGAGTATAGTTTTCCCAATACTCCATGACATGTCCAAATGTAGATTCTTTCTGTTTGGGCACGGGACCTGGGCCGAGGACCCTCCAGGCGCTAGGCCGTTCCTGGCGTTCCCGATGGAACCACCGAAACGGGCCAAAGCCTGTTTGCCTGGTTTGTTTGTTCCTTCTGGGGATTTGCCTGCAGCTCCTTCCATTCCTTCCTCTTCCTCTCTCCCCTCTCCCCTCCCCCGCACACCCCGGGCATCGGACAGCAGGTCGACTGCTGGCCAACAAACCACCATGCCATCATCTGTAAACTCGAACCCTTACTGCATGGTAAACGTCATCAAATCCCCGGTCTACGTCTGGGTTACACTGCGCTGAGCCGCTGACACCGCCGCCAGAATCCTCTGCCGATCCGTCTTGGTTCGGCCTGGTCTCTCCGGTCTGGGACAAGTCTCGGGGCGCTAGTGTCGCCCGCATGCTCTGGTTTCCCCGGATCCCTCCACGGCTCCCGTTCTTGTCCCGGCTATCCTCCTTGAATTGGCCGTCCTCCTACGTCGCTTTCGGCCATCCCGGCATGGGGTATCACCCTGTTATTCCGGTCCCGTTTCCAATCCATGACTGGTCTCTGGCGACTCGCAGCGAGTCAACTTCTCTCTGGTCTGATCCACCGCCAATTTGAGATTCCAAGGTCTCGTGGTGTCCAAACCATGTGTTGTTTCTCCCCCGCGGGTTTCCCCATAACCCACTCCAGGCCGGCTTTTGATTCGGGCAGCCGGGAAAATGAGGACCGGAAAAGAGAGGCCAAAGAGAAAAGGAAAAAAATGGAAAGGCGAAAAATCTCTCATGGCATGTTACCAACGTCTGCATGAGTGGATCATCTCTGGAGTGCTTGCATGCCATGATTGGACCCCAATCCTTATTGTCTAACCCTATGCGCTCCAGTCAAATCTACCTGGTGAAACTAATCTCGTCTGTCATGGGGCCCCATTCCCAATCTCCGTTATGATTCGGTTCGGTACACGCCGTAGCAGCCTCCGTTTAGGTTTTTTTTCTCCTCCCCCCATTTTGGACCGGATCAAGTTGTCGCGCCAAAATGTTTCTAGCACCGATTGTGACGCTGCACCCCGTAGTCATTATTCTGGCTTCCTCCGTACTCCGTACGTACTAATTAAAGGAAAATTTGCCCCCCTCCCCGTCTGTCGGGTATATTAACACCGGGGCCGCATCGTCCAAATGTTTTAAAACCTCTTCCTTCCCCTCGTGCTTCCCCATTCTCCTGGTTTCGTTGTCCACTCTGCCCAGGAAAGCCTCCTCTACTTTTACTGCTGGAAGTGGAGTCGGCATCCTTCTGTCACCATGATTATTGGTAACCTGTACGCTATTGCGGCCATCGCCGTTATCGGTGGTGGCCTGTTCGGTTTCGATATCTCGTCGATGTCCGCCATCATCACCAGCGAGTCCTATCTCCGTTATTTCCACCAAGGGCCTTTGGAATACGATGAAAATGGTAACCCTAAGTGGAAGGGTCCCAGTGCCGATGTCCAGGGTGGTATCACTGCCTCCATGGCCGCTGGTTCCTGGCTCGGTGCTCTGGTGTCGGGTTTTGTCTCCGATATCTTTGGTCGAAAGCGTGCTATTATGGTCGGTGCGGTGATTTGGTATGGCTTTGTCTTTCTTCGTTCTTCCCATCCGTGGTTTCCAGACAGGTCTAATCCATGAACAGGTGTATTGGTTCTATCCTTGTCTGTGCCGCTCAGAATATTCCCATGTTGATTGTCGGTCGTATCATCAACGGTTTCTCCGTTGGTATCTGCTCGGCTCAGGTTCCTGTCTACATTACTGAACTGGTATGCCTCTAACCCTTCTGCCCTGATGCCGTGCAAGTGCTCGGACTATGAGGGCACCTGTCTCCATGTTGTTGAACAGTCGCTAACTACCAATTCTTCAGGCCCCTCCTACCAAGCGTGGTCGTTTGGTCGGTATGCAACAGTGAGTGCACCTTGGCAACCCGTCCCAGTCTCGTTCCCCTACCTCCGATCTTTCGCGAATATACCCAACAATTTAACATCCCACTCTCCTTCAATTACTAACGATGGTGACCAGATGGGCTATTACCTGGGGTATCATGATCATGTTCTAGTAAGTAAGCTCGTCGCATATACGCGTCCGGATTCTAACCTCCACCGTGCAGTATCTCGTACGGATGCACCTACATCAAAGGAACTGCCTCTTTCCGAATTCCCTGGGGTCTTCAGATGATCCCTGCTATTCTGCTTTTCCTCGGAATGATTGTTCTGCCCGAGTCGCCCCGTTGGTTGGCTCGCAAGGACCGCTGGGAAGAGTGCCACGCCGTCCTGACCCTTGTCCACGGCAAGGGCGACCCCAACGCCTCCTTCGTGCAACTCGAGTACGAGGAGATTAAGAGCATGTGCGAGTTCGAGCGCCGCAACGCCGACGTCAGCTACTTGGAGCTTTTCAAGCCCTCGATGATCAACCGTACCCACGTCGGTATCTTCACGCAAATCTGGTCCCAGATGACCGGTATGAACGTCATGATGTACTACATCACCTACGTCTTCGCCATGGCTGGCCTCGAGGGCAACAACCTCCTCGTCTCCTCCAGTATCCAGTACGTCATCAACGTCGTCATGACCGTTCCCGCCCTCATCTGGGGTGACCGCTGGGGTCGCCGCAACACCTTCATGCTCGGCTCCACCTTCATGTTGATCTGGATGTACGCCAACGCCGGCCTCATGGCGTCGTACGGTCACGCCGCTCCCCCCGGTGGTCTCGACGGTATCGAAGCCCAGTCGTGGATTATCCGTGGCGCCCCCAGTAAGGCCGTCATTGCTTGCACCTACCTCTTTGTCGCCAGTTACGCCATCTCCTGGGGTCCCGCCTCGTGGGCCTACCCGCCCGAGCTGTTCCCCCTGCGTGTTCGTTCCAAGGCAAACTCGCTCTGCACTTCCTCCAACTGGGCCTTTAACTTTGCTCTCAGCTACTTCGTGCCCCCTGCTTTCGTCAACATCCAGTGGAAGGTCTACGTTCTTTTCGGTGTTTTCTGTACCGCTATGACCATTCACGTCTTCTTCATGTTCCCTGAAACCTCTGGTAAGACCCTCGAGGATGTCGAGGCCATCTTTACCGACCCCACCGGTATTCCTTACATCGGTAAGCCCGCGTGGAAGACCAGGAACGAGTTCTCGCGCGGTGCTGTCATCGAGCAGGTTGGTGATGATGAGAAGCGTGCCGGCAGTGTGGCCGTGCATGCCGAGACTGCTGAGAAGGTTTGAATGAAGATGATGCGATGAGAGGAATGATGTTGTGGTTTTTGATATGGAATACATAGTACATACTCCGTGGGTCGGGAAACTTGATCACACGTGTGAAATAATCTTATTATTACGAGACGAGATGAGATGAGACGATGTCGCATGACATGACTTCGGTTTGATTGATTGATTGGGTGGTTCTGTGGATGATTGTAATAAGTCGAAATGGCAAGCTTTACATAATATGAACATCTCTTCTTTGGCAACAACCTCTCGTTTCAACGCTCGCGTAGTCAGTCATCCTAGATATCTGAGATGCGATGACATGAGTCAATCCTTCCTCTATGGCCAAACACTACCTACTACATACCTTACAGAGCATGGAAGGTCTCTTCCTTTTCTCATTGGGATAGTTGATTCGACATCTTAATTCATTTTCTTTTCTCGTCAGTTGTCGTCACCTCGGGTCTGAGTCTTTGTTTCCGTATAGAGGGTTTCTCACTATATCCATGGATTATCGGAGCGTATGACCTATAAGTGGTTAGGATAATGTTGTATGCCTAAGGCACAATCCACCCAAGCTATGCACTATACAAACATCCAAGAAATATCTCTTCTGTGGAACAACACCCTTCATTCCCTGATCGTCGTCAACTATGTTGGGGTCGTATAATACTATAAGCATGGAAATCCCCCCCCCCCCCCCCCCCTGCCTCGAAATGACCCCAGAGGATTTATTACAAACAAGGCGCGACGAAGCTATTACTCACGCGATAGAAAAGAGTGAGGATATGTGCGAATATAGGAAAGAAAATACAAATCAAAGGTATCGCACCACTGATAGGTAACCTTTGTTGCAATGCTTCATTTTGCTGTGCATCAACCTCCATTGTAGTGAACTGTCCACGGCTGTAAGGATGCGAGAGTTCTCTGATAGTTTATTTCCGGTTACGAAGTAAGACTAATTCTGTGAGAGAATCCCACTATTTTGGACTCTTGTTTGTATAAAATGGGGCTCGTGAGTGTCCTCACTGATGAACCGTTGCGATCAGGCCAAAAATATTACTCTAAGAACCGCTGACCCCCAGAACCTCCCCCTTCCTGACCATCGCATCTTGGAGATGCAGTGGGTGTTACAGCGTCTACTTGCCATTGCCGGGCCGTAGAACCACAGGATCTTTCCAAGTACGATACCAATGAGGAGATTGGATTTGACGATTATCAACAGAGGGGTTTGCGCTCTTTCCTAGCAACTGAAGAATCGATCAGAAGAGATGCTAGTACGGTGTTTTTGAAGATCTCAGAGGCTGCGTAGTGAAGACATTGGGTGAATCTTCATTACCAATCTATCAAGATCACAGCTTGAAATTCCAGTCATCATCATAAACTATGTAGGGCAGGCTTTACGTCCAGACACCCGAGCATACATTCCACAATATGAGATTTGACAGTCATTATATGCGACAACTACAATTCCTCCGGGGACTTCTCTGCCGAGCCAAATACCGCACTGAAGCTCTCAATCCAGGGAGGCGCGTCACCAATTTGGAATCCAAATATTCGAAAGTTCTCATGAGCCCGCATAGCTGCGTCCATCTCGCTGTCAATTGCATTTACGTTCCCCAGAACGAGATCTCTGCCTAAGCTCGTTAGGAACTTGATTGAAATGCGTGTTAGTTCCTGTTCGGCAGGGGTGGCATTGTCCATAGGGGTTGACTCACGCCGACGTAGTGCACATTACTAGGAGATCCGTCAGTAGCATGCCCGAACGCAGCATACCAACCGACAACCCTTTCTTCTTTTTCAGAATTTAGAGTCACTTTGACTTCGGCTTGAATGCTCGGGTCATTCTCTGCACGACCAATGAGTTGGGTGCTTCCGTCAGCGAAGTTGAAGCTCAATCCACCCAGCGGATTCTGGTCTCCGTGCGGGTAATAGCCCTGAACTGAGATCAAACGGCTTCCTACCAGACTGACATACATATTTTGGACGGGATGTATTGCTGGCTCGATGTAGGGTTCGTCATAGCGGACTGAACATCCACGTCTGGGGAAAAGACGATGCGTTGGCGGCCAATCGTTCACCCATCGGCTGTATATATCTAGTTTGTAGGGATCATCTTCTCGAGGCTCATGGACAGCGACGATAATGCCAAATGTCAGAAATCTTTCAGCCTGTTTCCCGTCAATTTGTGTGGTACCAAGATTATCAGAGAATACCAACATTATACTGTCCTGTGATGCCGACAACCTTCTGGTTTATGATCTCCATTTCTGGCCGCTGAGCCACAGGACGGAATACCTGAACTACATCCCGCTTTGTCCATGTTCCAAATTTGAACCGAGGCTGTAGTGGGCTATCATCGGTCAGGATACCAACCCCTTTTATTGGGCGATCTCGGACAGCTGGAAGTTCGGGTCCAAGTGACAAGAGAAACCCATTGATCACAACGCTCGAAGGCACTGCAACGCTCTGGAAACAAATGCTTCGAAGTCCAAGAAGGCGTCCAAGTTGTTCGTCGTCGAGTAAAATCTCGATCCCAATGACAGTGCCATCCGGTAGGAAATAGACCGTTATGGCTTGTAAACCAGGGGCGTCAGTTGGGGTTGGACAGAAGTATACGTCAGTGGCACATCTTTCTTCGTTTTCTTTGGGTTCAATCACCGTGGAAATTCGGAAGGTCGATACGGCTTTCACGTCTTCCGAAACGAAGCCGCGTGCTTCCCTAGCAGCAGCGAATCGCTTTTCAAGATCGTCCACGATTCTTTCGCAGCAGGCCCAGATGCGTCGGCGATTCTTTAGGCCCAGCCAGTTTTGCTCGCCTGCTAACCCATTGTCATCCTGAGAACTAGATGAAGCCTCTTCAAGACTCTTTAATAGGACCCCATATCGTATGAACTCTCTTCGCTCCCCAAGACTCTGGAATAGAGAAGTGCCGTGGTGCCACGGAAGGTCTTTTGTAAGCCGAGTTCTCCATATCGAACCGCTTGCCTTTCGAGCCGCACGGCTTACAAGCATGAAATCAGTCCTGGTGCCGTGAGGGAGGCATTCAAAAATGCGATGGATGATATCCACAGGCAGGTAGAAGAAGGGGTCACGATATGCTCCTAGCAAATTGCTTTGGTGTGCTGTTCCAAGGGACGAGGTGGCGACAGACGCGTCAGTGATCTTTCTAAATTCCATGTCCTCAGTTGGATCAGCGACGAGCCACTTGATAGATGTCAGTAAGCCATGCTAAGGTGAGGCAATCAGCCTTAACGTACTTCATGGCCCGGGCGGGCATCCCAATCAGATCCCTGGAATTCTCCTGTCCCTCCGAAAGAACAGCCCTCCCCCCAATCGACGACGTTTCTTCTTGACGGCTCTATTCGGATGCGCATTGAAAGCCATAATTCTGGGAGACATAATGTCTCTCTGTACGGAAATTTGGTCTTATAAACCATCTTGAGAATTTCCCAGCAAGCATCATGGAAAATGAAACCATCTTCAATCGGCCATATCGTGTGAAAGTGACTAGACTCGAAGCCTGCGTCAGGGGTCAATGTGCCCTGTGGTCGTTAGTAAAGGCTAACAGGTCCTTTCGTGTAGGTCACTAACTAAACAGAGTCTGTGGGAACTCACAACGTCGGTAATGAAACAGGGGGATGGGTCTTCATTGTAACGCCATAGCGAAAACGAGCCAGCTCTGGCACACAGCATTCGGGTTCTTTGGAGCCACTGGCATGGATTAGAAATGACAGTCTATGGTTTACCAAATGCCTGTAAGACCTCACCTCGATCCTTTTATTGGGAAGAAGGACACCGTCATAACCTCTGAGGGCCGGGCAGGACGTGGTGTGCGCATCGCCATAATAACCCTCGGCGCCACAATTGCACCAGTCCTTAAATAAAGGGAACTCGCTTTCGTCTTCGCTCGGGGGCACTGTGGTATATTTTCTCAGGGGCCAAGAAGTCAAGGGTCCCCCGCAGATGCAGCAAAAGAACGACTTTTTGTTCTTCGCCATCTTTTCAGTCATGGGGTGTAGTCAGGGGGTTCAGTATCTTGAAGACGAGAAAGGGTAAAGAAACTGACGAGAGGGCACTGGGCTTTGATGAGTATTGCATCAAGCGACCGGGGCTTTTGTAACGTGTAGAAGGAGATAGGTTGAAATCGACACAGAGCGTTGCCAGGGGAGAAAAAGAGATGGATGGAAGAGATGGGAGGAAGGAGTGAAGACAAGAGGAGAAGAAGAGAAAAGAGCCCCTTCAGTCCTCCTCCCATGTTCAGATCTAGACTTGGATCTCACTTGATTGTAAGATCAATCCTCTAGGTCTTTCGAGGTCACTTAAGTTATATGACTTCAGAATTCACAATTCTCCTAATCTAGCGTCCAACATGGGCCTTATGTATGTCCTTGCCACTTTTTCAGCAATGGGCTTTTTCTTGATCTTCTATCCCCACTGTCTTCACAATAGCTGTTTACGCCCTTTACCAAACTCCGCCATACTGGTTCTCTGGCAGGAAGATGGTCCACTTGGGAAAAGGAGAGCCCATCGATTGTTTCGTCGAGGTCGTCAGTCATTGCGCAATCGCCTGTTCTGGCATCATCGAATCCCGCGGGAGCTTCAGATGTCATCATTTCTTCCAGAAAATGGAATAAGAAATCTAGTGATACGTTTGAGTCGATTGCTAAAGAAGTCTAGAGGCGATTCTGATCTCCAGAAGCAAGTAGGTCTTCTTCACTTTTCTCGCCGTTCATTCCAATGCTAATACATGATTAGGCTGAAAGAAGTCTTGCGATAAGGTTATCGGTGGCGTTTTCCTGCGAGATAACGAGACTGGCGATAGCCCTAAGACGAACTGTCCCAATCTTAGATAGTCGCGATATCTCGATAGAATCCTCGGTGGTCGCTCGGATGCCTCAACCCGAGAGCCAACCATGTCCCGATCGAGAGTAGTGTTGACCGTGTTTGTTGGCATGCGGATTGCGGAGTCGACCCTTTTTTTTTCTTTTTCTTTTCTTTTTTTTTTTTCCGTCCCCACAACCTCTCCATACCCAATTCTTCTTCTCCCCATCCGGACTACGGAGTCTATATAATAAGCCATGGCGGATCTCGAGCTCAATGTCTCGCAGCCACCAAAGGCAAGTCAGGAAATGCAAAGCGAAGTCATCGCCGAGAAAACCCCATCGACCGTGCAGCGCCCAGTCTCGGAAGCAACCGAGCTGGCTGATCCCCATGGAAAGTACCCCGAGGGAGGCACGAGGGCATGGCTCGTCGTGCTGGGCTCCTTCTGCGCCATGATGCCCGCAATGGGCCTGCTGAACACTATCGGCGCATTGCACGCTTGGACGTCGACTCATCAGTTGACCGGTTACTCGGATTCGAGCATTGGTTGGATCTTTGGCGCTTTCAGTTTCTTTCTCAACTTCGGAAGTGCTCAGATAGGTCCCATTTTTGACAGTCGAGGATTGCTCCCGGTGATAGCCCCCGGGTCTGTTGGTTTGATCCTGGCAATTTTCTTCTTCAGCGCTAGCACAGGTAAGTGCAAGTCTGGCATCCGTCAGGAAAGGTTTGAACTCGCTAAATCGTGGCAGAATACTATCAAATCTTCCTCTCATTCAGCGTCCTCGGCGGGCTTTCTTCTTGTTGTCTCTTCACTCCCGCCATCGCCGTCGTCGGCCACTGGTTCAACGTGCGCCGTGCCTATGCCACCGGCATCGCCTGTACGGCCGGCGGTCTCGGTGGCGTCATCTTCCCTATCATCATTCTCTACGTCGCTCCGACACTAGGGTTCCCCTGGGCGATGCGCATCGTCGCCATCATCAGTTTCTTTCTGTGCGCCCTAGCCTGTCTGCTCATGCGAACGCGTCTCCCGCCCAACCATGCTGCCGGCATGGCCGTCGACGTCAAGGCGCTCCGGGAGCCAAACTACGCTTTCACCACCTTAGCGGTCTGGCTTGTGGAATTCGCCGTCTTCATTCCATACACCTACATCGCATCCTACGGTCTCTACGCCGGACTCGGCGAATCCCTAGCTTACAAGCTCTCGATCTTCCTTAACGTCGGCGCGATCCCCGGCCGTGCCTTCCCAGGCCTCCTCGCCGACCGATTGGGTCGTTTCAACGTCATGGCCATGACGACCGTCATCTGTGGCGTCTTGACCTTGGCGCTGTGGTATAAAGCCGGTCAAAACCAAGCCGCTATCATCGCCTACTCCGTCCTGTTCGGCTTCTGGAGTGGCGCGGCGATCAGTCTCACGCCCGTGTGTATCTCCCAGGTCTGTCGCACGGAGGATTACGGCAAGAGAAACGGCACGACTTTCACGTTGGTGAGCTTCGCGACACTTACCGGCATTCCGATTGCCGGTGCCATTCAGGAACGGAACGGAGGCGATTACTGGGGCTTGATTATCTTTGCGGGAGCATTGTATATGGCGTCGTTTATTGCGTTCGTGGTGGCGAGGGGTGTTGCGGGTGGGTGGGGGCTGAGGACGAAATTTTAGTTCTAGACTTAATGACCTAATGGGGTGTGGTGAAGTTGATGTTGGAGAATTATGAGACATGAAGTATATAAAAAATTTAATTAGGTGTCATATAGAGGCCGCGGCGCTAATGGATCGATCTACTCGAACTGCTCAGGTCATAATTCGAAAACGCCGAGTTCCTAACCAACTCATTTTTCATGTCTGAAGCGGTTAGCATATCCGACCGAGCAGATGAATCCTTTCTCCCTGTCTTCCTTGCGAGTTTGGTTCTTCTGCTTTCTGCCTAAGGGTCTTCCGTAGACTAACTAGACCCAAGACCAACATACTCCGTAGGAATAAGCACTAAATTCGGATCCCTTTGGCGGTTTAACCGGATCGGGTTCCCGTCATGGACGTTGTATAAAATGAACGAGGTTCCCACATGGTGCAATCCCTCTCTTATGCTATTATTTCTTCCTTTTAACCCTCCCCCTCAAATCCAACCTCCATATCAATCTTCATGGTCTCCAAGTCACAATGATCGCCAAATCATCCCCACCGCTCACCCTCATTCCGGTGAGCCTCGCCGACCCCAAAGAATACAGCGAGTTCCAACGCCAACGCACAATCTGCGGCTGGAGCTTCTCCGACGAAACGCTCGCTTTCTACCGCGAGAAGCAAGAACAGAAACTGAAGTCCCTGTTTTGGATCACGATCCCCGATCCCGATGCTCCTTCGATGATCGTCACCACTTCAGCGTGTGGAACTACAGAGTCGGAGCCCACAGAAACAGAAGCATATTCCACCCTCCGCGCTGGTCACATCTCCCTAGACGCCTACAACGACCCCCCGCACGACCCGGATCTAGTCGCGGCGGATAAATCCACCCTCGCGATTCAGAATTTCTTTCTTCTGCCGGAATACCGCAAGCTCGGGTTGGGTCATGCGGCGATGGATCGGCTCGAGAGTCTAGCGCGGACAGAGCCGCATGGGAGTCCGAATTGTCACTATCTGGCGCTGAGTACCCTCTCCAAACGGTATATTTATCAAGAGGGACCGGAGTGGAGGGATCTGTGGGCGAAGTTTGGGATGGAGGTTCCGGCGTTCAGTGCGCATGCGTGGTATGAGACGAGGGGGTATGAGTTGTTTAAGGAGGAGCCGAGGTATCCGATTACGAGTGAGGATGGGAGAATTGAGGTGAAGTTGGTGTTGGCGTTTTTGAGGAAGAGGGTTGTTTGATGGGTTTGAGGTGTTTAGAGTGTTTGGATGGAGTCACAAAGGATTGGCTGGAAGGGTATGTATATGTGTTGTGTCAAGGTATAGTTAACTTATGTTGATCTGTAGATAGATCATCCATGCATCAGCCACCACTTTTAAAATCTCTTGCTTTTTGTATAGCAGTCGAGATATTCTTTGTTCCTACAAGACATTGTTCTTCTATTGTTCTCTTCTGAGCATGAAGCTTCTGGGACTGATGAATCTGATGTTCGCCGAATGCCATGTTGTCGAATAGAGTGTTGTGTGGTATACAAAATTAGAGATGCCCGTCGCATTGATCACCAGTTCAGGCACATCAATACGAACAATCCCGAATCCGGGGCGACGGTAAAGACAGATGGCCACAAACTCGAAACTCTCCAGGCAGTTTCATCATTTCATGGGACTTGGCGTTTTTACGGTTGAGCTAACGAGTCACTAGTCCTTAGCTTGTGTCGCCAGCCAATGGAAGGCATATCGAAAAGGCCCTGTTTGGAATGGCTTCATCTCGGGTCTCGTGAGCATCTTGGCAATTGAAAGTGTTGGCCTCGAGAGAATTGTTATTGATTATTCGCACTGAAAGCAGAAGACCTCGGGGTGGGCCAAGGAGATGCCGATCCAAGACGATAACTGGCAGTTGGCGCTGTGACGGTGGAGTCGCGCCAGAGAAAAATAATTGGGACGAGAAAAAAAAAAAAAAAAAAAAGCGCCCCTGACATCAAGTGGAAGTCCGATTCAACCTCCGTCCGTCTCTTCCTTCATCCTCAACTCTACTCCGGTCTGAACATTTTCTTCACACTCCCCGCTCCCTAGGGTCGAAGCTCTTCTTCTCTTCTTTAATTCTCCCGTTCTAATTATATCTTGTATTTATTCTTATTCTTCGACCCTGTCCCTTCCTTTTCTCGTATTCATCTACTTCTCCCCCCCTTTTTCGGCTGCGCCGCCGTTCGGAAGAATTAGCGGCCACGATTACACCTTGTCGCAGCTGAACAGGTCATAGCGGTCGGTCTCTACGTGCTGGGACGGACTGCGAGAAGGCAAAGCGTCTTTGTTTGTGCAAGTAACTAAAACCACTTGTGTACATCACATTTTCGACTCTCCGTTCGTCATGCCTCGATCGAGAAAGTCGAGCAACCTGGGTGCGGACATCCGCGGCGACACCAGCGCCCCGGCCATTGCTACGATGAATGAAGTCAGTCCGATCGAGACTGAGGCCCCGAAGTGGGATCAGGTACGCAAGCACCCATATTCTCAAGACAATGGCCCCATGCGATTCAGTCATTGCCATTCGATCTTTCCCCCGCTCACTCCGCCAGGCCCTCCAGTCTCGTACCGAAAAGCCTCAAAAGTCGCAATCGAAACGTCGCAAGACCCGGTCCTTCCTCCGTCGCTTCAAAGATGCCTGCTTGAAACACACCTGGCTTCTTCCGCTCTTGATGCTGGCCGTCCTACTGGGCGCGTACGCCGTCAACCCGACTCCGTCGAACCCCATGCATAGCGCTATCTTCTTGTCCTATCCTCAACCTCCGACGACCCCCGACGGTCCGGTCATGTACGGAAAAGGCCCCAAGGATATCGCGTTCGTCTCGTTCTACATGGTTGTCTTGTCGTTTACCCGGGAGTTCATGATGCAGCGCGTGATTCGTCCCATGGCGATCTACTTCGGAATCCGCAGCAAGGGCAAGACCGCGCGTTTCATGGAGCAGGTCTACACGGCCATGTACTTCAGCATCTTCGGTCCCTTCGGTCTGTACGTGATGAGCAAGTCCAACATCTGGTACTTCAACACCACCGCCATGTTCGAAGGGTTCCCGCATCGCGAGCACACGGCGCTGTTCAAGTCGTACTACCTGCTGCAGGCTAGTTACTGGGCGCAGCAGGCGATTGTCCTCTTGCTGCAGCTGGAAAAGCCTCGTAAGGACTACATGGAGCTGGTCGGTCACCACATCATCACGCTGGCTCTGATCGCCCTGAGCTACCGCTTCCACTTCACCTACATGGGAATCGCCGTTTATATCACCCACGACGTGTCGGACTTCTTCCTCGCGGTAAGAATAGCATGGATTTTTGCTCCCCTGTAGTGCATTGAACTAATTGACGACAGACTTCCAAAACCCTCAACTACCTCGATCATTTTATCACCGTTCCTTACTTCGGACTTTTCGTCGTCATGTGGATCTATCTCCGACACTACCTCAACCTGAAGATTCTCTGGGCCGTGTTGACCGAATTCCGAACCGTGGGACCCTTCGAACTGAACTGGGAAACGCAGCAGTACAAGTGCTGGATCAGTCAGTACATCACCTTCGCCTTGCTGGCCTGCCTGCAGGCGGTCAACCTCTTCTGGCTGTTCTTGATCCTCCGCATCCTGAAGAACTACATCTTCAACAACGTCACCAAGGACGAGCGAAGTGACGACGAGGACGAGGAGCTCCAGGAGGAGGCCGCGGCCATCACCACCGGTGCCGACGTCCCCAAGATCACTGCCCGCCACCCCGGCAAGCAAGCTCAGGCCCCGCAAGTTCTGGTCAACGGCGAGCCCGTCAAGAAGGATCTCTGAATCTCTTGTACGAAAGACTTCTGTGTCTTTTGGCCCTGTCCTCAAAATTTTTTTCAGTCCATGTCTCATGGCTAAGCACATTTGCTCAACTAGAAAAGTTGTCGATTATGCTGCATTTTGAACATCTTTTTCTTTGGTGGACAGGGCAGCAACTACTCCAGCCGAGTAGTCGCGCCCGGTGCTCGTGGTGTATGACCTTCACTTCATTGCACAATCTTTGTCTCTTATATATTCGGTCGTCTGGTGTTCTGCGTGATGCAGCTGAGTGGATATAGTGATGATTCCATGAATGAGCGCTTTTTTGTCTTTGTTGTTGTTATCCGAGTTCGGAGGGCATGGAGATGGTGCGCCATTCTTATCTATAATCATAATAATAGAATTGCACTGGCACGGATGTGTTGGTGTTTCATGTTCAACATCTTTTTTATCTGTAGGTTGGATGATCTGATGCTTATGTGGTTACAGTTTTCGATATCTCTGCTCCTCGACCAGATTACCTTGACAGGTTCAAATCTTCCGATTAACGTTTATATTACATGTCAAGATCTTCAAAGCTCGCTGTACTCGGTTGCGCAATACATGATAATCTAAGCCTGAGGCCGTTCGGGAGCAACGGTGCCCTTGACCTTAGCCGTCTCCGTCTCACCCTCGCCCTTGACGCTCTTCCCCGGCTCGTTCACGTAGGGGTTGTCCGTGGTGGTGTTAGAAACGCCCTCCTGCTTACCCGACGTGCTGGTAAAGTCGCCGGCCTCCTTACGAGTATCAGGCTATCGAGACATTAGCAGCCATTCCATCAACCTTTCCCCAAGCGAATGGAATGTCCTACCTGGTCCACATTCGAAGGCGGCTCGCCCAGCGATCCACCCTTTGGCTTGTCGTCGCCAGATCCCTCGTCGCTCTTCGGCTCAGAAGCCTGCTCGGTCTTCTGCTCGGCGTCTCGGTCGGGTTGCGCCTCTGCCTCCTTGGCAGGCGTCTCGGCTTCCTTCTTCTCGGCGTCTTCGGAACCGCCTGTGTGTGCTTCGCCGTGGTGGTCGTGCGATTGCTTCTGCGGTCTGCTTTGGATCAGGTAGAAGGCTGCGGGACCGCCTAGGCCGACGGATCCGAGGAGCCTACGGGATGATCGAGGTGGTTAGTTGGGGGTTGTGATTGTGATTGTGATTGTGATGCGATTGCATCATCGACTAGACACTCCCTCGAGGTAATCATGCGTAGAAGCAGGATGGGTTTTGGCAACTGGAGAGAGGAATTGATGCTGCGAACTAGATGAGATGAACCTACCATGGCAAATCACTCGACTTCTTCGCCTCGTGCGACCCTCCGGATGCGTACGTTCGACGAGCGAGCTGCTGCGCCGGTCGACGGGCTGTGGAGCCGGCGGCTCGAATAGATGCGCGGAGAAGATTGGCACGTGCGAAGAGCATTTTGATGCGATTGTAGCGAGGAAAAAGGTTTTCAATGGTTGAAAAAAGATGATGTGAAGCTGTAGAGAGAATGCAGGAATGGGAATAGAATGACAAGTAATGAATTAGAGGGGAAGCCAAGGAATGCAAGAAGGAGGCTGGGATGACATGGGATGTTGCTTGCCCTTTTGCCCTCTCGGAGCGGCCGCTGCCGGCGTGGTCAGTGTGATGTAATCCTTCCATGGCGGGTCACCGTTTCCCTCCCTGCTTCTGTGGGTTTTGCAGGTCTGGTCGAGGTTGTGTTTATTGGTCATTATGACACTCAAATGGCTTTGATTGGGTTTGGGTGGCTCAAACTGTTTCCTATAGGAAGTATAGTATGGTATGAAGTATGCTGGACATGCTGAATAGTAGGCGGAGGATGGCGTGATCTGCATACAATAGGAGTCTTTGGGCTTCAATTTTCGTACCAAGAACCTGAATCCTCGATAAGCATAGGGGTTCAAAAGGAATTGGCAAATTCAGCAAACCCAAGCTCAAATACCTCAACACTACATTATATCTTCATGCACTTCGAGCTATCTACTCCAAACTATACGAAACGAAGCATGATATATATCCTCCCCAGTGTAACTCACGAAAACCGTCTCATTATGCCATTGAAGCTTTTACCAACGAATATGAACCTCTTTTAATCAGTTTCAGTCTCATCTCCCTCGAGAAGATCAATTCAACCCAAAAAAGAATGCCATCTGCGCAAAAGGTCTCTATGCTTCCCGAAGGAGCTCCCCCGCCTGACGCCTCAGGCAGCCTCGACCCTTTCAGATCACGACGGATTGACGGCACGACGGAGTTCATCTCCATCTCAATCTCTCACTCGACTCACTTTCCTTCCTTCTCCTTCAACTCTTCATTTTCTCTCCTCTTGTGATACGTGTCTCTCACCCTGCTTGGCAGTAATCTCATCGTCTGCTTCCCCCTCCTCTCCCTCAGAGCTTCCGTCTGCCTGCGGGGTCTTCACAGCCATGGCGGACCGACAAGCAGTTCAGCAAACACTCAACAGCCAGCTCTCCAAGCTGGATGACCCCGATCCGGATATGCGATACATGTCTTTGAATGACCTGCTAGGAGTTCTCAATAGTCCCAGTTCTTCATACTTGGCACATGACCAAAGCTCATCCACACGTCTCGCCGACGGCCTCCTGAAAGCTTTGGATGATCAACATGGTGACGTCCAAAATCAGGCGCTGAAATGGTTTGTTCGATGTTTGTCTGCCGTTGAAATGCGCTCAGCTAACCTTGACTCCTTAGCCTCGGCCCCCTCGTCGTTCGCCTACCTACCGAGAGCCTTTCCTCGATCCTTGAGAAACTGTCCCACATGACAGCCTCGCAGACCATCGATACCTCCGTCCCAAACACCGCATTGAGAACTATCGTCACGGCCCTCCCCCGCCCCCAGTCCGGTCAAATGCCTAGTCAGGAGGCTTCCATGGCCTACGCCGCGGTTTCGAAGGTGCTCATCCCTCGGTTGACCGGCCCGACGCAGTCTCGCACGAGTCGACGAGGATCGGTTGTCAAGGGTATGCTGGAAAAGGATTCGTCCAAGGGATTCAGCAGCGATGCGATAGACGTCCTCATTCAAGTGGTTACCTGCTTTGGCCCGCTCCTGAAGGAGGCCGAATTGACGGAGCTGCAGAGGTCAGTGATGGCAGTCATCGATAATGACACGGCCGGCACCGTGGTCACGAAAAGGGCGCTGGCAGCCATTTCCGTCCTGGTCTTGCATTTCTCCGACCACCAGTTTGGCGCTTTTGTTGAAGAGCTGGTCGCGCGTTTCAATGTCCCGCAACTGAGTATTGTCCACCGCCGTCACTTGATCGCCACGGTGGGAAGCATCGCCAGGAGCGCCCCGGTAAAGTTTGGTCCTCACCTGCCGACGTTGGCTCCGCATGTCTTCTCGGCGGTTGGGGAGGATGATCTGGACCAGGTAGGTTGTTACATTTTCTCCAATGACGCTCATTGCTCGTTGCTAACGTCTGACTGCAACAGTAGCCGATTGACCCTCGCAACGCTCATCCTGTGCATTCGGTGGCTTAGACGATTGGATGTGTCAAAGTGGTAAGCATCCATCAGGGAAGCGCTTCACTTGGACGCTAGAAAGCAGTTCAAGGACCTGATAGATTATGTCCTCCAAAATCCCTATGGTTGTCTGCATGAATTACGAAAATAATGAAATGGATTCGTTCGAATACCCCGGCTGCCAGTTTGATCAGTGAACTTCTAAACCTCATATTCTTGCGAACTGATTGCTTGCTCGCTCGGCATGTCAACTAGAGCTGGATAGAGCTGAGGATCTATCGAAGCATCGCTACAGTTTATTAATTGTACGTGCTTGACTTAGGCGGTCACATTTATTTCACCGGGACCTTGTTCGTACAATGTGAGCATGGAAAGGAAGAAGAATTGCATCACCGACAGCATTCAGATATGGCACCTCATGGTCTTCGTTCTTACACTTAAAATTAGACGAGTCTCGTCCAGAATTTGATACAAATGATGCTTGATTGCAGTCCTTCTTCGCTCCTGTCGATACTATTCACTTTCCACGCCAGACCGTCCAGTCGTTCCTTGTTGACTTCCCAGAATTGCACCTTCCCTAGGAAAGCCCAGATGGCCATATCCACAACATTCACAGCCCTGCCCCTACCAAACTCACTCTACAACATCAATCTTCATTCTTTTACTTCTCGTGTCCATTCTTGCTGAAGCCCTCGTCTATATACAACCCATATTACCCTGCATCTTATAAATTCTCTTATCAAAGCGGTGGCCTTCTCAAAAATGTATCTGCTTTCCGCCCTGGTCGTATCCAGTCCCATCCTGGTGGCATTTGCCACTGCACGTAACATTCTCCCCTCGCCTATCGACAACCCTATCTCCTACATTCTCGGTCAGCAGGAGGACGACGCTCTTTCGGATCTGGTGAATCGAGCAGTCGGAGCTCGGTGCGGTCCCGATTTTGGAAAGTGTCCTAATGGTCACTGCTGTTCAACTGCTGGTACGTTATCACCCTATTTGTGGACCTGACGTGCTTCTAACTATCACCACAACAGGATACTGTGGCAACACAAAGAATCACTGTCGCTCCCCCGATTGCCAGATTGATTACGGTCATTGTGACGCTCATAAGACCCCCGGAGGAGCCCCGACAGAGTCCATCCCCCGCCCCCAGCTCGGCCATGTGGCGTATGGTCCGCATGCTGTTCGCTCTTGCTCTGTCCCGGGAACGGTTGCCTTGACGTACGACGACGGCCCAGGCCCATACACCAAAGACCTCCTGGATCTGCTTGACAAGTATGATGCGAAAGCAACTTTCTTTGTCACCGGTAACAACAACGGGAAAGGGGAGATCGACGCACCGGGAAAGCCATGGATCGAGCTGATTCAGCGTATGCGTCACAAAGGACACCAGATCGCAAGCCATACTTGGTCTCATCAGGATCTTAGCAAGATTTCCAGAGACCAGCGTCGCGTTCAGCTGCTGTGGAATGAGGTAGCCCTCCGCAATATCTTGGGTGCCTTCCCAACTTATATGCGTCCCCCCTACTCCAGTTGCACTCCTGAGTCTGGCTGTTTGAAAGACATGGGGTCGTTGGGCTATCATGTTGTCCTGTACGACATCGATACGGAAGATTATCGCTACGATAGCCCTACTATGATCCAGCGTTCGAAAGATATCTTCGATAGAGACCTCGCTCGCGGAAAGCCCTCCGACACGTCATGGTTGGTTATCGCCCACGATGTCCATGAACAGACCGTCCATAACCTCACCGAGCACATGCTGAAGAAGCTTCGATCCGACGGGTATCGCCCAGTAACCGTTGGCGAGTGTCTCGGCGACACTGCTGACTTCTGGTATCGTACAGATACCACCTTCGACAAAGATCTACTCCTGCGAATGCCCTCCGGGGTAAGAAAGGGCAAAATAGTCTCACGAGACGGCGTGTGCGGCAATGGTATTACCTGCGCTGGGTCTGCCTTTGGCTCTTGCTGTAGTAAGACCAACCGCTGTGGCAATTATACCTCGAATTGCGGAGAAGGCTGTCAGCCTGATTTTGGCAAGTGCAGCGGTATCCGCGAGTCTGACAAGCATCATCACAAACACCCCCATCACGAACTTTCTGACATGGGACGAAATGCCTTGAAATCCGAAGCAGCGTCATGGTATGGGGGCGGCCCTGTTCTCGCAGGGTTGAATCTGGTATTGGTGACGCTTGTGTTGTGGATCTGAGCGCTTCTTCCATGCTCTTTATGTAATCCCTTTCATCCTTCTGTTTTCTTCGCTCCTAGTGGAGATTGTCTGAACGTTATCAACTATATATGACTTGTCTTCCGTTCGTTTATGCGCCAATTGTGCTAGTTGTTGGAAGCGCGTTCTACTACTTATCGATTATTCTCGTGGAAAGAATGGTTTTATAGCCCTTACCGGATAGACAATATCATTGTTTGAACTATTACCTGACTGACCATCGTAAATTTGTAGGATAAGAATAAGATAGACCTGTCGATATCCCGAATCCGAGTCTCGATCCTGGGAAATTGAACAGAAGATATACCTGCTATGATCATTGCGCATTTCAATTATCTTGCTCGGTATGTCGAGCATCTCCCGAATCAATAAATATACAGTGTCAGAGAACCATCAACCCAGTCCGGTATTGATAGGCGAGACAGAGCAAGATTCGTCGGATGAATAATAATAAATAAATTAAAGAATTACTCCCATGACTCCCTCACCCTCACTCTACTCCTCCCTCATGCAACGCCAATTTCACACAAAACCAAATGATCTGCCATATTATGTGATGTGATGCAATGAGATGGAACAATCACCGCTTCACAATCTTCAACAAAGGCGCGATCCTCGCCCGTCGACTCAGTCCGACTCGGTAGGGTACTTTGCTTGTCGATGATATCGGGCTGTGTTTGTCTGGCCCTTTGGTGGAGTTCTTGTTGGAGGTGGAAGCGTTGTTGGGTGTTGCAGGGTCGGGCTTTTGGGGTGTTATTGGGGGGTTTGGGGGTGGTGGTGATGCGTTGGTTCTGGTAGGGGATTGAGGGTCGAGAGGTAGGTTTGGATTTGGAGATGATTCTTTGGAGAGTTGTCGGGTTTCGGTTGGGAGGTTTTCGTGTTGGTTAGCGAGGTCGGTATCATTGGGGTTGGTGTCTGGGGTTTGAGCAGTGGAGTTGGCTGATGGCGCTTGTTCTGAGGTCTTCTTTCTCTTGCGACCTCGTTTCTTCGGCGCCTGGTCTGCTTGGTCGGGCGGTGTATCAGTTTGTTTGTGCTCAATGGGTTCTTGGGGTGCGGGCGTTTCAATGTTGATTGAGAAAGGTGCTGAGTTGGTATCTTGAGGAGCTTCTGTATTCGAAGGTCGTGATTCAACCCAGATCACGTCGTCTTCAACGTCGGATTCGTATGTCTTCTGGAGTGTGACGGAGGTCGTTTTGCCGCGTTTGAGCTTCTTCTTTGCGGGCTCCTTGGCGGCTTTCTCTTTCTTTGTCTTTGGGGGGTCGGCGGGCTCGCTTTCTTGGTTGGGGGCATGAAAGGTGTCGGATACTGTTGTGGTTGGTTCGTTGAGGGGTCCATTCGATTCGAGTCCGTTGGGGAGAGGCTGGGCATCCTCGGGTTGGTTCTCTGGGTTGGCAGCAACTCCATTTGCCTCAGTGTTCTTTGCGTTCTTCGACGGTCGACCTGGCTTGCGCTTTTCGGGAACAGGCGGCTGTTCGACAGCCTCGTACCCAACTGACTGTGCCAATTCGTCATCCCCGTCGACGTCCCGGAGACTCTGTTTCTTCGGGCGGCCTCGTTTCTTCGCCACGGCGGGAGGCTCGGCGTGAATCGGAAGAGAAAGCTCGTCCACACTTGTCGGAGGCTGCTGTGGACAATTCGGGCTGGGGTTGTTATCGCTGATCGATCTGCTTGATTTGGTAGCAAGAATAGACGAGTTCGGCTCAGTGTCGTGCGGCGAGGATATCGTGCCTTGCGTGGAGTTCCACCGTCGCGGACTTCTTTGAATTGCCTCGGTGGGTATCGTTTGGTGGGATTTCAGGGTAGTGTTGTTTTCGGAGTACGTGCTTTCTGATGGCCGGAGGGATGATTCAAAGATATTGTAGGACATTGCGGATTGTGTGTGATCGTAACTTGGGAGGGAGATATTGTGGTTTACTGAGGTGGGCTCGTAATGATGATAGTTGTCCGAGTTGTCCATGTAGTCATGGCTTGGTCCATCCGGGGCAGAGAGAGAGACGTATGAGCCGGGTGGCGTGGTCGTTTGAATATGAATTTCTGGCTGTTGAGGGGCAATGTATTCATCGTTGTTTTCATTAGAGCCGTACTCCTCTAATGGACCGAGTCGGGCTGATCCATGCTGAGCTTCCTCGTCGTCGAATAATCGCTGCTGCGCAAGTCCGATTTCAGTCATCATAGTTCCTAGAACAGGAGAGAATAAATCAGTTGCCGCTGCCAGATAAATCAACCAAGGGGACATGCAGCGCATCTCACCAATTGATCCACCCCCCGCATTGGCAGGAATCCATCGTTCTTCTCGCTGCTGCTGTGAAGACGTAGTCCCCGCGTATCCACCCTCCTGAGATGCCAGGAACTCATCAAAATTGACTGCAATTTGGCGACTGCTATCCTCGTTCAGCGGGTCGTTCGACGTGTCCCTGTAGCTGGCACGATGGTCGCTTTGGTGGACGACGGGTGGAGTGTGCGCGCGGGGCGGCCGCTCCTCCAACAAGGGATCATCCTCGTCATCGGAGTCTTGAATTACAAGGTCGAAGGACATTAGAAGGATGCGATTGCGACAATTGACGGTAGTGATCTGTAGGTCTAAGCTGCGACAGGAATGAGGAGTCGGAAGAATTGCTTATCTCCCTCTCGGCACGCGTCGTGGGCCGCCATGACGCGCAGACACGTGATGATAAGGCTTCCGTTTCTGCTGCTAACGAGGTAACTGTGGATGCCTTGCTCAAAGCTTCTATAGACAATATGATATTATTGTAAGTGGATACATGACATAAATCATTCCATGGTGCTCTGCGGCCGCATCACTCCTCTGGCGAAGAATTCGCTGACAACCCCGAATCGATCTTTCGACCGTTGAAGCTCCCCCTTGAATAGTTCATGCTGGTCTGCCGATTCTACCTGGCGCTTTCGGATTGCCTTGATGGTCGAGTTCTGCGGTGCACACGTTGGACACTCCGCATCATCGTCCACCCTGTTCAAACAACGTTGGTGGAAAGAATGTTTGCAGAGGAAGTGAACCGTCGGAAGGTCGAGGGATCCCCCGCAGGACATGCACCGACGAGCCTGGAAGACAACCGGCTTAGTGCCCAGTTGCTCGAGTTCCTTTCGTTTGTTCTCAGTTTCCGTGCTGTAACTGGATATGAGTCGGCGATTCTATAGAACTTGTTAGTTCTGCGTAATGAAGCTGATAATAAAGGGAGACCGACGCTCGATATGTCTTTGCGTTCGCGCTCGATGTTGTCACTCAAGTACTTCTTCACCCGCCCCATTGTAACAACTGCATTGTTACTGAGGGTTTGAATCACTTGGAGCGGCGACATTAATCCATCATCGTCAATTCGTTTGAGTACAACGTCCAGCTCATCCCCAGCCTCTTCTAGAATTTTGGGGCTCGACGCGAAGTATGTCAGGGCATCGACATAGAGTTGAGGTTCCTCAGGTCCGTATTTCTTCAAAGCCTTGATGGCACCATGCGTGTCTTTGGCGGAAGTGAATGACCTGAAAATATCCGAGCGAAGACCTTCTTGCTCCCGTACCAAAGTTGAACCTTCTCGGAAGCCGGAGAGGTCGGATAACAGTAGAACATTGGAGGTAGAGATGGGAATCTAAAGGGTATTAGCATCAATGAATCAAAATGAGAGGGCTATGGAGCTTACATCCTTGCCCTCAATTAGCTGTTTAGCCTTGGTCTCCCATTCTTCCTTCTCCCCGGCGCCCTTCTTCCGATTGGCAGTGTCCAGATACATTTCGAAGAGCGTCGTGTATAGATCCACCTTGTCGTCCTTCTTCACATTATCCTGACTGATAAGTGCTTCTAGGAAAGCGATGAATTCTTGTGGGTGTCCAACAAAGGCAGAGAATGCTGTTCGAGGTTTGGGGACCTGATACTCCGGCGTTTGCTCAGCTGTCTCCTCCGGGGCTGTCGGTGTCGTTTCAACCGCATCTGCTCGTGTGCCCTTAGTGCTCATCAGAGAGAGAGGGAGAAAGGCCGCCAGGTTCTGTAAGGTACTGCCTGACTGTGCCTGCGGCTCAGCTGGAAGCTCGACTTCTGTTCGTGGCTTGAATTGCCCCTTGTAGTACTCGATGAAAAGATCGGTTGTTCTCTGCGGGCAGTTCGATAGTAAGACGCGCGCATATTTCATGAGGTAAGGATATGCCTTCAATGTGTCAGCCGTAGCCCTTGCAAAAGTTCAATTGAACGTACCAGCTCAGGATCGAGTCGCCAGATGTACTCCACTGCCTCTGCGTACTTCTTGGAGTCCTCGACCAGTATATCAACAACCATCTCATTTTCACCATACTTGGTAGCCAGGTAAGCAGCTTGTTCGTAATAGCCACCCTGTCGGCACATCGCAATGGCAGTTTCCAGATCGAACTTCAGCTCGCCAGGGGCTTTGATGAAAGCATCTAATTTGCTGGTATCTTTCAACTTTGCGTAGCAATTCAAGAGCAGAGTTGTGTGGTCCACGGTAGCTCGATCATGGTCGTGTAGCTCTTCGAGGTATTCGATCAAATTGTGAATGCGCTGAGTGTCGAGGTACTGGGGCCAAAATTAGCGCATGTCAGGAATATGGGATATGACAGCTGCGTACCTTTCGAATGACTTGTGATGGCTCCGTATTATCAATAGCCCTGAGGTACTGCTGCATTGCTGTGTCGTAATCACCCCTCTGATAAAGAAAGTCACCATATTTGCGGTAAATTGTGTTCTGCTGCAGATTATCAACTCCGGTCTTCTGGGCCAAATTGATCGCTAGAATATAAAGGTTGCGCTGATAGAGGATTTCAAGCTTTTGCTGAAGGGTCTTTTCGCGGTAGCGGAAGATCTGGATGGCGTTAGTGGAGCTAAAAACCGTCATACCCGGCCTACATACCTTTCCATCTGTAGTGAGGAGAAACAAGTCCCCCCATTCGATAAAAACCTGTTTCACCGAGGACACGAGAGACTCGGAATGCGCAATGAATTTGAGATCCGTATCGAGCAGCGTGAACGTTGTCGTCGAGAAGATATCTTCGGACTGATTCACCCCAAAGTTACGCAGAGAGTCTGACTTCGAACCTCCAACCTTCGGAGGACAAACCAAGGCAAGATAATCCTTGAAGATGTTTAGCGAGCTTTTAAAGCTCTCAAATGCATAGCTGGGACCACGCCCGTGCGGCCCGTATGTGTATATTGCATCCTCCCTTGCAACAAGAATATAACCCGACTCCTTCTCCAAGGACATGCACCCAAGGGCGCAACCCGTATCCTCTAGAACGCGCGCTGGCTGGCCCTGTCCTCGCCCAGCGATAATCAAGGCCAATATCCGGCTTGTCGTAGAGATATAGAGGGTTGCGACTTGTCCGTGCTGCACCTCCAGACCGGTCACAGGCTCTTCCGACTCGAAAACAATACGTTGTCGTGCGCCACGATCGTGGATCAAATCGCCGCGAATGATCGCGACGGAACCGTTGGCGAATCCGACTGCGACCTGCGAAAGGTCACTGAGCGCCGCAAATGCCGATATCTGTCCAGGTATAATTAGAAATAATTTCCACATTCATCTCCGACAGTCACACATACGGGAAAGAGTCTCCTTGCATTCTGGATGGATGTTGTCGACAAGCATCGTGGCGCCCCCGTCTTCTTCTCCGATTTATCAAGCGCCCAAACTTTGAGAATGGGTTCATTCAACAAGTCCTCCGCGATAGTAACCAGCAGCGAAGAGCCCTCGATTTGTTTGATATGGGTGATGGATCCGGCGTCTGATGCCTTGAATGATCGGACGGTTTTGAAGCCCGACGAAACGATATGAACATGGCCGTCAGCGGATCCGAGGAAGAGGTTCGCGGAGCCGGTGCAAAGAGACGATATATCAGTCTAGCGTAACAGAAGTATCCCAGGTCAGCTCATTGAGTAAAACCAGAGGGCGACAGAGCAGCGCGTACATTGAACACCGACGCACTCTCCTCCGACAGCTTGACGGGAGAGACGTCGAAGAAGTTGAAAGCTTTCCACTGCAGCGAGACGAGTCAGTAAGCACAAATGGGCGATAGAGACAATGTTGGTAGTCCATACTGATGTCAGAGCCATTTGGTCGTGGCCCACGCCATAGAGCGATCACAGCAAGATTAATGAATCGACACCGACCGGGGGGGTTGCGGTCTCCGAATGTCCAGGTGTGGCCGTTGCGGAGCTCCGCCGCACTAAGGCCCGGAACGGCTGCCAACGTCATTCGCATTCCCGCCAAGATTGAGTACCTGAGGCCGTTTATTTGGGTCTACTACAACTGAGTAACAAATTGTGGAGGTAATCAGAGTAGTACGATGATTTCATACATGTTCGTCGTAGAATAATATTCTATCTCCAATGTATGCACAAGGAATGTGTCGCTTCTAAGTACAGCAATGCCAATCAACAAAAGTGCAATTCTCCCGCTGTAATGCAAAATATGTCGAGTAGTGATCGATCCAAAAAGGACAATCAGTAATAAAAATAAACGAGAAAATGGACATAAACCGAAATAAGACCCCAAGACCGGAAGACCAGCTTCTCCATGACAGCTTGCCCCACCCCCAAAAAAAAAAAAGCTTCTCCAAGTATAGCCAGTGTCAGTCATGCCATATAAATATAGTTGAATGGCTAGCTTATCGGACCAACACCTAGCCCGGCTTGTCGCTCCCTAGACGGTGATGGCCCGGGCTTTGTAGTTCGGCATTGACTGATTTCTTTGTTGATTTCAAAGCTCTGCTGTAGCCAACTTCCGGCTTCGGCGATGGCCTGGCTAAGATTAAAGGTCTCTGCAGCCGGGAACCCATCCTGTGCATCCTGAACTGTGGGTGGGGTAGTGCCCGTCAAAGTCATAGGCAAGGCGCTGTGTTGGGTATCGACACGATGGCTTTGAACGGAATTCGGGACTCTTTCAATGCGAGAATCGAAAAGGAATTCGTTGTGCCTGGGCGACGTGGGCGACGTGTCGGCAAAACTGCACGTTTTTGCCTTCTTGCTGGCTGGCGCACTGGCGGGCGTCAATATGCGCCGATATTTCTCCTTTCTGTCGGTGCTGAACGTAAAAGGCGTCACGGCATCGATCATGCCTTGCGTGCTGATCATGTGCGCACCAGCCATACCATTCCCCCCGAATCGCTGAGACCCTCCAGTATGGTAGTCGGGCGTGCTTAGTCGGTAAAAGGGCGTGATGTTATTTGAAGGGGGCGAGATAGATTGAGAAATATCCGAACCTCGTCGTTTTAGGGCCGGCGTTTCTGACTCGTGATGCTGACTTTCAAGGTCATTTTGGAAGGACCGCTGGGCGAGGAGAAGCGCAGCTTGCGTCGAGAACTGGTGATCGGGAACTGTGTCCCCGTCATCCTCTGTGCCACCCTTTGGAACTGCTGTGGAATGTAATGATGTCATGTAGCCAGATATCGCTGGATTTTGTTGGATGATCTGGGCGGAGGGCAATTTTTCGCTTGTATCTTTCGATTGATTGTTGGTTGATGGAGCCTGGTCTGGATGTGAGACGGGTACGTCTTCGAATGTCTTGGAACCAAAAGCCAGCGTGTTGGACTCTTGCGGATGCGTCTCGTCTTCCGTCTGGTCCTGCCTGCTGGATGATTGTGTCGACGGTTCCTCTTGTGGTACCCGATCCAATCGATTTAAGAACTCTGCTGGTTCGATAACAGGGGGGAGACCTGCATGTTCCCGATTCCTGATGCTTGCAGTGGTTTTAGTGTTACCATTCTCCTTAGGAGTCGCAGACCGGCGCTTCTTCCGACGGAACTCAAATTGAGGTAGATGAGAGGACGAGGAAAGAACACTGAACGATGTCTCCTGATCTGGACGCGTGGGAATATTTGGAGGCAAATTAGGATGAGAAGTGTCCTCCCTGCTGTCGGAAGGTATAGACTTTTTGGCCGAAACCAGGCGGTGTGCCGAATGGGACACACTATCAGGCGTTCCGATAGGTGACCTACCGTTTTGACGAGGCGTCGTTGTCCTGTGACGTTCGGGCCCGGGAGATTGGAGGTGGCTTGGAGAAGAGACAACTTTAACTGCACGCCTCTTGGATCCGTGATGACGGGATGAGATCTTCGATGTAGGGGATGTAGGTGGGTCGAAATTGTGAAACTTAATCAGGCGATCCCGATCCTTTTTCAGCCAGCTCTTATCGGTGCCTCGGAATGGAGTTGAGTTGTCTGGATTTGATATCGTTTCGATTGTCTTTGCCTTGGCTTTGGGTATTGAAGCGGGCGTGACCGACCGTCCACGACGTAGGTCCTGTACGGGCCTAGGGCATGACGAACTGCCATTCACCTCGGACACGACTTTCTTGGGCCTGAGAAGGGAGCCACTGTGATTTGATGGCGCCGTAGAAGCTTGAGATTGGCGAATCTCTTGCGAGTTGGGGGGTTGTCGCCGTTTCCGCGGGTTTGTTTCTTGTATCACCGGGCTGTCGGTCCCCTCTACCCCTTTACGAGTCTTTCGGTTATCATCCTCCGCATGCGCAGATTGCCTCCGGGTTTTCCTCCACGGATTCTTCCATTGTTGGTCATCGAACGGCCCGCGCAGAGAAGCCGAGAGGATGAATAAAGGTTGACCCTGGAGATAGGCCCCTGCCAGCTTCTCGATCCTGCGGCGTTGCGCGGTACGGGCCTCGCTATCTAGCTCATCGTCGGAGCCGACGATTCCGTCACTATCAAGGTCGGCGGACGAGGGGGGGCACGTTTCCAAGGCGAGCGGGGAGATGGACCGACGTGGTGGCATCTGGAATGGGAATGAGCGGTGCGGTGAAGATTTAACGGATGGGACGGATATCAGCGCAGCAGCAGCGAGATGACGGCGGCTGCATCTGAGCTACTGAGGGACGGGCAGCACGCAGAGGACGCAGGAACTGGATGGAAGTCATCTGGAAAGGAAGATTGGTGACCTATCCAGCGCCCAAGTCACGCGAAACCAAAAAACCACTTAACGCGTCTCCCCGCGACGATTGCCGGGCAACGTGGGTTTATGTAAGCTGTATTATTATTTTCATTATTCAGCTATGCATTGTTTCTGACTTATACAGTTCATAAATAGTGGCCTTGGCTTCCAGGCAGCATTCATCCATGGATCAGTCTCCGATTGTCTGTGACTTTCATCCATGGTTCTTTCCTGTCACTACCTTCATGTACTCCGCAGATAACTATGTACTCCGTATATGAGTTGTTTCTCGTGGGCCTCCCAGTCCTTCCGGTGAACTCTGGTTCCTGGCGCCCCTCGCGTCGGGGAAGCACGACAAGTGAAACCGCATGGTGTCGAGGGAGGTACCGGGTACCAGCAACTTGCTGAGCCCAAGGGCTGCAAAACAAGTACCCGATACTTGGTGTTTAGGCCGAGAAGTGCCAACTCATCCTTACGCGATGCGGTGTAGGGAGGATGGAGTCAGGATGCAAGGATGAAAGGCACCAAAGGGATGCCAAATGAAAGGAAATTATGATACAGGAGCATGCTGCAAACAAATCTCCATGCACATGGCAAGGGTTGAATGATCCAAGTACTCGAACAGTTGGATTAACGGTCGAGTAAGTCCTACTTACTCTGTAGTTATACTCCGTACTCCTAGACGGGGTTGCCCCGAGCACCCGCCGGTGATCGATCGTTATTGAGACGGCCGCCACTCCACTTTAATTAATAACAAGATCAAACAACCTCGTTCATTATACTCCGTACTCCGCTGACCTTCCTTTCTCCCCTCTTCCTCTTCCCTGCCCGAATACCCTACAAGTTCCCTCTCATTAATTGTCTTACATATTGTTGCAGCTGCATGGTGTATCCATTCAATGATTTGCGTACACTCTATTCTATTCTTAGTTCCTTCTATGTTTGTGTTCACACGGGGGCTTTGTGATCGCGAACACGCGCCGAGCTCATCTTAGGCCCTGCAGTCGCAAATCTATTTATTTAGAATCGCAAAGATGGGGAATTCGCCATGGCTCGACAGTCTCTCCGACGACTGGGTGCCAGTGCCTGCGACGCCCACCAGTCCGGCGCCTTCTCGCTCCATCGGCCATTCTCGTCGCTCCAGCCTGCAGAGCCTCCAGAGTTTCCAGGGCTCTCCTAGTCGCATTCCGGTCCCCGCGCGTCGCTCCGTCGAACCCTCCCCAATCAACGACCCTAAGAAAAAAGTGTCTCGCCCTTGCCATTTCGTGAAACGCGAACCGCCGACGCCCAAAACCCCGCGCACCCCCAAGACCCCCTCTAGGTTGCGATCCCCCGTCCCCGACAAGACGAAGAGAAGCCCCAAACCGAGCCTGCCCTCGGGGCGTAAACAACCACCCGTCAAACAGCCGCCCGCCATGGACACCAGGTCCCCCCTACGATCGGTCTCGAACGTGTCCAACGTCTCCGGCCAATTCGTCGAACACGACACCGTGCAAGTGCGACCCAATAAAGGGAAAGGCAAGGAGGGCACCCCGGAGTGGCGACGGAGGTTGGTCCAGGGAGAGCTACAGGCCGGTGAACAGCGCGACTTATTCGCTCCCATCGGGCTAGAGAGCGTCTTCAAGCCTCCAACGCCGCGCGTTGAGAAGGCGGAGCACGAGATGATTCCGAACATGATGCAGCCGGACAATTTGTGGGGTTTCAGCGACGCGCCCGATAAGAGCTACGATGAACAAGGAAGGCACTCATTGTCCGATACGCACAATGGGCATGGTCTGGACAATGGTGATTCCATTGTTGAGGAACCGAAACCATTACCGAGGAGACCGGAATCGCGCGACAGAGCTAACTCCCAAGGAAGCCCGCAGTCGTCGCGCACGGGCACTTTGGACATTAAAAAGAGCGTGCACTTGCTCGATGTCGATCAAAACGACGCTTCGCAGAACGATACCCAGATGAGGACGGCCAGTGGTCTCGAGGATCTTCGCAACGAGGGAATTACGCCTATCACGTTTTCGCGAACCAACACCGTCGATGGAAACGGGACGTCGGAAGTCATCAAGTCCGCCCTGAAACAAGTCACGAGCAAACTCGAACGACTATCTATGGCGCCGGGAGAGCGCCCGGACTCAAGGGCAAGCGACAGCATACTGTTCAACCCGAAGGTGGTCAATGCCATGGAAACTTTGCCCGACGACGACCTGCTCGACGTTACCAGCAATTCGCTCCCCCAGGACCTCTCCATGGGCACCTTGGACTATCGAGGTCGCGGGGCCTTTGCGAATCTGGGCCGCGATCAGTACCTGAGCGACGCTTCCTTCCACAAACGTCGATTTTCCCCGCCGTCCTTTCCTTCGCAGCGCCTGTCGCCGTTCATCCCGCCAAACTCCAGAATCCGAAGCTCCCCACCGTTCTTTCAGAAAGCCCACCCCGTGGCTGATCCTCCGACCCTTCCTCGACCTTCGTCGGCGCATGTCAAGCCTTCTACGTTTGATCAATTTGAGGCGGACAGGAGCGAAGTCATGCCGTCCTCGGGCAGTCCGCTGAAGCTGTTTGGAAACCATGACACGTTCACGAATAATAGGCTCCTGCGTCGTATGAGCCAGTTCGAGGAAACATTTGGGGAGGTCTCCGAAGAAGACGAACCGGTTTCCCCTTCGGAGGAAGCTCGTCGCAAAGGAGAAAACAGAAGCTTCCTGAACGTCAAGCAGGACACATGGGGTGACCAGTCTGTTCGAAAGAGCGAACGGCCCAGATCGCGCAATGCGGCCAAGCTTCGTGTTAGTCGATTTGGTGATGGTGAACTGGATAATTTTGATTTCTCCGATACAAGCCCTTATGAGCCGAAAATGCTGAATCACGATGCTCCGAATCCCGATTCGCAGGCTTCTTCACGTCGGCGGAGGTACCTTCGTCGCAACTCATCCAAGACACATACCTACGACTACGACAGCGACAATTCGAGATCAGCCGAGAAGGTGGAATCACTCGCAAGGTCAACCACACCACCCGATATGGACCATAGCCAAAAACAACGGGTTTTCTCAAATGGAACTGAGGAAGCGTCCGAGGTGCAATGGGCCCCTAATACCCCCGCAAAGGACCCAACGCCGAAGAGGCGCAGAACATTCCTGAGATCCCATAGTTCGAGGAAGCAGGACGATCTCGGCGCGGACGATAGACAGAACCAGCAAGCGGACACCCTTTCGTTACTACAGCGGAGTCTGATGCAACATGGGGTGAGGGATGAAGTCAATGGCTCTCTGCTTCGACCGCAGTCATCGCAACGACCGAGGACACCGACCCCGAGTCAGAGGTCTTCCACGAGAAAGAGGTCCTTGCCGAGTAGGGACCTACCACCCGGTGGGCAGGATGAATTTGAGCCCGAAGGATCTCCGGCGGATGGGGCTGTCCCCGTAGTTAAGGTGACCGGCGTCAAGGAGGAGGTTCGGAAAGGGTCCATCACGACTCAGGATTTTCTGAATGAGGCCACGAAAATCATGGACATCATTCGATCCAAGGGCAGGACTGCGCCGGGAGGACTGTCTAGCGTGGAAGAATCCGACAATGAGGACAATAACCAAAATGAAAGCTACGAAGATGAATCAACTCGAGAAGAATTCTCTCGTCCTCCAAGCCGGGAGGGTGCGGATATACGCAAATTGAGGGAACCCCAGGAACCGAACCCACGCATTTTGAGTCATTTGAAAAAGTTCCAGGAACAGGATGAGCTGGACTTTGATGTCAACGCCTCTGTCATGTCGTTACATCTTGATGATGACGAAGACTCAAGCCCTCCCCTGCACGGGAATCAGACCGACGATAATCTCGAAAATCTGCCGGCCCGAGGAGCCGACCAACACGAGCGTAAACTTTCCGACCCTACATCGGTTGAAGAGGAAGATAGTCTCCCGGAACTGATGACTCTCAACACGCAAGTGTCTGGCAAGAGTTTGAGCGCCCGTTCTGTCCCTACTGGATCCTCACAGAGCTCACATGCCAAAGGCGTCCTATCCTCGGACTTGGTATCTCACCTTATTCCTGAGCAAGTCAACGGATTAACCTACGACCGTTACAAGCATTTGTGGGTCAAAGAGAAACCGCCACCGTCGCCTGAGAAGCCGAAGGGAGACGAAAGCGAGGACGACCCGTTCAGGGATATCCCCGACCTTAGTGTTGACGAGCTGCAGGAGATGATGATGTCTCCGGAGCGGACCAAAACCCCCAACGCTTTCGAAGACAGCGCCGCTCCTCAAAGCCCACTCAGCGCTAAAGCTGCCTCCCCCAAGACGGCGGCACGACCGCAGTCCAAGGATGGAGAACCGTCCGTAAATGCCAGTTCCGCGCAGTCGAAAATCTCCCGGGACACGTCTAGCTTGCGGAATTCCGGGACTCGAGCCACATCTTGGATCTCGGATCGCCCGAAGAGCAGAGACATCTCTAGCGAGGTTGAGCACGAAATTCAGCTTCACGAAGGTCGGTTGTCAAAACCTCCTCGGCGCCAAATTAATGGCAACAACCAAGCACGAGTTGTCACTATTAGCTTTTCGTCCCCTCTAGTTTCGCAGATCGCTTACAGCGATGACGAGAGCCCTACGAAGCTTCGACGAGAGATGATCACGGATGGTGCGCACAAATCGACCGGATCCGAGAATGCAAATGATTGCCAAGAACACGATCAGTCCGACCAACCCTTCCCCAAACGTTCTATCTCACGTATAGACGAGACAGGAGAAGAGCCCGGCGATGATTTGAGTCTGGTACGGAGGGACTTGGGATATCCGATATCGACTCCAGTCAAACAGTCTGGTGATCACTCTTTGGTTCGTTTCAGGAACAACGATCATGATACAAGCTACAGCTTTCATCTAAGTCCTCTTCCCGATTTCACCCTGGATCAAATTGATCAATCCCTGCAGCTGGAGATGAGCTACGTGGCCCAGCGCACGCACCCTACGTCTCTGCGCCAGGTTCATGGCACATTTGCTTTAGCGACTGAGAAATTGGTCAAACATATTACCGAGGTCCAACCTTTTGAGCCCGACTGGGAGCACGTCCGTCGATTGATCCTTCGTCATAAGGGGTTGATTACACTTCACAAACTCTGTGATTTCTGTCCTCGTTTAGAGGATCTAGATGTGTCCAGTAACAATATCGGGCAACTGAGCGGAATTCCTTCAACCTTGAGAACGCTGAAAACTCAGTACAATTGTCTCTCCAATTTGACTGCGTGGGGACACCTTGTCAATCTTCAGTATCTCGACGTTTCAGGCAATGACCTAGAGAGCTTGGATGGGTTTAGCACCTTGATCCATCTCAGAGAGCTTAACGCGAACGATAACAGAATTCGAAGCATCAGTGGCGTGTTCGAGCTCAACGGACTTTTGAGCCTGAAGCTGAGAAACAATGACCTGACGGTGGTGGATTTTGAAGGATCCGAATTGTGAGTCTCTATTGCCCATCAGTACCCTTCTGTGTGATTAAAACTGACAATTGCCGAGCAGAACCCGTCTACAAGAATTAGATCTCTCTCATAACCACATAACGTCTGTTCGAGACATCGATACTCTTACCTCCCTTTCCACGCTTGACCTCAGTGCCAACCAACTAAGCGATCTCGGCTTATCGGAGTCTCTCCTTGCCCTGCGATCGCTGAAGCTCTCGAACAATAAGCTGCACAACCTGGATGCCAGCCTCTTCCCATCGTTGTCTCTTCTCTACGTCGATCAAAATTCCCTTACCACGGTGTCCGAGCTTGGCCAATGCCACAACTTAGATGTCTTTTCTGCGCGGGAGCAGATGATATCGAATGATCACAACGCCGGTTTTTTTGACGTGGATCTTGGATTGGTCAAAGATATCCGCAAAGTATTTTTGTCTTCAAATAAGCTCTCTCTGCAAACGCTTTCCCCGTCAGTGCCTCTCCTGAGTCTACAACTGCTCGATGCTGCAGCGTGTAGCATCCAGACTCTTCCCGTGGATTTTGCATTGAATTTCCCTAATGTTAAGGTCCTAAACCTGAATTTCAACTCACTGTCAAGCATCAATGAGCTGGTTGGTGTCAACTGTCTCTCCCGCTTGGCGCTTGCTGGCAATTGCCTGTCAAGGTTGAGAAGACTCTGTCAGGTCCTGAGCCGGGTCGGCCGAACCAACAAGGGAAAGGTTTCAACCCTCCAGAAGTTAGACATCCGAGGAAACCCATTGACTCTCCGGTTTTATCCTCATCCTGTTAGGGGCAACGGAAGAACTGAGAGCCCAAGGAAACTGAAAGCGACGGAGACTCAGCCAGCCCGATCGGACAACGTCGGCTTGGATCTCCCCTCTGTGCTAGCCGATTTCGGGCGCCGTGGAGAGATGATCCAGTCTGCCATTGGCGAAGACGAGGACGATATCCCGGAGAAGGACGTCGAGATCGATGATCCATATACCCTTCCACCGGCTGATCCCCAAGCAGATCAGAAATACTTGGCCCATCTGGACGAGCCGACTCGACTTCGTCGAAGCATTTTGGAGCTCATGCTCTTTGTAGGAACTGGGGGTTCCGTCAAGCTCTTGGACGGCTTGGAGCTGCGGCCAGCTCTAGAGGAAGGGTCCGACATGGATTTGGCCTGGACTAAACTGGAGAAACTGGGCGTGCTCAAGAAGAAGGCGATCACTGCATAGATGGACTTATTCTTTTAACTGGGCATTTGGGTTAATCTAAGGAAATCGTCGGTGAAACCTTTTCTTGTGAAGATTCAAAGGTGACATTTTGCGTTTCAGGCGTTGCTTAAGGACATACTTGTCCTCATTTGAAAGATATGGATAAAATTGCTGGCGTTGGTCTTTTATTCTGTGATGGATGGATGGATTGGTGAATTGTTTGATTAAACTTGCATACCCGGCGTTTCTTCTCTTCTGAGCATTATTCATGGCACATTCAGCGAGGTCACATTTGGATTATACATGAGCGACCTGTTTTTGTTCTTTTTAGTATACCTTTATTGTTGGGAAAATCGAGTTTTCTTTTCTTTTCTACTTCCTTGACCTTGGGCACATAGGTATTCATGCATTGCGTGTCAGTGCTAGTGGTTAAAAGACATGAAATTAATCTCCGTTGATCTTCGCTATCGTTAACTAGTCATTGACGGGTTCTTTATCCCCTCTTTTAGAATCACCATTTACCGTCTTTCCGTTGGCGATCTACTGACCATTAAAAGTCTGTATCCAAGCTCTTCAACTGAGTCGCAAACGTCTTCCGGACCCATTCCATATACGCCTTCCATTTGTGGTTATCCGCGGAGGTCTCAGCGTTCGGGAACGCCTTGCTCAGTTCGCGAGTGATCTTGAGGACGCCGTTCGATGCTTCCTGCGCCTTTTCGATGTCCTGCTTCACAGCATTGTCTTTGAGTTTGAAGGATAGGACGACACTGTAGCGTTCTGAGAGGGCGTCGAGGTATCGTTGTGTTTCTTCGGGAGCTAACGTGATGAGTTTGGAGGTCATGAAGTTACTGATGGTGCGGATGTCTTGCTCGTCGTCGATTCCGGCGAGGATGCGGTCGAAGAACTCGGAGACGTGGGAGAGTGAGAAGACGGTGTCTAGCGAGGCGTAGAGGGTTTCGTATGCGCTCTGGATGTTGGTGTTAGTTTGGGGAATGAAACAGGAATGGAATGATGGATGGATCGGTTTACCTTGCGCAGTTCAAGACCGTCGTCGACCTTGTGCTTGAATGGACCCATCTGGACTTCGCGGATGAGCTCGGGTTTGATCTGCGTGTCGCCAAATACTGCCGGGAGGAGCTCGTTGAGATGAGGAAGGATGATGTCCATCTTGTTGTGGAGAGCAGAGTTCAATGTGGTCAGAGCAAGGCGGTGATTGCCGAGGTCACGATCGCTGAGCATATTGACCAGCAAGGGAACAATCAGCGGTCGGAGCACATCGTTGTAGGTATCTCTCGAGTCAGACAAGGTGTAGCGGAACGCAGAGATGACGACGCCGCGAATACCGGCATCTGAGCTGGACAAGTATTCCTGTATTGAAAAACGATCCATTAGCGAGAAGTCGAAAGATGAAAGGAGGTAATGCAGACGGTCTTACCTGGAAATGAGGGATATAGGCAACAGGGTCAATCAATGCCAAGCGGCCAACGCATTCCGCACCGACAGCACGGTTGTCCTCCTCTTCTGAGACAAGGAGGAGAGCCTGCCAGAGTTTGAGAGCCGAAGGAGCCACGTCGGGGCGAACAATTTCGGGGTGCTGAAGCAACTCCTTCACCGAATGCAGAAGCAGGTAGCTTTGCGGGTTCGACTTGTCCAGGCCATTCAAGATCGTGGGCAGGTAGGCCTTTACGTTACCAGCAGCAGCATTTCCAAGAGACGCGGCCGAGGCCAGACGGACCTTGTCGGATTTGGAGTTGAAATGGTCGATGAACAGGTCTGGTGTTAACGAGCACTTGGATCCCATCCGCAGGCCGACTTCTCCTAAGATGGCAAGGGCAAGGCATTTGCGTTGAGCATCCTGTGCGGTCTGTAGCTCTTTCAAGAAATCCTCCATCTTTACACCCAACTTCGGTCCACCATGGACAACAAGAGTACCTATGGCCCGCCCAACAACGGAGGTGTCGCCGTTGATACCAACGTCGCGCAGCAACCGCCTCATCAGATCGGCCCCGGCCTCTTCCTCCCCGATCACTTTGACGAGCAGCAAGAGCGCCTTCAGGACGGTGCCAACTAGCGACGAAACAACAATTGAGCATAAAGCGGAAACCAAACCCTCGTTGACCAGAAGCTGTGCGTTTCCAGGCACAAGCTTCGCCAGGATGATGAGGGCAGGTGCAAGGAAATGGAAATCCTCGGCAGTAATCAGAGGCAGCAGCGAATCTTCTAAGTCCTTCATGGTCTTGTTATCGTAGTGGGCTCGAGTCTTGGGGTTCATAGCTAGACTACGGAGAGCTTCCAAGCTGGCACCCCGGAGCACGCGATCTGACTTGCGCAGCTGGGCACCGAGTTCCGCAGTAACTTCGCTGACCCATGTCGCCGGAACGTCTGCCTCGCGGCTGCACAGGACAGCGATATCGTCCACGGCACGCACCGCCGAAAGCCGGGTTGTCTCATTCCTCAAGCGATCAACCAAGACAAGGAGACCCTTTGAGCGGCGGTCCAGGGAGAGGAAAGACGGTCCGTTATCCCCAGAGGTTCGGGCTATAAGGACACCGAATACGTGAATGGCCCGCTGACGGACCTCCAGATCGGCGCTCGTATCGGCGATGCGATCGTGGACCACATCGTATAGCTTCTCCAACTGGGACTGCAGATCCTGAGAGGTTGTCGATACCCGGGGCGGGGTCAGAGCCTTGACGATCTGTTCAACGGCGCCAAGGGCCTCGCTGCTGACTTTGTAGTTTCTGTCTTTGACGGATCCAATGACGCCAGGGATCAAGGCAATCAGGAAGGGCAGGAGAGCATCTGACGTGTGTGTTTCGGCAATCGCGGCAATAAGACTCAAGGTCTCGACCTGGAGGGTGCCCGCGCTGACGGCAGCTCCCGCTGGGGCGGACGAACCACCCGACAAGGACGCCGATTTCAAGACGTCCGCGATCGGGTCTTCGATCTGCTGGAGATGATCTGCCAGCCCTCCGTAACGAACAAGAGCCAAACTCTTCAGAAGAACGATGATAGCTTGCTTCAAAGGAACAGACGCTTGTTTCCACATTTTGACAATGCTTTGTACGATAATGGGCACCGAACGGGCCAAGTCGGCCTGGGGACCCGACTCGGGCGACGAAGGAGCAGCAACGGGGGTGCCGACCGCGGATGAGGTACCGATACTGGGCTCGAAGTCTATCATGTTGGCATCGCTGTCCTGCCGTCTCCTCTTCCTCGAGTTTTTCGATCCGCCAACGGACTCCAAGAAGCCACTCGACGTGATAATCATAGCACCGTCGCCAGTCTTGCGAACCAGAGCTGTCATTGTAGAGACCACTTCCAGTTTCACGCTCTCTTCTCTTTCCTTGCTAAACCGGGCAATGAGGGCGGGGGCGATTTGCTGGTACAAGGACGGATTGGTCGACGTGCGTCCGCGCTCGTACGTCGAGATAACGGAGTAGAGCAGCTTTGCAGCGCAGCGACGAACCTTCCAGCTCATGTCGTCAACATCACTATATCCTCCCTCCTCCTCGAAGTCTTCGAACTCGTCATCATCCAGGTCGGGCTCCTCGGTGCCATCGTCCTCCGAACCATCGTCCTGGGTGCCACCCATCTCCTCGTCTTCTTCGAAATCGGCGACATTGGGGTCGTACTTGAGAAATCTGAGAGCTGATTTCACGGTGTTGAGCAGGTAAGGTTGCATCTGTTGGCTGCACGAGCTGATCAAGGCTTCCAGCGTGACGAGAGCGGTTTCGCGGAGCTCGTCCGCCTGGGGGTCGTGCTCGTCATCATCCGAGTAAGACGACATTGCGTCGAAGAGTAGGGTAATGTCGCAAGCAGGACAAAGTTATCAATGCGGTCAGAACGAAGGAGATGAAGTCAGAAGGGCGTCAACCAGGGCAAGCTAGCTTGAAAGATCGAGCGAGAATCAACGGGGAAAGAGCTGGAGTGACGGAGAGCTTCTAGCTGGACCCCGCGCTAATCCTAATTGGACCCGGCCCCACGTATCCCCGAGTCTCCCGGTCTTGGCATAAAAAATCCCGGAAGAACAGAAGTGAAGGGGAGAAAGAAAGAAAGAGAAAAAGTCCATCGCATTCACTGCTGTAGGAAATCAAAAAGATCCAGTGACGAGGAATCGGACTGTGCCTTTTGTTTGGAAGCCAACAGAGCTTGCAACCCTCCCTGCTTTCGTGCTTTGGCCCGTTTCTTACTGCTTGCATTGTCTGCCGCCTTAACGGGCTGGTTGACTTCTGCAGCATCGGGGGCCTGGTTAACAGGGGAACCTCCTAGAGATGCAGGCTGTGGGGTCTCGAGCTTAGGTTTCGTTGCAACCTTTGGTCGTGCTGCTTCCATCCGAGAGGGTTTGACCGTCCGTCGACGACACTGAAGACATTTGTAGACCGTGGCTCCATGAGCAGCAATTCCTTTCACCGCGGAGGCTCGCTGCAGGCTCTTGTTCTTCCTAATGTGAATGGTCTTGGTGGTTTTGGGATTTCTGGTGCTCCCACAAGCACCACAAGAAGTCTCTTGCTGGCGCTGGTTCAACGGCCTGCATTCATCCAGAAAAATGTGATTGTGCACTGTCATTAAATGAGCTGCGGTGGAAGGGCTAATGGCTTTCAAGTGACTAGCAGCGTCCTTGAGAAAGTTAAGCCGAGGATTATGATCACTGAAAGGCATGATCGCAATTGGGGAGTGAACAATGGCACAAAATATTCAATAATGTCTGGCCGTGAGGGAAGGGGGATGTTGATGTTCCTTATAGATCTGGGGCCGAGCAGGTGATAATTGGACCCAAAAGCCCGGCGACCCGCAACGGATCTTCTTCCTCTCTTCCTCTTCTTCTTCTTCCCTTTGCATTCACCACCTCTCTCCCTCCCTCTTCCCTCTACCATCATTCGCTCCAGGTGTTTCACTTTTCTTGTTTTCATCAAATTCTTGTAGCTTCTCATTCTTTTCTTCTCAGTTGCACTACTTTCTAGTTTTGCCTTCTCTCCTACACTTCTTCAATTCCGGTCTCTCTTTACGGCCAAGCTTAATCTAGCTATTTACTTATCTCCTTCTCCACACTCGACCGACTAGGCGATACAACACCTTTGCCTACGGAAATGGAGGCCCCTCCTTCGAACTCTGCTTCCATTCGGGTGGCCCTTGAAGGCTGTGTGAGTTTCATCTTTTCTCGGTCTTTGGAATAACTTTCCTGGTCCTCGTGACTCGCTGCTAATGCAATATGCATCCCAGGGTCATGGCTGCCTTCATGACATTTACGCATCAGTTGAAAAGTCTGCCGCGCTAAAAGGCTGGGATGGCGTGGATTTGCTGATCATTGGGGGAGACTTCCAGGTATGTGCAACCCTGCCGCTTTTATTGTCCGAGCTCTAATGTCTGGCTAGGCAGTTCGCAACTCGAATGATATGGCCTGTATGTCTGTGCCGCAGAAGTACAAAGAGTTAGGTGATTTTCACGAATACTACAGTGGACAACGCACCGCACCTTACCTGACCATCTTCATTGGTGGCAACCATGAGGCTGGTAACCATCTGTTCGAATTGCATTATGGCGGTTGGGTTGCACCGAACATCTACTACTTGGGTGCGGCGAATGTCATCCGCTGTGGCCCTCTTCGCATCGCCGGTATGTCCGGAATCTGGAAGGGTTATGATTACAGAAGGCCCCACCATGAACGACTCCCCTACAATCGCGACGACATCCAGAGCATTTATCATGTCAGAGAACTTGACGTTCGCAAGCTGCTCCAAATCCGCACTCAGGTTGATCTTGGTCTCTCCCATGACTGGCCGAAGCAAGTCGAGCTTTCCGGCGACTATGAAACCTTGTTCAGAATCAAGAACGGATTTCGTCAAGACTCACAAGAAGGAAAGCTGGGAAACCAGGCGGCGAAATACGTTCTTGACCGCTTGCGACCCGCATACTGGTTCTCTGCGCACCTGCATGTGCGGTTTGTTGCGTCCGTCCAGCATGGTGAATATCTGATCCCGGGAAATCCTGTCAAACGGCAGGCAACCAGCCCTCCTCATACCACTCCGCGAGCTCCAACTGTTCCTTATCCATTTGGACTGGATGGCGCCTTCAACTCCCTTCTGACAGTTGAGGCAGGGGAAGTTCCCCGCCCGCGTCCACCGCCCACAAGAATCGTCCCGGCCGAACCTGAGTTACCTTCTATTCAGGCCAATCAGGAGGAACCGATGGAAACGACTCCCTCCAAGCCCCACTCCGAGCCTACTGAGAATTCAACTCTGAAAGTGGCTGAAAATCTAAAAGAGGCTGAAACCCCGGCTGAGCTGCGGGAAGTAGTCAGAACTGAGGACCAAAACGCTGAGAATATCCAGAATCGTACAGCGGCATGGAATGATTTTCACACCGTTGCTGCTAAAAGCGAAGCTGCCGAAAATGCTCGCTACTTACAGGAACTGGGACATAGTCAAGGACTCGATGCTTCCAATTCGACATACAACCAGACCTGGCGCAAAGTCGTTTCTGACCAGGACGGAACTGGCAGGACTTTGGATAGAATTGAACGGAACGGCAACACCACTATTTCTGGAAGCAAGAAGCAAAAGCTCGAACATGAAGCGGTGAAGAATGTAGACGAAATCGATCTAGATTTGGACAGCGACTCGGAGAAAGAGACTGCCAGCAAAACTGATGCTAAAAGTGAACCTCAAGCCGCGCCCAAATCCCCCAAGCTGGATTCTTCTGATCGGGCCGATGAGAATGTTTCCTCCATCCAACTTCAGACTCCTCAAGCTACTGAGTCCGGTGTTTCTGACGAATTACGCAGCCAATTGCCTGCCAGCTTTGCCCGTCCTGCCCCCCAACCCGAATTCTCCCAGCTCAACGAACCTCTGCCGGATGCCATCTCTAATAAGACAACCCACTTTCTCGCACTGGACAAGTGTCTTCCACAACGTGATTTCCTCCAGTTAGTGGAATTCAACACGATTTCAGATCTGGAGGAAGCGCAGTGTGAGCGCCCTTATCGCTTGCAGTATGATAAGGAGTGGCTTGCTATCACGCGTGTGTTTGACGACCATCTCATTCTCGGAGACCCGCAGGCAAAGATACCCTCAGACAAGGGTGACGCTTTCTACAAACAGCAAATCGTCGAAGCCGAAAAATGGATCGAGGAGCATGTTGTGAAGCCCGGCAAGATGACTATCCCGGAGAACTTCGAGCCTACCGCACCTGTCTATGATCCTAGCGTTCCTATCACCACCGAGGAGATGCCAATTGAATACACCAATCCTCAAACCGCGCAATTCTGCGAGTTGATTGGCATTGAGAACAAATTCCACATGAGCGACGAGGAACGCCAGGCGCGTATGGCTGCCGGTCCCCGTCCTGAAGTTCCCCGTCCTGAACGACACCGTTTTCACCGTCGCGGCGGCGGCGGCTTCGGGCCTGGACGTGGTCGAGGCGGTTATGGACGCGGTCGTGGAGGTGGACGTGGCGGTCGCCGCTAATGCCTTGCGTCTTGTCTAGATCCATAATCGCAATGAGCTCATGATCATATTTTTTTTTTATTTTGTGCGCTGTGGGCTTTTGCACTCTCGTTAATTCTGTTTTAAAAATAGTTTACTGTCGACCCAAGGCACGGACTGATCTGAGATCCTGAATGCTTGCATTTATGGGAGGGATGGGATTGATCTTGGAGGGCCGCAAGAATATCCCATCCGCTTTGGTGGATCTACGTTTCTCGCCTCTATTTCCGAATCATGTTCTATTAAGAGTACAAGTGCCTAGAAGACTGAACTAATTCATCAATGATGTCTCCGTCGTCCGTTTGCAATCAAAAGCCGTAAGATTCAGTATTTGGTGTATGCGTGGGATTTGTAAGGGAGATGGTCATAAACATAAACAATCCTGTCGTCAACAGTCGACAAGTCCTAGTTTACTCAATCTCTTCAATCCTTGGACGCCCGCCAGCACCCCTCCCTGCCAACGGATCAACCTGCAGACCAGCGATCCGATCACCCAGTTCGAATCGCGGTTCACCAGCATCATCCCCCTCGTGCACCCCGATCCCCCACAGCAGCGCTTTCTCCAACCAAGCCTCCAAGCTCTCATTCAACACGCGAACATGTCCTCGCACAATCGTATCCGTCTCGCGGCTTTCGACGAACGCCAGGCTGCGTAGCATATGCGGTATGTTCCCGACCGTCGTGGGGTTTTCGGCATTCCAGGAATTCCCGGTCCCGTCTTCGGAAAGCGAGAAGCCAAAGTCGATGGCGTTCTTGCCGCCCCGCTCGCGAGACGCTTCCATGGCCTTGAGGATGTCGAGAAGGAGAATTGCGCTGGCGCGTCGGAGAATTGCAGACTCCGGGTTTGGTTCTAACGTCAGGGTTGAGAGCGCCATGTCAACGGCTGACGCGACAACAGAGGGTCCCAAGCCGACGATATTGGTCTGCACGGCTGTTGCGAGGACGGAAAGCGCCGAGGCTCGAGCTCGCAGGTCGTCTGGTTCTTCGTCCGAAGAAGCTCCCGCGGCCCAGGCTGAGATGATATTTGCCGAGTGGGCGGCCTGCTCGGGGGATTCGGTATCGGAGTCCTCATCGTGGAGCGCTGCCTTGGCCTCCTCTTTTTCTTTGGGAGTTAGAGAGGCGGTAGAGAATTTCCAGCCTTCCGGCACGGGCGGTTCTCGGTTTTTACGCTCTTCGCGTTCTTTCTGCCGTCTCTCTTTCTCGAGTTGTTGTTTTCGAGACTTGCGTGCTTCCGGCTTATGTGCTCGTCTTCCGGCAACGGCGATCATGCCGTCGCCGAGAACCTTCGCGGTATCTCCGGTTAGGGCTTCGCCGAGATCCTGAACGGTGCGCATGAGGGATTCGCCGATTTTCAGTCTTTGGTCGAGCATGGAGGTCTCGGTTCTGTCGGCATAACGTTCAACGAGCGTTTTGATAACGGTGCGTGGGTGGCGGGAAGCGAGCGTGCCAACGAGTTTGATGGCATTGAGATAAATGAACTCGTCATTGGAGGATGTTTCAGAGGGGTCTGTGATAATGGAAAGAAGTAAAGTGAGTGTGGATTGGATGTCAAGAACAGGCGATGCTTTCTTGACCAGGTCAGAAAGCAAGGAGAATCCTTCGGCCTGTACTGGCGGAAGATCGGAGTTCAGATTCGTGAGGGCTCGGCGATGAGTATCGAAATCAGAGATTTCTGAAGACGACTTCTGCTGGCCTCCTTCGGCAGGCGATGCTATGTGGATCTCTAATAGCATAGAGGAGGTTGTTCCTTGTTTTGCGAGTGATGTGGGGAGGTATGTGAGGAGCTCGTCCAGTCTTCCTTTGATGGTTTCCAGGACTGGAATAGTCTCTTGCGATGCGGAGAATTCAGGCGAGGCGAGGACAGTCGAAAGCAGACTGAATACAGCTGGTAATGATTCAGCTGAGTCTGCCTCGCTTGTCGGCTCTTCGCGTCCAGTGTCTTCGGTATCGACGATATTGGCCAGAGAAGAAAGAGACATTTTGGAGGAACCTTGCGCCTTGGCTTTCTTCTTCAGGACATTAGCACTGTTAAGTTCGCCGTCTATGATCTGCTTGACTAGCTCAAGGACTTTGAGAGGACGACGGGAAAGGACGTCTTTGAAGTTTTCCAAAAGCGATTCTGCAAGCTTCGCGCTGACTAGTTTCCGCATGATTTCAAAGGAGCCATCGTTGTCTTGGGATAGTTGCAGTCTTTCGGGCATTTGTCCATCAGTCGAAGGCCTCACCAGCCAATTTTCGCTCACGTAGAGGAAGATATCACCAGTGCGCTCTTCGCTGCTGGGGTCTGCTCCTAACAAATCCACGAAGAGCTTGGTGCGAGACTGTAAAATATCCATCAGTCTAACAACATTAAATTGATTCTGGTCTTCGGTTTTTCGCTTCGTCAGTGACAGTCCATTTCTTTGCTCGATGCTGTAGGTCCACGACGAGCCTCCGTCCCACAGCAAATGTTCTACCAGCTTCTTGAGTGGCTGCATTCCCACAGAAATACCAAAGTATGTCCGTAATATCTTCATAATATTCTCATGTAGTATTGTGTATTGATGTTCCAGAGCAAAGCAAGCTAGACCCCAAAGAGGCACGAGAATTGGGTAAACAACTCTCTTGACAAGCGCTGGGTTTGGAGGCTGAAGGACCAGGCTTCCTAGCCTATCGACCGCCCGGCACAACATAGATTCGCGAACAAGAACATGTTGTGGTAGAGCCTCGTCGGTGTCGTTCGTTTGTCTCATCCAAGTCATGGAGGGACCGTCTGAACCTGCCGTGAGCGTTTTGAATATGGGTTCCAAGAATATCGAGTGGCCGATCGTTCCGGGGGCGCCATATTGGCGCTTTCCAAGGATTCCGTTGCCGACTGTATAGGCAGCGGTTTTCCTCAAGTCGGGGTCATCACCATCAATCAAGGCCAACAACTGTGGAGCAATCGTAGAAAAGTATTCGACAGGGTCCATTCCTTGAGGTACCGAAGACAACAAGCGAGAAGTCTGCATGATCGCTTGTACGGTGAAATGAGGACCATTAGAGGCCGCGGCCTGGGCTTCTTGTCCTAGAGAGGGACTGAATTGTGTTGCCAGGAAAAATATTGTCTGAACCAAACCATCTTTACGCAAAGGGACTCGGGAAAGTTGGCTAGATATTGTATCTTTGAACCATGGAGCCGGGTTGGCTTGCAGAAAATTCGACAGAGTCGACAACAGAACTGAGCTCGGGGTGCTGTGTCTACTTAGCGCACGCTCTCATAGATCAGATAGTGGAACCTACTCCTTAATGACATCCGTAAACACGCTCCGATACCATTCCTTCCTATCATTATCCAGGGATTGTGAATTGAAAGCTAATTCTGCAACTCCGCTGATGATATCACTTAAGATTCGACCGCGGATCACCGGTTGTATGCTGGGTCGTGCATCAAGAACGATATCGGACAGCGTCGACATTATACGATCTAGAAGTAGTTCATTTTCAGACGAGCTTTTTGCGGTCTTTGGATCTTGGGCAATAACCCCAGCGGGCAATATAGATATCACTCGCTGCTGCAGGGGAATTCCCACACCCGATGAGAGCGACGGGTACACGCCCTCGATTGCAATCAAGTCCAGGAGGGCATGGAGCAGTCGGCGTCGCTTTGCGTCTTCGCGAGCAGCATCCTCCGCGCACTGGACGGGCTCCTCGGTATCATTTACAGGCGCGACAAAGGCGCTATGGATACGAGCAAGTATATTCAATGCTCTGTCAATAACGTTGGCTCGCTTAGAGGCACCATCCAATGAAGTGTCAGAAGCAGCCTTGGCAAGAATGTCCAAAAGAGAGCTTCCTCGAGACTTTTGGAGTTCCTCTTGAGTCGAGTTAGCGTTGAATCGTACTGGTTAGAACTGAGATTCACATGCCTCGTTGAAGTACAGGAATCAAAAATTCATCTGCGGAGTCGAAGGCTTGGCGAGCCGTCTGAAGATCACCCATATTCTTCCCGTTTAGTCCTTTACTTGGATTTGATAATCTTCATCATGCGTCTGCAAGTTTTACCTGAACAGCGCTCGAAGAAGTGGATCATCGCAATGGAATGAATTACAAAGCGATGCGGCCACTCCCTGCACGTGACTAGATACGCTAATCCTCTTCGGGCGTATACCTAGCTGCTGATGCCTTAGGCACTAGCCCTGGATACAATTGTATTGTGTAGATGAGAAAGGTGAACAAGATAACTTGTGTTTGGTTTGAGAACCCTTTCTTATTGTTTCCTGTCGGGCATGAATCTCGATTACAGTATCATAGCAGTATTCTCCTTTCCGTCTGTGCCCTATAAGACCCTCATGTAGAGATATATTTCCGTCTATACTCTGTAAGTCGTGCGAACATTATTTCCCAGGGAAAGAAAAGGATTGAATTTGGAATACATGTCAAATATGGCAATGAAAAGTAAAAAAAAAAAGATTATCTCTATATACGATACATATTATATTAAATTAAAGGCACTCGGCCCCTTGCTAGCAAATTTGAACCGGTATCGTGAGCGAAACCTTCGACTTAGTCCACTGGCCCTCAACGCGGACATTTAACAGGAGCTTTAAAGCATAGGTCCGAGAGATAAGGCATGAGTAGAAGCTTGGTGGAAGACAAACATGTTTCGGGAGTGTTATCGGCAATTCTAAAATTGCCGTATAGGTCAAGTCGGCGCTGGTATTTGTGTCGTACGGGATATTTTCACCAACAGACTGCTTCCGCCATTCTAATTGACCCTCGAGTGAGTTGTGGAGAAAAGTGGTATCTGAATAGTAGTCCTGGCTTGAGATCCACGAAAATGGGTCGGTCAGGTCTGGAAAGTCTGGCCAGGTTTCCCCTCCATATGTCGTAACGGCCTTGAGTTTAAGATCTAGACCTGAGATCTCCGGCAATGGATCTTGTCCAGCGGCTGTGTACTGCAATTTGATTTTGAACGAGTTGGTTGGATTTGTCTGGGTTCGTACAGCTGGTGGTTGTTCTGCACATGCAGACAGAAGCCCTACGTGGCGTCGACGAAGTCCCTTGGCAATCTGTCTGTCCTGGCGTATACGGTAGAATTTGCTGTCATCAGGAACCCAGATTGGAGGCCTCTCTTTCCGCCGAGGTATGATGTGTACTGGATATGACCACTCTCCAACATTCGTCGGACCTCCATTCTTTTGGGCTTTGCCGGAGTGGATCCTAACGTGTATCCGGTAGGTGATGGACAGTATCGTTGGAGTCATGTCATTAAATGGTAGTTTCCCGTCACCTAGACCAAATGGCGTACCGATACTAGGGGGAAGCTGTGTGTGCTCCCAGTAAACCTGCTCATGGTGCCGATGATGGTGACATATATGATGCGGCAACTCGGGAGGGATCACGAACTTGAACGGCACTTGATATTGCGTTCCGGACTCAAAGGTCTTGGGTAAGCCAGATAAATGCGCTTCTAATGGCTGCTTCATTTGAAGAAATGTGCTTGACGCGGTGGATGGTGGGAGCGGAATGTTATTCCCATTCTTGTCGACTTCTACCTCGGTTCTACCTAGAAAGCAGTATTAAACTCAAGACTTTCAGAGATTTGCTATATAAGGGTGCTCATACCTTCGAATAATACATTCAGCTGCTCGGATAAGATTCTTTTTTGGGGTGTCAGGAGCACTTCGCCTTGGATTGTGTCTCCAATGCCGTAGCTCTGATGATTGGTTGCTAGGCATATTTGGACTTGTGGTCGCTGGAAAGTCATGGTTTTTGTTACACAAAGGCTCTTTTCATGATAATACTTGTAACGGAGGTTGGCCATGGTTTCTTTCTAAGATCTTTTTTAATCTATTTCATTTTTGCTCTCCCAACCGGTTGTCTACCAATTGTCCGTTTTTACTTCGGCATTCGGTACATTTGCCGAGCCGCGATAATTTACTCGGTATGTGCGTGGTGCTTAAATGAGGTTCCGATCGGCTCCTTTCAAATTTCATTGGGAAGATAGAATTATCACCAATGGAAGCTGATATATATATATAATATAGCACTTTGGACGTAAATGAACATTTCTTGTGTAATTGGCATACCAATGTCTCAAATTTCACGCAATGTTCATAGATCGGCAAGGTTCCATCTTCCCGATCGATGAATCATCCGCCATCCTTTCCTTCTCGCCTCTCGGCCAAATGTAGTCGCGCCGGCTGCCTCAGACATTCCTTTCCAGTCTAACCCACTGGCCAGGCGGTAGCACAAGACTATTCAAAAAGAATCTGCATTAAATCATTCATCCATGCCGGTCCTCAAGCATCAGACCAAACGACAGAAGAAGAAACCCGTCGCGTACGTCATTGGACTCGTCTCCCCACCCAATGCTCTGATCTACTCTGACCTCCTTCAAGCTGCCATCGCTGCCACTCACATAAAGTCAAATGTTCTGGCGAACAGCCCTGCGCTAGGTGTCGCCAGGCGGGATGTGAAAACGAGTGTCAATATGCTCTGCGTGACCGCAAGTTGAAAGTCAATGAGAGGTACTAGTAGTCTCTTGTATCGCTTGAACCATGTCTGTGGTAGCTCGGAATGCTTACATCCAACTAGCTATCTAGATCAAATCTTATCCGAGAATACGCAATTAAAGGAGCAATTACGCTCTTCTCATACTCCCCAGCCATCTCCCGCTCATCCGTCAGATACGGTTTTGCCGCAGGACTCTTATCCTGCCGTGCAGAATCCCCTCATAGGCGAGCGTGCATGGTTCTATCCATATGATCCATCCGCGCCTCCAATCTATATGGGAGACGCCGCCTGCACGGCCTTTGCAACAAGGCTGCGGCAATTTATTACAGATAACCCAAATACATCGCACGTTGCTCGGACCCAGTATACCCCCGAGTCACTGCTGCTAGAGGGTGAAACGATATGGCCGGGGCTCGCCCAAGCCCGTTTATTAGTCCGCGTTGCGTTCAATCAACTCAGTCGTGTCTATCACCTATTCTTGAGGAAGAGTACCCTAGAGCAGCTGGAAAGCATTTATCGCACGTCGTCATTGCGAGATGATCCCGCCTTGACCTGCAAGTTTTTCGCTCTCTTCGCTCTGGGGGAAGTCTACTCTGCGCGCACCGCCTCTTCCTCAGGAGGCCGAGTACCAGGCACGAGATACTATGTCCGCGCCATGAATTTAATTCCAATAATGCCAGAAAGACCCGGAATGATCCATGTAGAAAGCCTGTTGCTGCTAGTACGATGCTATCTTCATCTGCAGGATGGTGCCCTTCCACGCTAACTCTTGTCCAGTCATTATTCTCGTACTTCTTGAATCGTCGTCATTCGGCATACATGCTGATCGGAAGTGCCATGCGTTTAGGTTTGGTCTTAGGGCTGAATCATAACATACCCGCCCGTCAATGTACTGACCCCGTCGAACGCGAGCATCGCGTACGACTTTGGTGGGCTATTTACATTTTCGACCGCATGTATACGTCAAAGATCGGATTTCCTCTTCAGATCCGCGACGATGATATATATGTTGATATGCCTGCGGATGTCGATTCGCCTATGTCTGGGGAGCAGTTCTCAGACACCGCTTACCTGGTTTCTAGCATTCGACTGGCACGCATAATTGGTCAAATAATAGATAAGATCTATAGCCGCAAACACCACCAAGAATCATTCCTTCAACGGGAGCATCAGCTTTTGCTTGCACTACAGGAATGGCTGCAGTCGCTCCCAGCCCACATCAAGCTAAGACCGGAAGAGTCTCCAACTAAACACATTGTTTCCCTTCATCTTCAGTTCAACCAGGTTGGTCTCTGCACACCATTCCACATAATTTCGCATATTAATCGTGATATAGTGCGTGATCCTGGCAACACGCCCAATCATTCTTCATGCCCTCATCCAACGACGTGGTCAGCGTGAAAGCCACGAAGATCTTTCACAACCAGTCATCACTCTAAGTGAAGCTTGTATTCATGCTGCAAGGCATTCACATGCACTGGCCACCGACGAATGGGTAAATGGATCCCTGCCAATGTATGGCTATTTCTATGCTCAGTATCTCTTCTCCGCTGTCATTGTGTTGGTTATCTCGAGTCTACTACCATCCATCGGAAATCCGACCGACCTAGAGTCTCTTGACACGGCCGTCGAAATCCTCCATAGAATGAGTGATCATGGGAATCTTGCAGCCGCGGAGTTTTACGAAAATCTCCGACGGATTCAACAAGCTCTACCAACAGACAAAAGTGCTAGTGCTCATCACGATGATCAAATCCAAATGTCAGAACAGTCTCTCTATAGTCCTATCATCCCAACCACCGGATCTCACGCTCTAGAGCCCACTGCTGCTACCTTTGCCGGTTTCACTACGGAGATGGCGTTCTTGGAACCCACTATGCAAGAATTCCTAGGTAGATCGGACAACGAGATGGATCTAATTGATCCGGATCTACTCACGATCGAGGGGGCAACAGGGCTGAACGCTTGGCCAACGCCTTTTTGGTCTTAACAATAACCTACTACAAAGATTAGGGTTTCATCACTATTGTGGAAAGAATTACATACTTATACCCTGCTACATACGTTACTATTTCTCGGAAAACATTGAATGCTTCAACGACCAAGTTAACTAGTTCTATCACTTTGTCAAAATATACTTGTCGATTGAGGATTCATATAACAAGGTTGTGATTCCATGGGTTATGTAAATCGGCTCGGCTGAAGTGAATCGCTCAAGGCTGTTCTAGCTCGGCACAATCAATCGCAGCAAGTGCTTTTCTTGACTTGATATTATTGGGGTAGGTAGGAACTGCATGCATTCCCAAGCATGGCGATGGAGAACGCCGATAAGCAAGTCACCTAATCGGGTTAGTCTCGCAATGGATGGTTCTCAAATCACGTGACCACGTGTCGCGTCCGGCTCTCCCTTCTTAGCCAGCTCCGCCAGTTTGTTTACCCTCTTCTCTGATCCCTCACCACAGCAGCAGCAACCCAGATCGCTCTCAAACGGTCTTCTGCAGGACCAGTCGGGTTCTCTCTTGTTTTGGACTCTCAGTCACTTCGATCCTTGATACCTCAAAGTTTCTATTGGCCTCGACCTCTTCGAAAACCCGTCGGCGCGTTATCTCCATGGCTTTCATCGTCGCTAGACCTGGCCCCTTTGCCTACCATGGCACCTTGTACAGACTACCCCTCTAGCTTCTTGACTTTCGTCCTTTGCATCTGATGCCTCTTTTATAATACTAGATACCTATGAAGGCCCATGTCTTCATAGGAATCTAGCTTATAAAGGTGTGGTGAAAGTTGGGAGTTTAACCCTAATGTAACCCAGTCGGTCGATAGTTTCACGGTTTTGCGTGGCGGAAATACCGAACAGTCGAGACGATTCTATCCAGATTCGAGCAGATGAAAGGGTTCCGATGTCCAGAGTCTGTCCCAGGCAACAAAAGACGGTTTACCATGCGTCTGAAGTTTCTTTTGAAACGCGCGTCGGTTCACCTATGCTGGATCCACACGCTGATCACAACGGATGGATTTCCCTAGGCCTGAAGACCCGGAGCATTGCTAGCGAGAATAGGTGGAACATGTCAGGCACCCAGATGGTTCCAATGGAGACACAGTTGCTGGTCTGATCAATTGCACATTACGATTTGATCAATTCGAAAACAATAATAATGTCCTCGGGCGTTTGCCTACACGCGGCCATAAAGCCAGTATGTGCAATGAATCCACTCGTCGGGATCATCTTATTGATACTCAATGCCCAGGCATTGTTTAAATCAAGAGATGTAGCGAGATTCATTGACATGTTGTGCGGAATGGTCTTTGGCCAGTGATTGCTGCCTATGCAATATCGCCAAAACCTTCGGCTTATTGTCACCTTCCGGGCATTGATCAATAACTAATGTGCAATTACTTACCTGTTACGCGGCTGTTGTTACCCATCTCCCATCTACAGAACTCTAACGTCTCGTACATGTTCCCAACCTCGAGTTTCCTGGGCAACTTGTACCTATTCTCCAACTCCTGATCTCCGGTTTATTCGTTCCAGTTGGAGGCTAGGTGTCCCGCAAACACGGCACCAGCCATCGATTTGTGCTCCGATTGGAGATCCTGATCGTCCGTGTCAACCATCTCTTTGCGATGTAGATTGCAAATAGATCGATGGGCGCCGATCACGGCGGCATTTTGCCGTCCCTCTTCTAGAGAAGGAAGCGGTTTTTATGGATGTTATTTGTCCGCTTCAACGATGCCCTCCAAAGCCTTCTGGTGCGGAGAGGAAACAAAATCTTGTCCCTGGGGGTATTGTACTACACACAAGGGGCTCGGGTGCTGCGATTGTGATGCGCTAATTTGATGATTCGGACGACGTGTTGATGAAAGGTTGGGGAATGGAGATTTTGTTTCAAGACATCCGACCGAGTCTGTTTCGGAACAATGAAATTCTGTCCTGCAAAGAAACGTGAGACCCCAATTGCTGATGCTAAGTTCTTGGGTCGTTATCTTGATCCTGGCCCGTTCGACTTTTGATTCTCGGTGGTTCACGACGACCTACTCTCCTTGCCCCCCTATGGATCTCTCGGGAACCAGCCTCTGAGAACCAACGTTGTTGCGATTCGGCTGTTCAAAGTTGCTCTCCTCACCGTGTGAAGATCGATGTCTGTCCTTTGGTGATAAGCATGTCCCTGCTATGACCCGTGTTCGGCGGTATAGGCAGCAGTGAGCTTTGTGGGACCTCTCCAGAGTGATCAAAGCCTAGGCTTGTCTGCGATGTTTTCTGCTGCCTTATTGCTATCGGTAGTGGGATTCACATATCTGCGTGCATTCATAGACCGGTCGAATGGATCACGAAGAGAGTATACAGCAGCTCCAATCATTAGGAGAGTGGTCGTTGTGAGCCCTGTGTTATCGGAGTTGGACGCCTGTCTGGACTGGTATCGACTCATCAACTGCCGTTTCCTTCTCGGAGGAAACGGCCCCTTTTTTTCTTATAAGTGTCCCCGATCTCGAATTTAGATGGCATAGCTAACTACTCGGAAGGACAACTGATTCCTAAGTGCCCTTGAATGGTGCTGCGGAATTATTGGTTGTCTTTGTAGACGGATCTTGGATGGTGGTCTTTTCCCTGCGGCATACTGGAGCTGCGTGGCTTTCAGTGTTTCTAATACTCAAGATCAACATTTGCGGTCATTAGAAATGAAACAGTTTGAATATGCATGAGGAAGATGAACAATCGTAGTGCCCGAGTGCCTGAGTGCCTGCTCGGAGACATCCCACTCTAGGGCTGACTAATGCCGCGGCTGCCCCTCCAAAAAAATTGCCCCGCCGCGGCGATAGTGGAAGGGCAAGGAACGTTCCGGCGATTACTGTCCATAATTTTTTTTTCCGGGTTTCTTTTCATTTTATCTTGTCGCATCGCTTCACATTTTCCCGTTCATTTCTAGCTGCAATAATTTTATTCTCAACTCCTTTTGATTCCGCGACACTGTCCAATACTCTCTTTCAAACAACACCCCCCCAAAAACTTTTCACAATGTCGACAGAATCGAACGTCGAGTCGCAGTTCCAGAAGCCCGGTGACTTGGTGGAGCGCGATGAGGACACTGGCGTGATGCAGGTGGAGAGTCTTTGCATGAACTGCCATGAGAATGTAAGTTTTTGGCGTCTGTTGATCTGAGCATAGTGAAGAGAAAGAAGAAGCCAAGCTCACAAATCGCGCAGGGAACTACCAGACTTTTACTCCTCCGCGTACCCTTCTTCCGTGACATCATCCTGGAGTCTTTTGAGTGCGAACACTGCCATTTCAAGGACAACTCCGTCAAATCTGCCGGCCAGATTCAAGAGCAGGGATCCAAGTACACCCTGGACGTGCAAAACGAGAACGATCTTCAGCGCCAGGTCATCCGAAGCGATGTGTCGATCTTCAAGGTTGAGTCGCTGGGCATTGAGATGCCCAAGGGCGAGAGTCAGTTGACGACAGTCGAGGGTGTCATTCAGCGCATTCACGAGTCCCTCTCCAGCGAGCAGCCCCTGCGGAAGACGCAGGCGCCCGAACTGCACGACGCTCTCCAGCCCATTATCGACAACCTGAAGAAGATCCTCGACAGAGAGGGTTACCCCTTCACCGTGTCCCTGGACGACCCTACCGGCAACTCGTGGATTGCGCCTTCTCCCAACGATGGAACCAACTACCGCCGCCGCGACTACCCCCGTACCCACGAGCAGAACGAAGAGCTTGGAATCGCGGGTGACCCCAATGCCGTGAAGACTGAGGGCAAGACCCTGGAGAGTGCCGACAGCATTGACGACTCCGAGATTGTCGATGGACAGGTGTACAGCCTGCCCGCCGAATGTCCTGGCTGCAACAAGCCTTGCTTCGTCAACATGAAGAAGATCAACATCCCCTACTTCAAAGAGGTCTTCATCTGGGGTACTGTCTGCGACCATTGCGGATACCGTACTAGCGAGGTCAAGACTGGTGGTGAGGTTCCTGACAAGGGCAAGCGCATCACTCTCAAGGTCGAGGACGAAGTGGATCTTTCTCGTGATATCCTCAAGTCCGACACCTGCGCCCTGCACAGTGACGAACTCGAGGTCTCGGTGCAGCCCGGTACTCTGGGTGGTCGTTTCACTACCGTCGAGGGTCTCCTTACCGAGATCCGCGACCAGCTGCGCGGTCAGATCTTCGACATCGACGACACTGCCGGCAGCGGCGGTGACAGTATGGCCGCTTCCGACAAGGAGAAATGGGAGCGCTTCTTCAACCGTCTCGATGCCGCCATCAAGGGAGACTTGAAGTTCGTCATGACCATGGAGGACCCCATGGCCAACAGCTACGTTCAGGACCTGTGCGCCCCTGCCGTGGATCCCAAGATCACGATCGAGGAATACACCAGAACTGACGAGGAAGAGGAGGACCTGGGTCTCAAGGACATGAAGGTCGAGGGCTACGAGGCTGACGCCGAGAAAAAGGACGAGCCTGCTGCTGAGAACGCCGAGCAGAAGTCGTGATTGATATAACTATACCCCGAGGTTTTATCTTTCCCTTATTATGACGTGCATGATTATTTCCTCTTCTTTTTTGTTCATACTGTAACGTCCTGTGCATACATGGTGGTCCTTCTATCCACCGAATGTGTTTGAGTTGTTTTACGTTTCTAGATATCCGATGCAGATATGGTGTGTTTTAAGAGGGTGTGGCCGGGGTTGAATTTATTCTGATTTGCATTTTATGGGACGGTTAGAAAAAGTTACGGAATGAATCTATTGTTCAAGACTAGTTTCTTTTTGTGTTGACATGCTTAGAATCAAGAGGTTCGTTCGGAGATCAAGCATATTTTGATTTCAGTTCTTAAACTTAGCGCTCTTCAAGCACTTAACAAATCTGAGTAGTTAGTTATAAATATACTAGCATTCATAACCTAATATGGCTTCTACGCATTTCCTGACATTGCATGAAATATAAGTGTTGTGGTTCATGAATATATCATTATATTGGCAAGTAGTTCGGTCAAGACTCGTACACTCGGTCTGTCTTCCAAGTCATAGTAGCCCTCGAGAATAAGCCAAAAAGTCATTCTCGTAAGATGGTATGCTGGCCTCTTGCAACAACTTAGCGGGAGCCTGGCCCAGTGACATTCGATGCCGCGTTGATCCGACATGAAAGACACAACTGTCGATGGTGCTTTGAGGATATGCATCACGCCAGATAGTCTCGTCTTCGAGCAAGACCGGTCGTGGTTGCAGCAGTATCGCCACTCTTTTGGCTGCTGGATATTTGTCCCAAGGGCCACTCCCTCACCTGATAGCAACGCTACCAGATGAACAAATCGGCGTTCACAACCCAACTCATCCCACGAATTCACTTCGCAAACGGATTCGCATGAATCGTCACCCTATTAATCCGCAGCGGCTCATACTCCGTCTCCCCCTCCTTCGGCTGCACCACCCTCCCCTTCTTATCAACCTTGACGTTCGCCTTCTCCAGACTCGACAACACATCTCCGCCCTCATCCTGCGCCGTCAAATTCAACACCTTCCCGAACACCGTACTCGCGCCGTCCAGATGCGGCGCCGCCGCAAACGTAATGAAGAACTGACTCCCGTTGATCGTCGCGCCCGTCGCGCCTTGCGATCCAGGCGCCGTGCGGTCCTTGACGGGCCGCGATGCCATAGAGAGGATCCCGCGCGTGTTGTGTCGGAGAGCCGGGAGGTGGATTTCTTGGTTCAGGGCGCCGGGGTGGTTGATTGATGTTCCGCCTTTCGGGATGTCATCGAACGGGAGCATGGGTTTTGTGTTGTTGGAGGTGCTGGATCCTGCGGGTCCGAGTGATATGTCGCCGCCTTGGATCATGAAGCCCGGCATCATTCGGTGGAACGGTGTGTCGTTGTATGCGCCGCTGGCGCAGAGGGCGATGAAGTTCTGCGGGGATGGAGGTCAGTATTGTAGTATTCGCTTGGGTTGCAGGTGGTATTTTGTTGCCTCGGTAGCAAGGGCGGAGTGAAGGTTTATGTAGGTAAAACTACGTACCTCTGTCGTTTTGGGTACGGCTTCGCAGAAAAGCTCGACCTTCACGTCGCCGTGTGTGGTGTGAAGCTGGACATTGCGGGATACGATTAGCCAGATTTCGTCGTAGTGTGGAGTAATGAGGAATAGAGAAAATGTGAGATACTCACAGTGACAGACATGATGAACTGTAATTCGTAGTGCTCGGGATAGTGAGGAGAATGGGCGACGAAGGACACTTCCCTGGACTGACGTCGCGGAAGCAAATCCGCCGGTCACATGACTGACGTCGATATAGCAACGAACGAGGATGAAATCAACCAAAAACCAGCCATTCGTTCACGAACCACACCGACCAGCCCAGCATGAATAACAGACCTGTCGAGCAGGCTCTGGGCATACTGGTGCCCACCCACGCAAACGACATCCCCCCCGAGCTGCTCAGCTTGGCTCTTTCGCTTGTTGCGCAATCGCGAAGTTTATCTAGTAGTCTCAAGCCGGAGGAAGAAATCGCACGGCCTTATGCCTGCGCTGAGATTGCGTGCAAAAGGTATGTTCTCCCTTCAATCTACGAATTTCAAACCTCTACCGGTGGCCAGACATACTGACCTATATCTTTTCGAAATACAGGCTAAGCAGAGCACTCAAACTACCTCCCTTACTCGGCCATCCACCATGCCCTCCACGCGCATATAAAAAGCTCTACTCCTTCCTCGATCGCTCCCTCACATCCAGCACCGCCGGAACAAAACGTCCAGCAAGCGGCTCAGCCCCAGGAACTCCCTCGCGAGCAGGTTCTACCCCATCAACGCCGACAAAAGAGTCCCGACCAACCCGAACACCATCCAAAGCAGCGGCCGCCACGCCGCGCGGTCTCCAAAACACACCAAGCAAGTCCACGCCCTTGAAACGGTCAACGACCCGACCGGAGAGCCCCTCCGCCTCGCGCACCCCTCGCACATTGACCAATTTCCGCCCCAATGGTATCTCTGGCGCTTCGATTATCCCCGATGCGCCAGCTTGGGTGATGAATTCCATTCGCAACATCTGTAAGACGCTTTCTACGCCGGCGCCCCGAACGAGCACCTGGTCCAGGCCGCCGATATCGCGCACGCTCCCGCCGCATGTCTTTGCGGGTGTTTCGTCCATATTGTACTTCGTGTCCAAGGTCTCGGGCAACACTGAGGGCGAAGAAGACGGGGAGGAACTCGATGAAGAAATGCTTGAGTTCGTGGAACCGGTCATCCTAGCGAAAGACAAAGACAAAGACGAAGATTTCAAAGAGCTTGTCCAGGCTCTAATCGTGGCTGTTTACTTCCTGGTCCTTGCCCGACGACGAACCCCGGGCCCGGCCGAGACCTCATTTGGCGACGAGACGCGTAAAATGGACAAGAAGACATTCTCGGAGATGCGACAGACTGCGCTCACGAGTCTCGGGTTGCCTACGTCGGAGCGGAGACATCGTGACGATGTGGATCAGTGGATTGCGCTGATCATGGAGCAGAGCTGGGCGAATGGGAAGGAGTGGTTCGAGAATATCCCGCAGGCTGGCGAGTTGGATGGTGACGAGGCGTATCTATCGGATGTCGGTGCGGATGAGGACGATGGGGCGTTGAGAGATGGGAAACGGCCGAAGATGATGGGGAAGAGTCGGACGTCGCTGTTTTCGAAGGATAATGGGAGGGGTGGGTTGCTGCCTGGTCTGGGGACTATGATGCAGGATCGAGTGGATTATCTGAGTGAGGACCGCAGGGAGGATTATGTTGAGTGGAAGGCGGAGATCATGGCGAGAATCAAGCAGATGGAGCGAACTGCTCAGCCTGTTGCTTGAGAGCCGACTGCAAGGCATAGCCTAGAGTATTGAACCAGGTATAGTGGAGTTGATGGAGGACCTCATCAGGAATTAATTGTGATACCCTTAGAATGTCAAGACGATTATAGAGTCCAAAATCTATCGTTTTATTTCTAATAAGTCGTGAGTCTAGCTGCCAGAGATAGAAAAAAGAGAAAACTCGATCTAAACCGAGACTTCCATATCCAAGAAGGTTGTTGCTGCTACCAGCGCGCAGAAGCAAAATTAGGTATCACTGTCTATAAAACCTCCCAATGCAAAAAGACGCAAGCGATTTATCCACAGATTCAAACAAGAAGCAATAAGGGTATAAGACACCAAGAGAAAAGGCGGAAAGAATCTAGGGTCTAGCTGCTAGTACCAGATACTCCGTGTTCGGTGATGAGGAATCGACTCCTGTCCATCACTTTCCAACTCTTTCATGGTGTCGTAAAGGAAGAAATCTATGAGGATGGCGTTGAGGCCCGGGCCCTTTATCTCGTGTACACTCTTTTGACGACGTTTCTGAGTACTGCACTTCTCTTGTTCGGCCTTCATATCAGGGGTCTCTAGATACTGAGAAGGGCCATCTGACTTGCTGTCGTGGACCGGGGCAGGGACCAGCAATTCTTTAGCCTCTGGGTGACGTAGTTCGATCTCTCGTCGAATCAGCTCGACGCACCAGATGCTCGTTGCGCGCAATTCCACTTCCCACGTCGACCCGCTGGGAATGATCTTCCGGCTGCGGATGTGGCTCTCGAGGGGAGGTGAGTATCTGAGACAGCCCAGCTGGTGCAGCATTTGAGGGATCCGATAGTCTATAATTGTCAGTGGTGAGTACTATGCAAATCTGGTTCGTACTTGGAGTACATACCTGCAAACATGGTGATTTTGTCAATGTCATGGAATTCGCCGAAACCTTCGCCATTGAAGCAAGCCCACAGGTCGGCGATGAGAATCTGTGCGCGCTTGTACAGACGGACCCTCCGCCCCTGGAAGCTGGTCTCGTCACGGAAACAAGGAAAGTTCTCCGCCAGAAGATTCACGAGAGCCGGGGCAGAGCGGCTGGAGCTGTATATACAGTTCAAGAAGCTTCCATCAAAGTCCTAAAGATTGTCAGGGTTGCATTCACATGATGATCGTAGCAGAAAGAGTCTAAACATACCTTACACAAGACACGTCCGGCCTCCTGAAGACACTCGAGTCGCTCCTTGAGCAAAGGGATTTCCTCGTCGGTTGCAGACCTGAAGACATGCCTGAGCAACTCCTCGGTGCATTCATCCTCGTTGGCCCAAAACTCAGGGGTCGTAATTGGGATCTCTGCGAAACTTAATATCGACTTTCATCTGACACCATGGGGTTTGACAGCAAGATGCCTACCTTCATCCAGGGCTCTCTGCAGAGCAGCAACTAAACTCCAGTAGCCGGTCCACTTCCGTCCGCGATACTCAATGGCGAAGCGTTTCTCACTCGGCAGCTCGGACCAGAAACTGAAATTGAGCAGATCCATGGTGAAGACGAAATCGACGGTGGCCTCGTCCTTGGCCTTGGGATGCAATTCATGTTCCGACCAGGTTTGCGTGGAGTACCCCTTCTTCTGCATCTGGCGCCATATCATTTCGGCGGCGGCCTTGACGTTGGGCGGGATCAAGGCGACGTCGATGGCATTGTCGAAAACATATTGCGCATTCTCTAGAACCTTAGTCTCCGCTGCCAGAGGGTTTGCCGGACCCCCATCCAAGCCGAGGGATTTGCGCAGGAGGGCGAGCAACTCGGGATCGGCTTCGTCGTCTGACATGTTGGGTGCGGGATTGATATCGGAAGTTCAACACAAATCCAAAAAGCGCTGAATGATGGAGAGCCAAGCGGAAGGAAGTTTGAAATAGATGGAGAAATGCCCGCTTAGAAAAGGAAAAAAGGAAAACGGAGCGAGCAAAGAATGGCTCATTTAGCGCATGGAGTTCTCCACGTCAGGCACCAGAGAGGAACCGTTTGTCGTTGACCCAAAGAACGATCGTCCAATTTCACCTACTCCGTACTAACCTACGGAGAAAGGGAAAGTGGGTAAAGAATTGTCGGGGATGCGTCTGCTGTCCAGCCTGTACAGTACTTTGGACGGGCCCAAAAGGAGGCACCCAAGAAAAAAGGTGTGCGTCAAAAGGAGAACAATGAGGGCAACTAAAAAATGATGGATAAAAGTGTTATCGATAACTGGTGACTCCTTATCGTCTTAGTCATCTTGGAATCAATTCCTTTTTTTTTTTTTTTCTTTTTCGCCTCTCCCCTTTTGGTCCAAGTCCTTCAGTGCCTCAAAAAGGGTCCAACCAAAGAACAAGCACCGCTAGTTTTGCTCGGCTTGCCCGTCATTCGTGTGATGCTGGAGGATCCACGTCGTGAGAGACAGGACCTGCCATTCTCGGGTTACTCTGCCCCGTAGAGACTCTCCAACATCCACCTTTTCTAGAAAGTTCCTGAGAGTAAACACACAGTGACCAGTGGCATGCTGCCTGGATGCCCAGGCAGCAATGCAAACAGGTGCAAACATGCTGACCTCAGCCGGGTCTCTCCCACGTGACCCTGCAGCATCCGGACGGCGAGTTGCAGCTTTGCACCTCCAGACGCTGTTCTGTTTGGCTTCTAGTAGATCCAGGATCTGATCTGTCCAGTCTCCTCCGTAGATGCCGCAGGATCAAGAGGGGAATTAAACTGGATGTCTTAGATAGTGTGTTCCGCCGGTAGAGACGAGGGACTTAGTATGGATAGTTACTAGTCCGGGATGAAAGTAACAGAGGGAAAATGCGATTGCCTCTCATGGAGACCCAAGATGGCAGGGAGAATTGAATGAGAGTCAAGGTCTGAGATGTGAGTTTGACCATGTAAATCTTTGCTGTGAAAACAACAAGGGAAAGAGCAGTCAGGCCCGTCCGACGGAACAAAGGCCATTTTGCAAGCGGGCGATTGCTGTCGTCATTGCAGTCACTTCCGGCGGACCTTCTTCTCATCGCCCTCAGCTCTCCGGAGTCAAGCCTTGCCTGCCATTCACTTCCCTCCCCACACTCCTCCGCTCCTTTTCCCTTCCCCCCTCCAATTCCTCCTCCACTCTCTGCGTCGCTCCCTTGGCGATGCCTTCCAATCCACTCTGACGCCTGGAATCTCTCATTTCATTCTCCGTGCACTGTCGCGCAACCATGGCGCGGGACACTTATTCGCAGCGCTCCCTCGGGACCTTGTCTAGGCGCATCAAAGAGGTACCTCACCTTCCATCCTGCTCCGCACCACTCAAGCATCGGAACTTTCGATGTCCTGTGGATCATAACTATTTTTCTTCTGATGCTGACTCCTGCGAAAATCATAGTCGCGCGTTCTTCTCGTTGGTGCCGGTGGCATCGGTTGCGAACTGTTGAAAAACCTCCTGCTCTCCGGCTTCGGCGAAATTCACATCATCGACCTGGACACGATAGACCTGAGTAACTTGAACCGCCAATTTCTCTTTCGCTCCGAACACATCTCAAGGCCCAAGGCATTGGTATGTAGCCTCCCGGTCCTCCGCCCTACACTGCAACTTCCCATCCTCTCCGGATAACTTCAATATCGACACCCCGTGTTATCTCTACCTAGTATTGTTCTGACACAACTGGATGCGATACAGGTTGCGAAAGATGTCGCACAGAAATTCAACCCGAAAGCGATGCTGGAAGCCTATCATGCGAACATAAAGGACAGCAGATTCAACGTCGACTGGTTTGGGCAGTTCAAGATCGTTTTCAACGCGCTTGACAACCTCGATGCTCGACGTCATGTCAACCGAATGTGCCTGGCTGCGGATGTACCGTTGATCGAGAGCGGGACGACGGGATTCAACGGGCAGGTGCAAGTGATTAAGAAGGTAGGAATGCCTGGTCGCGGACTGCAGATTTCTTCGGCTGCGGTGTTGATTGCTGATGATTTGACAGGGTGTGACCGAATGCTACGATTGCAATTCCAAAGAGGTACCCAAGTCATTCCCCGTTTGCACTATCCGCAGCACCCCGAGCCAACCCATCCATTGCATTGTCTGGGCTAAAAGTTACCTCTTCCCGTGAGCGCACCCCTCATCATTTCCATACGTTCGGCGCATCAAACTGACATCGCCTACAGTGAACTTTTCGGTATCAGCGAAGACGAAACACCCGAGCTCGACAACACGGAAGATAATGATAATGGTGGGTTGTGCCTTCTATGGTTGAAGGGGGGTGAAGCTAATTGAGGTTTATTACAGCGGAGGAGATTGCGAACCTCCGGAGAGAAGCCCAAGCGCTCAACGAAATCCGCCAATCTATGGGATCCCCCGAGTTTGCCCAGAGGGTATTTGAGAAGGTGTTCACAAACGACATAGATCGGCTACGTGGAATGGAGGATATGTGGAGAACCCGCGAGCCTCCCATGCCGCTCTACTTCGAGAAGTTGCAAGAAGAGTCCGCCGATATCAAGCCCACTGTTTCAAATGACGATCAAAAAGTGTGGTCGGTTGTGGAAGATCTTGTTGTGTTCAGAGACAGGTTCGGGGTGTCTTTCCCCGACTTTGGATGATTTGACATTCAACTAACACTATATCAGCCTGGATCGCTTGAGTAGACGTCTAAGAGAGCTTCAAGGGTCGTCGAATGGCGACACCCAGCCAGTTCTAGCCTTTGACAAGGATGACGTTGACACGCTGGATTTCGTCACAGCCACTGCTAACCTGCGCGCCACGATATTTGGGATTGACTCGAAATCCAAATTCGATACTAAACGTATGTGTACCACTGCCACCGGTCTTTGCTTGTGCTAATCGTATGAAGAAATGGCCGGGAACATCATTCCTGCGATAGCCACCACAAACGCGATGACCGCCGGACTTTGTGTACTACAGGCTATGAAAGTGTTGAATAATGACTACGAGAATGCGAAGATGGTGCGCTGTAACGACTCCACTGCTTCAAGCCTATATTAACTCTTCTCCTACCAGATCTTCCTCGAACGTTCGGGCGCGCGCGCGATCAACTCCGACTCACTGAAGCCGCCAAATCCCAATTGCCCAGTATGCTCTGTCGCCCACGGCAGACTAATCTTTAACCCAGATAGTGCTACAGTCGGCAATCTAGTGAAAGACATCCTCGAAGCACAACTAGGCTACGGAGAGGAGGTATCGATCAGCACCGAGCAGGGAATCTTATATGATTTAGACTTGGAAGACAACCTTCCCAAGAAATTGTCTGAGATGGGAATTCACAATGAAACGTTCATCACGGTCATGGACGAAGAGGATCAGGAGCCTCGCGTGAATCTGGAACTGATCGCCTCCACCCAGAAGTAAGACAGTTCTTTTCTAACCTCGGTTGGCGATTGCTAACCATTCCTTAGATCTAAAACTACCGATGAGGAGAAGACCGTCTCCCTCGTCAATGTCCCGGACATCCCGCGCAAACCTAAGAAGTCCGCGCCTGCTCCTGAAGAGCAAACGAATGGCCATACTGGCGCCGGCCGCAAACGTGATGCCGAAACGGCAGGCCTCAGCAACGGCGAGGATGAACGCGTCAAACGAGTCGCCAATGTGTCTGTCGCCGATGGCGAACACAACAGCGAACAAAACGGCGACGGAGCACATCCCATCGTTCTAGACGAGGAGCCAAATAGCGGAGCCATCTTGATCGACGACGACTGAATGATACCAGATCTAGAGGAGGGTTATGACTAAAAGGGAGGTGTTATCATGATACACTCTCTCGTCTTTATAGGAATCTTCGGTGCCAGGGTCCATGGGCTGGTCGGTCGGTTATGTTGGATAATTCTTTTTTTTTTTTGCTTCTCATCTTTTTGTTCTCAGTTCAAATTTTCTGTAAAATACGTCATGAGCACGAAGTCTGATCCGAATAGATTTGCTATCTGAAATTCGCTATTATACAAGTATATCCATCTCCCTTGTTCCAACCAGCTCTTACACGGCACTCAAGCCCCCGTCCAGATTAAGCACGCAGTTATTGGCATATTCATTACGGGCCAAAAACACCGCCGCATCTGCGATCTCATGAGGCTGGCCAAATCGTCGCAACGGAACGGTCTCTTTCAACCGGTTGGTTTCGCTTCCGCTGAAATCTAGAAATCGTCAGACCATCCCCAGTATACTAATACATCTCATACCGAGTCCAGACAAAGAGACAACTTACCTGCAATCATCGGCGTCTCAATATACCCCGGTACAATGGCATTCGACCTCACCACCACATCCCTCAGCGAACTCGCAGCCTCGACGCTTAACGACCTCGTCAATCCCAAAAGACCCGCCTTGGAAGCCGCGTACGGCACCGCGCCCGTCCCTCCTTTCACTGCCAGTAGCGACGAGATGTTGATAATACATTTCGACACCGGTCCTGTGCTGTCCTCGCTATCGCTGTCTGTCTTCCGGTTCCGGAGACGACTGCGGATCGAGGCGCGGAGTAGTGCGCGCGATGTCAGCATCGCGCCTTCGAGGTTCGTACGCAGGGTTTTTGAGATGTCGGCTGGTTCTTGCTTTGGGAGGATGTTGGAGATGGAGATCCCGGCGGCGTTGACGAGGATGTCGACGTTTTGCTGTTTTTGTTAGATTTGCCATTCTGGGATTATCGGATACTAGGGTAGGGTAGAGATACCATCGCCTTCTCTAGTTCGCGAACCCAACTACTCGCCTCGGATACATCACCCACTAGTAGACTGATCCGATCCGATGCCTTGACTAACGAGCCCGGCGTTCGTTCTACCGCTTCTGCAGGGCTTTCCTGGCTCTGTTTCTCCTCCTCTAAAACTCTCGTAGTCCCCTCCTCACCATCCGGCAGCTTCAGACCCTCATCAACAGACGTAGCTCTTTGCAACCGCGTCGCGGCATGGATCAATCGCTCATAGGACCGTCCCACGACAATGACCCGGTCTGCGCCTTCTTGGAGGAATCGTTCGGCGATGGCGTATCCGATTCCTGAGGAACCGCCTGTTATCATGCATGTGCGGCCGCAGAGTTGGTTCGTGCTGCCTTTCGTGATGGGGTAGTTGTCTTTTATGGGGGTGGAGGAGATATGTCTGGTTAGAGGGAGGAAAGTTTTGGGGGAGAAGAGGAGGGATGGTTTTGCAAGAGGGCGGAGGGGGAGGAATTGTTTCATTCTGTAGGTAGGTGGTGGGGTTTAGTTCAGGCAGGGTATAGTTGTTGCAGGGTTCATTGTATGTTGCTGGGTTGATGTAGTAGAATTGGTTGATGTCTGGAGGATGGGGATTCAGTGGCTGTTTTGATCACATGCCAGGGTAATTCCAATTAGATATGTGACACAAAAGGTATACCTCACCCAGACCGAAAGTGATGTAGAAATAAAAGAAGTAGAAGTAGAAGCCGAAGCAGCAGAACTCCGTCACCAGCTTAAGCACGGACCCACCCGCGGGAAACCCACGCGATTCTCGCCGCCGCCGCCTCTTTGCACTTCCATTGCCTCCTGGTCCGTGACGAAACCGACACGCTCATCTGCCCAAATGGCTTCTTCATCTTCCCAGCAGTCCGAATACGTGACGTTAGTCTCCGGAGATGGATTCGAGTTTGTGATTCCGAGAAGCACGGCCTGCATTTCGGGGACGATACGTCGCATGTTGGAGCCGTCTAGTAAGCATCTCCCGTCTTTTTCTGGTTGTCTTCTGGGCTTTTGGCATCCAGTGCCATTCTAGGTTTGCTCGTTTTGTCTGTGTGAAATATGAAATGGACTCCATGACTGACCATCGTTGGTTACGGTACAGGTCGATTCTCCGAGGCCATCACAGGTCGCTGCGTCCTCGAGAATATCAGCGGCATTGTCCTAGAGAAAGTCTGCGAATATTTCTGCTACAATGAGAAGAACAAGAGCCAGACAAACGTGCCGGATATGGATATTCCACCGGAACTGTGTCTGGAGATGTTGATGGCAGCGGATTATCTGGATACGTGATGTTTGAGGTGAGATTTCGGTGTTGCTGGACAGATTCTGGATAGGCACTGTGCTAATGATTCTGGTTTAAGCGGTTGAGGAACTTGATTAGATTCCATGTGCATGGATTATGATTACATTCGGATATGTCTCTATGGGCTGGAGTTACGGAATGGACTGGTTGTATTTCTAAAATCGACAGGGTATAGAACTACCGATGGCGTTGGTTGTCCCGGGTCATCTTTTTCGGGGGCCTCTTTCTTGGATATGATCTCAAGGATCCCTTCGGGGAGTACGGTTATACTTCTCTTTAACTAGCTGGCAGCCTGGCTCTAGGCAACCACCCCTAAGCAAAGCTTAGCCATCTGGCATCAAATATCCGACCTTGCTCCATGGACGGACGTTTCTAAAGATGATGGCAGATCAGTCCGACATCTCCGCTCAATTGAGTCCTGCCTCCACTCTTCCATGGTGGCAGGGTCTCCTTCACAGATAAAGGAGAGACATGCTTCTCTTCATCTAGTCCCACTATACTGCAGGGTCTCAGATGGAATGTTGTCGAAATTCAGTCGTAACGTATCAACCAAGCTCATCGTCCTTTGGGTTTGGGTCGAGAGAAACCGCCCTTTTTGTTCCCCTGAGGGGCCTCAAATGCATACAACTTCTCCTTGCCAAATGCTGCATCGGCAACTCGGAGATAGCTCACCACGCCTTGGTCCACCACCGCCAGAATGACGCTGCGGTACCCCTGTCGTAGACGCATGTAGAGGGCCCGGCTCATCTTCTCGCCTTCGGGCGGTTCTAGCGGGGAATTATCAAGTAGGCTGCCTAGCTGGGCCATTGTGGGCATGGTTGTCTGCTCCCGGGCGTCGACGACGGCAATGCGAAAATCCGGGGGAGGAGGAGCGGTTTTGCGGAATGCCGTGGATGGCTTGTAGATATGGAAAACGACGCGGAACGGCGCCGACGTACGCGGCGTTTCGGCCTTGGGAGCGACAGGGTCATACCATGGGATGACGGCGAGTTTGCGATAAACATCCTCTGCAGAATTTAGTACCAATACCATAAGTTTTCCACAGCACGGAGCGACTCACTATAGTTACGGTGGATTCCCAGACCAGCCACCGGTCCAAGGGCTGTGGTGTTGGATTTATGAAACCAATCCAAAAACCTCTCGTAGATGCCAGCCAGTCCAGGTCCTTGGGGCTGAGGCGGTTCTGCGGGAGCCGGCTCCTCCGCATCGTCGTACCATCCAGGAGCGCGAAAGACCGAATAACCTAAGCGCTTCAGCCCGGTGTAGACGGAGAACCGCTCGACAGACAACCCTCCACTTGCAACAAAGCATGCATAGGCGGCCTGCAGGCTCATTGGGATCGTCGGCTCCTCTGTATCACCACTCTCGTCGCACCCCACCGACGAGGCGGGCCATCGGATATCCAAGCTGCCTCGTTCCAGGAGATACAGCGCTTCCTCCGGCAGCAGCCACACGCGGTTCCAGCGATCCGCCCGGCCGGTTGTTTTGAAAAGGTTGCCCTTGGGGTTCGGGACGCAGACACACGAATCCGGGAAGACGTTGCCCAGCCCCGTGTCGGCTGCATTCTTCGGTTGAGGTTTTGTCTCCGCGTCGTCCGGCGACGCGCTGGGCTCAGGCGCATCCTCTGCTGTCGTCTCCGCCGTCTTGGGAGTGGCTACCGAGGGAGGCGGCGTGGGTCCATCAGGCATGTAGTATCCCACGACTGTGTTCTTGGGGTTATGGAATCGAGGATGCGCAAGGGCATTGTGCATCGCCTCGCGCGAGGCGGCGAGAACATCGGCCTGGAGGAGGGTTGGATTGGGTTCGAAATCCTTCTCACCGCGCTTCGGTAGCGTGGCATGGGACGAGTCTGTGAGACTGCATTGATGTCAATTGGTGCCACAGGCTAGTGAGGAGCTCGAGTAAAGCGTCGTAAACACAGGTTGGTTGTAGAGGTGACTAACAATGAGATGTTGTTCAACATGCGAAAATCCTGGGTCTCGTCCGACAGGTCGGTTTCGAAGTGTGGCGCGGAGTCATTGGAGGGGAGATGAATGGCAGCCTCATCTGTGTCGGCCATTATGAAATGAATCCCCAAACGTGGGGGGAATATCGATTTGCTAAATGAGTTGAGAAGAGAAAGAGAAAGATACAGAGAGAGGAGAGGGAGATGGACAAAAATCTCGGCGGTCGGAGCTTATCAGATCAGCCAAATCAGTTCCGCCCGCATTTCGTCCACGTCACTTTCCCTACTATTTTCTTCCTTCTGTTGACGTTGACTATTTACCTTTGCTGGTTCAGGGCATTATATCTGATAGACTATGTCTGGTTTAACGGGGAATATCCCCAACTACAACGAGATCCTCTCGCAGGTACGTGACACAAATGTTCTCCTTCATACATTGGCGACCCCTCACTAAATTGCAGATATTCAGATCTCGGTGAATCTGCACAATGCACTAAACACATTCGGTGCCTCTTCTCCCCAGTATCAGACAATCCTCGAGATCCTCAAAGATACCCTCCGGAAAATGGACCGCGTGCAGGACCGCGACGCCCGGGCCGTGGATGCAGATACGCTGAGTTTGGCGCTGGGGTTCTTGGAGATTGGATACGCGGCATCTGGATGAGAGCAAGGATCCCACATAGTCTCGAATGACACCGCACTTCATAATCCTGGGCTCGTTTGGATGCTGGCTACCTTCCACCACCGGAAAGGGACAACAACCGCACTCAACGTCCCGTTACTCGCCCTCGGGCGATCCGCTGCCTCCTCTAATGAGGGGAATGTTGAAGACTGAGCTGGTTTGCTCATGCTGTGGCACCTTTCTTCCCTCCATCTCTCGCGATTTCACGGGATCTGAGTCACCACGGATTGGGCTGGTGGCTGGTTTCAAGATTTGAGCTGTCAATCTTACACATTTAACATGAGGATACACAGCTGGAGCCACATCGGGCAAGTATCGAGTGCACTTTGACCCCAAAAAACACTCCTTCCTGGAGCTAAGCAAAGCCAACCCCAACACCCCCGGTTTTCCCTGGCCAGCTAAAGACATAAACAAGAAAATGACATAAAATAAAGATGGCTATCAGGAACACCATGCATCAACCAAAATAGAAATAGCTGAACTCCGGGGCCCATGCATTCGTAAAGACATGATTGTGCTATATTTGATAGCAGAGTGGAATCGGAAGTGATGCTCGCGCACAGGGTCACCTCCATAGATGGGCAGTATATAGAATGAGTATTGCATATGTCCAAAAGCCAAGCTAGGACAGATCGGTAGATTAAGATCAGGTTTTCAGAACATTCGAGCTGAGTTTGAAGATGTATTCAGTCGATTAGCGGCTTCTTCTGTTTGCCGACAATGGCCACGCCCAGATGCCGTAGAGCGTTGTGATCGCCAGGGCGGACTATCGAGGGCAGAGGCAGCATGGGGTTGTCAGGGTTCACATGGACGGCCTCTCGAGCCGCCTGCTCAATGGCCTCCATTTCCTCCTTGCACCCGGCGTGGTCAAGAGGACAGACAACGATCGGATGGCGAATGATGATATCTCGTGCGGAAGCGAGGTGCGCCTAAAGGTTCATAGTCAGTCATCGAAACAGGAAAGCGGTAGACACGAAGCGACAAGACCAACCTTTACTATTAGATAGTATTCGATCTTATAGAGGCTCGCAGTAGTTGTAAACCCGCTGACAGCATAGGTTGGAAAGGGCGCTTTCCCTCTGGGCAGAATTCCCTCCGCATCTCGCATATCCTTGGCCGGAAACACCAGGCCCAGATTTGTTAAATACCCCGACGGCGGTAGCTTCATTCCTACGGGCTCGGTTCGCTTGGTCAACGTCCGCACTTTCCGTTGCGGTTCGTCGCCTTCGTGGTTGTAAATAATCTCTTCATCAATTGCGATGGTGATCTTGCTGATGGTGACCTTCCGCGCCTTGCTGATCCAGTCCTGGTTGGGGGACAGTTTGACATACACACTCACCGGGTCCAACGGGCCGTAGGACCATCTCGGCAACGATATCCCCAGCGTAACCAAGTGGTCGCTCACCTTTTCTGCTGACTCTGGACGGTTGTACATGCCGAACGTGGACAGCGTATCATATCGCGTGATAGGTACGGGGAATGAATATTTCCTCTGATCCGAATGCCCTTGCTGCACCATCACCACGATCTCGTAGTAGGTCTCCGCCGTGCGACTGGGTAATTGCAAGCTCGCTGGGGGGACACGTCTCGAAGCATCGGGTCCTCCACGCCCGAACGGAATGAACAGGACAAATGGTAGATCCATTGAGATCACCTCCTCGAATTCTCGACCCGCCGGACAACGGAACAGCAGCATCTCCTTGCCCACAGTATCCGTGATTTCCTTCCTGGGCGGTGCCAGGCGTTTCTTCGCCATCGAGTCCGCCGAAGGGTGTATTGTCTCGCGACGATGGAGGGAGATAGTGATCAGTGAAACGTGGACAGGGGCGGTGACGCCCACGCTGGGTCGGATCTCGACTTTGCCTTCAATACGTGGCTAGGTCGCCGGTCAGCAGGGGAGCTCGCTGGCAGCAGGGCCCCGTGAAACCCCAACGAAACAGACGGAACATGATCGTACTCACCATCGTTGCAGATATACCGGGGTAACCGATCAGAAAATTGCCATTCGGCGGCCCCGACACTCGCACGAAGGCGGCCATGCTGAGAGCGCTGCACCCGCACCACCATGGGCACGCGGCCGTTGAGAGCGAAGCACTCCGGGGGTACTCCGGGCAGGAAACAACCTCGACGAGCCAGATCCTTTTAGACAGTTCATAGAGAGCGGAGGAGACGAGCGATTGCCGCTTGATCGCGCTGCGCCGAGAGCCTTGCGCAGGTGCGGTAAGCGGCCGGCTGGGGGGAGTTCCTCGGACTCGGACAAGGAACAGGCGGAAGAGTTCGATTGACGCACAAGACAGTCGATCTGTTTGTGGTAGAGTCTAGCGGGGTGGAGGGAGAAGAGATCGGAAGCTGGAGAAGGGCGGTAGGAGCAGGACTGGTGAAACGACGAGGCGTTCGAACGGGAGGGCAGAAGTCGCAATGAGGAAGTGTTTATTGCCGCCGATGTGGGGGAGGTGAAGGAGAGCAGAAGCAGGTCGAGTCGCAGCGGCTACGGAACTACGGCCAGCCTCGCCCTCTCCTTCTCTTTCTCTCTCCACCGTCACCGATCGGCGTCCGTTTCATGCTAGAAAAGCACGCGATTCCTTCCGTCCTTCGTATCTTCTGTCCTCCTACTTATTTTAACCAGAGGATTGACTATGGGCACATTACTAACTCCGGTAATCACCTCGTTGGCGCCGCTCATCGAGAGGTCATCTTCCCCACATCATGCATCTACTACGGTCGATTCATCTAGTGCCGTTGTCGTCGCATCTGTCAAGTTTCTACACTACGGAATACATTCTGCACACTTTCTTCTCGAGTTGTCATCAGATAAGCCAGATCACCACTGGGAATATCCCTCTCCCCCTTGAGACACCTTGAGCCACGCCATGAGAGATTCCGATCGGTTGCTGTTCACTGCAGGATGCAAAGGATCCAATCATAATGGTCACATCCGGAGCTCAGTCGGCTAAGATACCCTGGATATTAATGGAGATTAATACGGAGGGGAGGCAACGTGAACACTGATTGTCGCCAACTAATGCACGTCGGGGGAGTGCCCAAATGGCGGGATTCTCGGAGCGTCTAGACCGTGCCAGTCCACCCTTACTCCGTACATATGTAGGCTGTCCTCTGTAAGCTGAGTTTGTACAGTACAGGCTGGACTGGTGCAGAGTTGCAGGTCTGTCGCTGCGGTCGAAGCGAGGGAGAGAAAGACAGGGAGGCCGTCCTCAGGCACTCAGGCATCCAGGCACCGCGATCTCCAACTTATGTAATCCGCGACTGTTCTTTGCCCTCGATTCTCTGGTCAGATGAAACTATCTTAGTAGATCCTCCTGATGCAATCAGAGCCTCATCACATCGGTGTATATCCAATATAGATCTCGATCCTAGGTAGATCTTCTGCACGACCTCCTCTCAGTCACCTTGAACGCCCGCGAACTGTATATGAGCGGACCCCCGGTTGCCCGGTGCAACAAGCGATGACATCGTCATTCCCCACTGCCCACAGCTTGGCCAGAACCATACTTCGACCTGCTCTGACTTCTGCTGCGAAAGGAAAATCCACCCTTTACCCGCTCGCAGGCTGATCTCTGCTCCGTCTCTCATCCGTATAACGCTCTGTTGTTCAGGTATAACCGCAAACATGCCTCCTGCTCGTCGTCGTGGTGGCAATACCGCCGCTCAACGCTCCGGCCAGTCCACGCTATCATTCGGCTCTAAGTCCAGGGTCACCAAGCCCTCAGCCACCGCACCCTCCCAGAAATCAAAGGATCTCGATGCCCTCACTATTCTTCCTGGGAAGCCATCCCACGATGCGATCTCGGAGCCGGAAGAATCACCGGCCACCCCCTCAGAGCCCCATGTGGCGGAAGTTGCCGTGAAGGATCAAGCCCAAACGGAAATCCAACAGCCTTTGACAGAGGAGGAGGAGAAGGCACTCAAAGTCACGGAGCAGGACCTACGGCAGTACTGGAAGAGGGAAGAGGCCAAGAGACGGGCCCCTCGAGGTGGGTTTCAAGTGACCCCAGGCCACCGGGGTCGTAGCGGCTAATTATTCTCTCCTCCCTAGTGCATCAAGGGGAGCTGTCGTTGCACGAGAAGATCCTACGACTCTTTGATCTTTCGAGTCAGTTTGGGGTATGTTCATCTTCTTTCATTGTCTCAGCCCCCTTTCCATTTTCTCTTCTTCTTTTTTTGGTTTGCAGATAACAAAAGAGCCTTGTCTAATCATCTGAGCAGCCATGCATCGGGATCGCTCGACTAAAGCGCTGGAGACGTGCCAACATGCTCGGCCTTAACCCGCCTATTGAGGTTCTGGCTGTCATGTTGAAACAGAACGACGATACGAAGCAGAGAGCCTATGTCGATGAACTCATGTCTTGAGTGCTCTGAGAATCCCAGAAGCGATCGGGTCGATCCATACATTTACCATGACTTTAACACGACAAGGGCCCATGGAGTGCGCAGGCGTTTATAATTAGGATGATACAAGGCGTTAGGGATTCTGTACATACCCTTTTGAATCTGATCTCTGCTGTTGTTTGAGCTCATCCTTTCTACCACGAAGTGCGATGAGGTGCTGTATAATGAGCGGCTATAGCTGTAGATCGCAACAGACTGGAGAGAACCAGGAAAAGGGGGACTCGCCTCTTTGAGCTAAGCAGGCGTCAGCTCGCTACATGTGACGGTTCCAATCATCTCCCTCCTGTCGCACGGTTGATTTGAACTGTCCAACCTACGGAGCTTACTGTGGTTAACAAAGAATTCCCAACGGGCTAGAACAGATATCCACGCCTCTGCGGTGCTACCTTAGCCTTTCTTACCTACCTACTTGGCAACGGGCACGAGGTGCATTCCCATCCACCGAACTGCAGCCGCACAGAGACCCTCTTCCAGCAGGGACAAGGTTCTGATTTCTGGGGTACCGCTCGCCTTGGCTGCCCTGTTGCCTATGGCTTTGCAGTCGGATACCGGTTCCAGGCAGCGATGCTACATGTCCATGCCGATCCCATCGGCTTGGTGGCTATAATTTATTTTTCACTGGGGTGGTATCACCGGTGGCTTACCATCTCGCCATCCCGCTCTACGTGCGTTCTTTGTCTAGAGTCAAGAGGGGTACGCGTTGCGGTTACACCAGTACCACGTCAAGACGGAAGTTCCTCGATCTCAATGGCGGGGAGGACTTTAACCTAGTCGGTTATGCTTTGCCGCAAAGGTTACATCGTGTGCTCGCCGATGCTTGATTGGGTGTGTTCGGAGCATGTTCAGAGACTGGCTCGGGCGATGAGCGCACAAGTCTGTCAGTTAGACGTCAAGATCCCCCCTCCCAATCAGTCGCATGTGACGCTAGATCCAAAGAAATGGGAGGTATAAAACCCCCCTCTTCTTCTCTCGCTCTCTTCTTGTTGAAAGCTCTTCTCGCCCACCAACTTCCACTCGTTACGTACTGGCCATTCCTCCTCCCCAAATACTACATTCGTTCCTAACCCATCTGAAGTGTGTATTCTAGTGTCGACGTTTCCAGTTGCTTTATCGTTCCTAGATTGCCAAAATGAAGTTCTCTGCCGTCTCTGCTGTTTTGCTGGCTGCTGGCATCGCCAGTGCGCAGTTTGGCAACATCCCCCAGTGCTCGGTGGGATTTGTCCAACATGGGTCTTTCTACGACTTGTACTGACCTCTCTCGATAGGTGCAATGTCTCGTCGACGCACTCACCAAGGATGGATGCGATCAGTTGACTGACTTTGCGTGTCACAGTCAAAAGCCCGGGCTTGTTCAGACAGTCACGCCTTGCGTCCAGAAAGCCTGCGGTGCGCCTGAGCAGGCTGGTGAGTAATCCACATTTTCTCAACCATGCCACAGAGTATCTGTCTGGTCTTTACTCACGATCCCGTCTAGCCGTCTCCAGTGTCGTCGTCGATCAGTGTTCTAAAGCCGGTCACCCCATTTCTGTGCCGCCGGCTGGGGGAGGTGGAGGATCTGCTACCACTGTCCCTTCCTCCGGAACGGCATCCACGGCCTCGGGGGTGATGACCCTTCCTACCGTGTCGTCTTCGGCCCATGGTTCATCGAGTCAAGCCGGGTCTTCTTCTCGTCCGGCTTCCTCGTCGCCAGGGGGCTCAGCTAGCCGTACGCCGTCCGGCTCTGGCTCTCTCACCTCTTACGCACCCACGGCCACCTCGTCCACTCTCCTCGCGACCGGCGCAGCTTCCCATCACAAGGATAACATTGTCGGTGTGGTTGCTGCTGCTGCGGCCGCCGTTTACATGTTCTAGGTCGGAGATATTTCTGCGCCTGTTGCGTTTTTACGAAGTCGAGTGCAGATTGGCTTGAAAGATGTTATGGGTTGGACTGTCCTTGTTGCTTTGTGATTTGAGAGACTGTATGTCCACATACAGTAACTGCCTTTCCCTGTCTCGCTTTGTATGCTGTACCCCTTTCCATTACTCTTCACTCCTTCTTTTTCTCCCTGCTTGTCTATTCTGTTCCTTACCAAAATCGTGCCCTATGCTCGAGAGCCAGGGCACCAGATGAAAGGAAGGTATAGAGAGCAAGGTCACCCGCACTTATTTCGCTTGTTGCAAGCCTTTTTTGTGTGTTTTGGGTGCATTTTATTTCTCAATATTTAATGTAACTTCTTGCTATTGCTATATCGATACTTGTTGGTGGGTCTTCTTGGTTTTTTCTGGAATGATTCTCTTCTTGTAGAGTACCTGTAGGTTTGAATTCAAGCATGTAGAACACTTTGTCCATAGGGTGGCTGTCCTATTGTTAGGCTTCTTGAAATGTCAAACGATCATCCCACGTCTAGGCCTCATCGAAGCTGCAATCCACTGCAGGCGACTACTTTAAATTTGCTGAATTAATGAGTACCTCCATCGCCAATCAGCTAAGCGAATGTAGGAGACGTCATCGGCAAACGCACCCTCTCGGCCCAACTGTACTAGGAGCAAACAGATGAATCAGGGCGAGATTTCTGATATATGAAAGTAAAGCTCGCCTGACCCTCTGTCGTTATTTCCATCTTGCAACCCCTTTCCCTCCCCTCTTTTCTTGTATCCTTCTCTCTTCTCCTCCTTTCCCTCTCTCCTCTCCCTTCTCTCCTATCCGTCTTCCTATCCCCCTCCTTTATCTCGCCCTTCTCTTTCCCTCTTCTCTTTCTCTTCTTTGCTATATCAGCCCAAACTCAGCGACAGCATGACCCTCATTACCTCCGCGTAGTAACCATCTTTCCTTGAAATTAAGAAACTCAAACCTGAGTCTGTGTATAACTGGCTACCTGGGCGCATCGATGGAGTGCCCAATGACATGAAACCGGCCTTTGAGCAACATTACTTCTCAGTGACCCCACCACCACAGAAGGCCAGATCAAAACGAGAACCCCAGAATGTAAGGTGAGTCGATAAATATGCGTGGTATTTAGCTCTTTTGCTGACCTGGGAAATCTCCATACAAGCTGGCTGGAACTCGTCCATTCAACGCCTCAGAACCGGTTGCCTGTGCTCATCGTCGGCCTTGACCCTTCGTTATTTCCGTCACTTTCTCGATGCTCCCCACCTTGCAAGATCTATATAGACACGTTTGCCGGATTGTCCAGGGTCATTGCCTCTGCGAGTCAGTCCTGGAGTTGAAACTGCCTAGCTCGCTAGGTACGAAGATTGTAAAATGTGGCGGGCTCTCGGACATCCTTCACACCCAGTTCTTCAACGCAAGCACCAAGAGAACGTCAGAATCTTAAGCATCTCCCTGGATGACTTTGGCCCAGAGATCAGATGCCCCAAATCAGAAACAGTCCGCATCATCTCCCATTGCTGGCTGGCTGTCTGCGCTGGTGACGGGGCCTATATCGAAGGCTGCATTGATCTACTAAGTGTGTTTTTTTCTCTCATCCCCTTCCTCATGTTGCTATAGTCATTTACGAACATTTTAATTGCAGGTTCGTTTTGCCCTCTCAGGGACAGGGATGGCAACACGCCGCTGAGCAATGCACTGGCGGCGCGGAAAATCCGACATCGCGCGTCTACATTCGAAGACACTCAGGAGCTGCTGGACCCATGTCGTGTCGGGGACTCAACCCGAAGTGGTAAGACATTCGGAAGGGCCAGGTCCTACGTTCTACGTGAGTCACGTCCATAAGGATCCAGATCAGTGCATTCAACATTAACAGTGGTGCCGCGCTACAGGACAATGCAGGAAATCCTTTCAAGGGGTGAAGATATGTGACCGAATGGACCCAGAATATTAGAGAATATACCAACGGATATTGGTTTCTCGTAGGGGTGGATGAGGGCGCCGGCAGTAAGATCGGCATGGGGTGTACAGTGATTCGATTGCCTAGATGACGAAATGGGAGTCGGCAAGGTGAGTTTCTAACTAGAAACCTATGCCGTGGCATGACACTGACCCGAAATAATCATACATAGGCCCCTACCATACTCGCTTTATTGGTCATTGTGAGCGATGCAAGATCTCCGACCACGGGCTTCGTTCCAGTGCTCCTGCAAGTTCAGTAGCTTCTCTGCTCAACCAAAAGAGCTATCGCGAGGGCAGCACTGATTATCGCACCGACAACGGTACTTCTGTTTATCCTATCTTGAATGGAGCAGCAACAAGAGAAGATCACAATTCCTCATCATGAGACGCTACAGATAGAATGATCGACTTGCTGATTTGCCACTCTTCCATCACGACTCTGATTGCCCACCACAGGATTGTGTATGCACATAGCGAGTCCCTGCACAAGTTTCGAGTCAAGAGACGCACCCGGTTTATCCCCAAAGGCAAACTTCCCACGGGATTGCTCAGGTACGAATGACATAACGAAGATCCATATTTCAACGCACCTCAGCCATTCCAGCAGTGGGCGGTATAAGGAGTCGATCGACTTGTTCTCGACGCTTCTTTCCGATAGTGGAGTTCCAAACATAGCCGCATGTACCCACGCCGAACTGCTGCTCCTACCATAGCTGCCCGCGTCCTACAAAGGATTGATGTCCTCCTTCATCGTTGTGTGTGAAGGTCAGAATCTCAAGGTTAGCTAGGGTTTAATCACCACCACCGAAGACGAAAGATCGCCGATGTGCCACCAAACCCTCTCCACATTTCAACGGTTTTGTGCCTTACACTATACACCCGATCCAAGATAGGCCTATACTAGTCGCAGCGTGCAAAGACACTGGATTTATTCCCCGAAAGATCTGGACTTTTACAGTATCGACATATCCGATCTAGCAAAGCACAGAATCCACGAACCCTATCCTAGCAGGAAGATGCCTTCCCAAGTTAAGAATACCGGCAAAGCTACTACCGTCTCGTGTCCGGCACCGGTGAGGGTGGGCAGCCCTTCCACTCGGCAGATTCCCTCGATGGAAATGATGACGGTATCAAGCACATTCAATTTGCCATTGGTATGGTCGAGAATGGTCTCTCTGCCTACTCCGTGGGTGACTATCACGCCGTATTCTTTGTCGTCGTTATTACGATTAGCTCCAGAAGAAAGACGGAAGATCATGGTCTTTCGACACTAGCCTGTTACTATCTTGCTATGGTCAGAAGGCGACAGCTCTATGGCTATCAACAACATGGGGCTCAGACTAGATGACTGGCTCCTATATACCCGGGCTTATTCGACGCAAAATAAGGGATAACACAGATGTCGGTGGGTTCCAGCTTTGTCACCTGTTTCAATAAAATTGGCTCTCGTCAATCTGGCTACCACGCAGTGTTCTTTGCGTCGCTCGAAAGCAACGCAACATTCACATTCTTTCAGTCCCATGTTACAACAAAGCTAATATCATTCTCTACGCCCATTACACTTCAGGTGTGATTTCTCGTGGACCGGCCCTCCAGCATGAGTTCCCGAAGCCAACCGAGCCAATATGGACAGCAATAGAGATTTCAGGGCATGTCTAACGTCATGTTGAAGAGGCAGCGCCACAATAAACATGAAGAAATCCATTTAGCATTGTTCCTGTTCCTCGATAATGGTCGGATTCATTTGGGTGTCCATCGGATCATCAATCTCTGGCAATCCAGCAATACCGGACTCCTTGTGATGCTGTGACGATCCGTGAAGGCTTGCTATGTGAGCGCTCGTCTGAGGGTTTGTCGGGTCTTCAGTATCCCTAGTTTCTTCAGTTAAATCCACTGAGGCCTTTTCAGCTTCGTCTACCTGCTCCTCGGAGCCCAGTGAATGCTAAATAGGCGGGGTTTCGACGATATAGTTCCTCAGGGAAGGCTGGCTTTTGGCCCCTTTGCGAATGAGAGGCTGCAGCACGCAACTTTGAGCGCCCGGTTGCATACTTCGGAAGAAAACGGCGCGGCATACACTTGAGATTCTGTCTGGTGGGCAGCTGGTCCGGTTGGAAAAGAGATCGAGAAAAACGAACGGAAATGGTTGCCTTGTTGGATTGGATCTTCTTGAGTTTTATGTGAATCGATGTAGAAATGGTCTGATGGTCATATTCGAGGTCATAGCGCATATGTGACTTAGTAAACGACCTTGGGAACCCCAGGAACAGTCCAGACCACCTTGTCCATGAATTCTTCTTCGGTAAACACCTTCTCCAAATCTGCCCGGTGTTCGGTGAAATGGGCCCACGATTCAAAATGGATCGGGATCATGGCGTCAGCGTCGATGTCGCGGGTCAGTCGAACGGCCTGTTTACCGTCCATCGTTATCTGGATAGGACCGCTGGGGAGGTGAATTGTGGCGTTTCCTAAGTTAAGAAGCGCCGCCGTGATGTGCCATTTCTTTCCAATCTCTCGTAGTTCGTCGATATACACCGTGTCGCCGGAGAAGTAGATTGCGTTCGGCTTCCCAGAGGCATCAACGCCGAAGGAGTCCGTCTCTAGAATGAAACCGGTGACCTCGCCAATCGGGAAATGCTTGCAGGGGGTCCCGGTAATCCGGAATTCCTTTCCTCCGATGGTGGAAGTCACAGTTTGCCAAGGACGAAGACCAACAACACCGGGGCGAGGACGTAGGTTCGACGCACCGTCCATCGTGGTGAACACTTTTCGGCCGTCAAGCAATTTGCGGCCTTCGGGGTCCAAATTGTCGAGGTGGTCTTCATGACTTAGAAGGACCGCATCAATTGGAGGCAGATCGTGAAGCTGGAAAGAGGGTCCCTGTTTGTTGACCAAGTGCGGCGGCGGTGGGATACTGTCCAGGCCAAACTGTTCGAGGTCCACCTGCTCCCAAGCCGCTGTAGTGTCGTATTCCGTCCCTTCGATAGAGCCAAAAAATGGATCCGTAAGAAAGTTGACGCCATCGATGTTCAGAATGGCAGTCGCCGTGGTGATATGAGTGATGGTAAGACTCGGCTGCGACATGGTGGCGTGGCGACCAAGGAGAGAGAAGACTTCGCAAAGATAAAATCGCAGACTGATGAGACGCTCACCAGGAGCGGGACGTCGTAGGGTTTAAGTAGTATCATGGGTGGACGAACGATTACAAAGAGGGACTGAGGCAAGATGCTTATTGATGTCGGTCCATCCCACTTGTCTATCGGCATCCCGTCTGTTTTTGTTAGTCGGCATCCCGCCCAGTGAAGATGACAAACTTCGTACGTCTCGTCGCCACCAATGTTGGTCAGCCTGATATATAGGTTGACTTGTTCAGCGCATGACGTGGTGGTTCATTGCAAAGCCATTGAAGCACCCTTCTACCTGCGTACGTTTTCACGATGCGCGGAGTTCTTCATCTCCCAGCTTCCTCAAGCGCTCTAGCTGACCCTCATATTCAGGCAATCCGCCAATTCTGACGACATGGCTTACTGCGTGGAAATTCTTTGACCCTAAGGCCATTCGGACTGCGATCAAACGAGCAAAGAATGCAATGGTCCATGCTGCTAAGTTGGCGGTCCAGGCCAGCCGGTTGAGCGAGCGTTGATTGAGGCAATTACCGCTCGTATTCCACCTGCGGACGAGGATCCCGATGGTCTGGGTCCCTTAGATCATGCTTGTGATTGCGATGCGCAAATTTTGGGCATGACCCAGATGTAGCGGCGTTCTTTGCCGAAGCCCTCATGTGCATCACCTCTCAAGGGCTGTGGGACTTGGCTACAGGGACGCCTACCAGTAATCACACTATCGAAGCCAGACAAGCACGGACTGTACGAAGTTTTTATGCGCTCTGGCAAGACCGAAGGGGCTTTTTTAATCCAACCATCACGAGATATCGCCATGGCCTCTGCCGACGTCCCCGTGATGGCTTCATGCTACTGCCGCAGGAGTGCAGTGGGAGAGACCGCATGTTGTTCATAGATGGGTTTAGTTGAAAGGACTGCGGATACATCAGCATGTACGTAAAATGCTCCATAGGGTATCGAGGAAAACACTTAAATGTAATCACCTCGAGGAGAATTAGTAGATTGGTAAGTACTCTGGTGTGGGACCTAGAGCACACCTAAGAATGCAAACACTGTTCCTGGTGGTGCTTGACCGTCGACTATAGTTCGTCTTCTGTTGTAGCCACTTTCGCTGCCCGTTGGATCACCATCAAGTCGCCCCAAGACTCTGTTTGACTGAAAATAAAGAAATGATTATGCTATTGAGTGAAATCGCTGTCGAAAGTGGAGTGAAAAATCCCAAAGTACAAGGGCAATGCCAAATGCATTACGCTCACCATGCCAACGCCAATGTAAACAAACACGGTATATAATGATAGCGGATCAATAATAAGACAGAGTAATAAAGCGCATCACAAAAGATCCGGGTAGTCTATGGCACCCATAGCCGCACAAATCCTCCGACTTCCTGCCGACAAGTCACGCAGCTTCCGTAATTATTCATCGCCAGATTGACCCGACACTCCTCACACACGCAAAGACATCGGCATGGCCAGGTAATGATTGATCGCGAGTTCATCCGGCAAACCACGCACGGAGGCCCACTGGGTCCAAGCCCGGAGGCTCCGGATTCCCATGTTTGTCCGTCAACGGGTGCTGCTTGAGAGCGACGCGAGAGGATGAGTCTTTCCAGAATATCGCTCTCTTCTTCCGGCGTGGGCCTTCGTTTCTCGTTGCTCGACGTCTGAGCGTCCAGGTGAGACATCCTAGAGGAGATGAGGATCTGGGCTCGCTCACGCTCCACCTGTTCTCGGAACCGACGGCGAGTCAAAACCCGGCCCTCTTGTCCAGCGGAGAGATGCGCGGCGAGAATGCGCGCCTCTTGTCTGCTTTCCTGATCCCGCGGGTCGAGAAGGCGGGCAAAAGAACTGACGTCCATGAGCGATTCTTGAGCCGGCGTGCTCTCCCGAGAGAATCCGGGTGGAAAAGGCTCGGCCAGCGTGGGTGTCCGGCGGCCATCGGACTCGTCCTCCCATTCAGAATCGGTCGCTGTAGACATTGAGACGACGCTGGTCGTGTCGTCCACATCTTCGACAGACGGGACGTAGTCCGCACTGTGATCCTGGTTTCCCCACGAACCCCCGGCTTTCCACCAGCTATAGAGCGTTTCGTCGAGTCGACCTTCATCTGCCGGTTTCCAGTCCACGGTATTCGAACGCTCCCGCTTACGCATCTCTCGTTCGACATCAAACTCATGGTCCCCGGGTAGCTCCAGTTCGCCGTCCTCCGTCAGGATCCAGAAGTCGTACGATTCGATTTTGTCGCCGGTTTCTCTCTCCTGAGCCCCCTTTCTGTGAGGTCCTATAAGCTTCGCTAGCCACTGTGGGCGTGCTGTGATGCCAAATTTGTTGAGCAACTTGTCTAAACCGCGGGCCAACCACCTTAAAAGGAGATAGAAGATTCCTCGGAAGAATGAGAATCCATGATACCATCGGATCGCTCCTCGCAATACACCAACGCCCCCTGAATCGGTCCTAGAACGTACTGATCGAGAGCCATTCCTAGGTTTCTCGATTTTCTTTTCCCGACTATATCCACTCTCCCACTCAGGCAGTGGTGCGTGGAGCGAGTCGAAATTCATGGTGTCTACGCCTTCGAACGGTACACCTTGAGCTCCGGCAGCCCAGCTCTCGCGAGGCCGGTGTCTTCGTCTGGACGACTCGATCTCTGCAAGGCGATCCTCCTCCAACCATGTCATCTCTCGAGCAACCACCCCTTGACCTTCGTTCAAGAAGACTGCCTCGCTGGCAGCAAACATAGCGGTGTATCCGGTTCGAAGCAAAGCAGTGTAAAAGTCCTCGTGACGATTGAAGCGAAGATTTTGGATCTGCGAGGCGCCCTGCATGTTCTCATGTGCCACAGCAAACCGCTGTCGAAGCGACGGTCGCGGAGAATCGCCTACAGGCAGCGAAAAAGCGGTAATGGCCAGTGCTACAGAGTAGATGACCCCGCAAACGATAGTACCGAGAAAGAGGGCCAAATGAGGTATAAAGCCCACAATGCAAACCGTTGGGAACTTCACCACCACGCCTTCGGGTGCCGCAGCCAAGCTATTGAGTAAGCCCCATGCCATAGTCGACATAAAGCAGAGACCCCAGAATGCGGAATTAAAGAAGCGATAACGGTTTTGCTTGCCAAGGATATCCAGGAGGTTCGATGTTAGGCTGTTGCAACACGATATTAGAGCGATAAGAAGTAATTCTGGCGTGACGTTCATCCGCTCCAAGACTTGGGCTCTGCTCAGCATTTGGGCAGCAGGTTGGCTACCATCGCCGGAGTCTCCCTTGCTAGCACCCTGCTTTGGCAAACCGAATAGTCCCAGGCCGAGGGATTGCGTGATCGTCGACTCAGCCTCGGCGAACGCGAGCGAATGCTCAAAAATCGACATCCCAGATTCCGTCACGACAGCCCTTCCTTGTAGTGCGCACGACAGGGTATCCACGAAATGATTAACACAGAGGCGCAGGAAGACTGGCCACAGAAGGCCAAACGATCCACGCGAGAAGTCCGACGCGCTCGTAGGGCGACTCATGCGCACCGCACTGCACGATTGTTCGTCCGTCTCCCATGGTAGAAGGGTAGATCCCAGGGAGTGTAAGAAGCCTCCCCCTCCTCCAAAGTCAAACAGCAGTCGCTTCCCCGGTGAGCCGTAGCGAAGAAGCGAGTAATCTGGGGATGTCTGGCATCGTATAGCACGTAGTAGGGAATGAATCTGGGTTAGGAAAAGGAGAATAGGGATAATTCTCAATGCAAGTCGTCGAGTCCAGTCAAGATGGATAGGGCGTCTGGTGGATGCATAAATCGTGATCCTATTTACAATAAGGGCCTTGGGTTGGTTAGAATCATTCAACCGGGATGAATGTTCTCCGGCAAAGGGAATCTTACTACCGTGAAGCAGGCCAGTGACCACCGACTGGTGAGATATGAAAAAAAGCCGCTGAATTTGATCAACGCTTGAAGTATGTCGGTAAAATGCGATCCGGTGTCAGCCTGGCCGACAGCCTCCGCCACTCCTTCTCGAGCAGCATTCGCAGCTTGGGCTGTTGCAACTGCCACGTCCCCTGCCGGTGCCACGCCGGCGCCACCTCCCCCAAATAGTGTAGTCATTTGCTGTAATCCTACCAATCTTCCTAGACGTCTCGGCAAGGTGGAGAAGGCGAAATGTTCTGCTTGATAGAGCCCACGGAAGGGAAGGGCGAGGAGGTCACGCGGAGACGAGAGTATAGTTGTGGTGATGCTTGTCGCGTTTTCAAGTGATTGCACGGCGGTTGCGGTGGCAGCCGGGCTGTTCAAGATGCTTTCAGGGCCTTGCAGGGCAGACATGGTGGAATAATTCCGAATCTCTATCCCTCCGAGGGATTCGCGGTGATAAGAGGATCATCCGCCTTGGAGGCGGGAAGGGAAGGAAAGAGGGAATAGAAGGATAGGGATCACCAGGACAAGGTCAGAAATAAAAGGGAGTGTATAAAAAGTGTCCAAGGGGCTTCATAAACCCCCAGTCGAGCAGGACAGGTAAGGTGGAAGGAAATGAAGGAAGAGAATGAGATAGTTCGATCTTATGGAACCAACTTGTCATCCGCGCTGGCGTTGGGGGAGGAAGCACTAAACCCGCTTGGGACGGAGGGACTCGCACGTGCCTCCGCGATGGTCCTCCCTCTTTCCTCTTCCTGTTGACTTGTTCGCCCTACGGAGTTACTCAGTCCTCAACATGCAGGGTCTCTCATGGATCTTCCGGGGGCGTTGTATCACAGAGTATAGTTCAAAGCTTATCTATGACTTTCCCAACAAACATGTTGTGGTTATTGCCACCCAGATCTGAACCGAGGTTCTGTTTCAGGCGTTGAGGCATTTAGGCGCCAGAAGGAGTATACTATATGGTCAATGACGACAGACCAGACCCTATTGATTTTCCTGCCTCTATAACACTGGTCTAAATACGTAGGTGAAAGAGCAAGATGGTCAAATTCGTCAATTCATTTCATTTAATTATTCTCGTGGCGGAACTAACAAAGCCCTCAATACTTCCGAGCCGATTCACTTAGTTCCCCGGCTAACCCTGATCACAGTCTGTACATCTCACTGCGGCTCCGTGCCCCGTCGAAGATACAGGTGTTATCCAAAGGTACGTACTGCCGGGTAAGCACCTTCAAAACCTCCTGGGCGACAAGGCCACCCGTCAAAGCGGAGATGTTGTGGAGCTCGCCGGCTTCGGTGCGTCGTAGCTCCTGGACGGCATCCAAAATCCGTTGGTAGGCGTCCTCATCCACGGCCGATGGGTCATCGCGATTCAACGCACCGACGATGCGCGTAATTTGAGCGTTCCACGTCGTTTCGTCTTCCAGGGATTCGGCGGCACCCTTTTCTTGGACTTCGGTCACGACGCCGTCTAGCGCCTGGAACGCGACATAAATCGGCATCAGGGACTCCTCGTTGCCCAGCTGGTTACGAATGGTTTTGAGAGTATGTGCGTCGCCGTCCACGCGCGGGATAGCACGGCCGTTGATGACCTTGATGTGAGCAGCGTTCTTGCAGAAGACCTCGATCTCCTTTTCTTGGACTTCAAGAAATCGGCCTCCCTCCAACTGGGCCTCCAGCTTCCGAACAATGTTCGTGACCTCTTCCACGTCCTTCTTGGCCTTTGCTTTGTAGATGTTCTGCAGCGAAACGTAATCGGCTGATTGGGCCTTCATATCGGGGAGCGAGCCCGGAAGAGGCAAAACTTGATGTGTCTCGTAGAATTCTCGGACGGCCGCCGCGATGAACCAGAAATCCTTGGACTCCGGTTTTATGTTTTTGCACTCCTCCGCCTCGAAGATCTCGCGAAGCGAACTACGCAGGCTGAATGGGTTCAACGCCTTCAGCACCGCGGCAACCGCTTCGTCGTAATTCTCCTCGCCACCTTCCGGGTTATTAGTTCGTGCGCCAGATCGCACCAGCTCCCTGAACTCGGTCTTCTCCTTATAGTTGGAAGGGACTTTGCCGTCGTGCGTTTGCTTCCACTGCTCGAGATAATGTAGCAGCAATAGTAGGTACGGCACGTGTCCGTGCTGATGGTCGTCCATGCTATCAAGGCTACCGGCCCGTTCAGCAGCGGCCGACAGCTCGGGCCAGGGAGTGAGGAGACGAAGATCCTGCGTCGTCTCCGGGTCTGGGTGCGTTTCTACAATGGGAAAGAGTGGCGGCAACTGAACAGAAATGCTGGAGTAGAACCCGACAGAGCGCAGATAGAGCACGGGGATGTTGTATTCCCTCGCAGCATCACAGACGGCATCCAGCGACGAACGCTTGATCGGCCCCGAAATCACTACCAGCTTGTGCAGCGGCAGAAACCCGGGATCGGGTAAGAGTTCCGTGACAGGCTGCGATAATCTTCATCAGCATACACGTCTCTCGCTTGCTCGGTTTAGGACGAGTGTAGGCAAGATACCTTTGAGTGGAAGCTCCCATCTACATCCGGATTCAGCTCCTTCAACAACCGACAGGTCTCCTCGGCTCGAGATTTGCCCAGACTCTCGTGCTCGAGAAAGAAATTCACCCCCAGATCGGCTTCGGTGACAACGGCGGGATCGACAATCGTGAATCCTCCAATGCCCGGTAAGACGAGGTTCTTGAGGGTCTCCACCCCCGCTACGCCAGCCACGCCAGAGTCCTGGGCGGTCCAGGGCCCGTCGTTGTTGATCAACAGCACGCGGGAGTCTTCGAGAGCTTGCTGGCCACTCGCAGCCCACAGACGCAGTTGCCGGTCATATTTTCTTTCTTTGGAAGAAGGCCCGACCAGGGCACTGGGGAACTCGTCCGTCATGAGGGGTACAGATGACGGGACGAAGATGGAACGAAGAGGCGGAAATGGAAGTGAAAGGATGAGAAGGGACAAAAGGCCGAGTAGATAGAGATAGGCCAGGTCGACAGATTCAATCAGTATGACCCACTCCGGTGAACCGACGAAGACTGGCGATTGCCTGGAAGGTGATTGACTGTTGATGACCTCCCGATGCGCCGTGTAGAACCGCCCGCCCGTCACCTGACGCGAGATTGTGGCCTGAGGCTGCCAAGGCCTATGACGACACTTCTTCATACTCGCGCCTAATCGGGGAAAGTGTATTGATGTTGCTTGGCATCGAGGTGCGTGGCCCATATAGATACTGATAGCCTTCTCATTGCTTTTCTAGCTTTAACGCCGTGTCGACTTAGACTAACCTGAGTTATTTTTGTTATTAAGCTAGACTCTCCGTGTTCTGCCCCTCGCCACCTCTTTTTACTATAGTGGGTTAGGATCATTCCTTATTAATTCTAAGCCGTCCTTTAATGGATCTTTTCTTCTCTTAGTGGAGTTTATATTACAGTTATAGTAAGTAATACTTATAGAATAAGATTAGAATAGACTGATATATAGTATAGATTATATAGGTAGGTCGCGTGGATTTGGATCGTGATATAAGAGATTAGCAGGCTCAAACTGGAGCATTACTAACTAGTGTAGGAATTTGGGGTGCCAGGGGTAGGCTACCGAAGTGGAAGAAAAATGAATGAATTGCTTGACTCATTGAAGCTTGAATGAATTCTTACTTGAATGCTAACTAGGGGGTAGGAAGGCCCTTTTTTGTCTTCAATATCACGTGGTCTTCATGGCCGATTTCATGGCGAATACCGCTTATTTTCATGGAACCTTCCGCTTCATATAAAGGCTTTCGGAACTTGCCTTTAGCGAGGGTTTGGCGGATTGCTCGAAGCACCTGATTCTTCTACAACTAGCTCGCGAATAATCAGAGAGTACGACGGTTGCAGTCCACAACAATTTCGCACTGTCGGGCTTTTCCCTTGCAAATCGATCCCCAGATACATACGTGGCTGCGGGCCGAAATTGAAAAAGGACAGGGCGGTGCTCCTGCTCCTCCTTTTCAGCAGAGTCTCCCAAATGTGCCCAGGATGGCTCGATATTCTTTGCGCATGGTGCACCAGGTGAGTAGAGCGAAAGTGACTCAATATCACCAAAGTAGTACTCATCATCTTGGGTGTGCAACCCACAACAGAGTTGTTCTGCGGTCCAATATATTTCCAGAAGATTGCTCATTCGGCGCTTTTGAGTTTCAGGGTCACTTATATCTTTCATGAACCGATGCAGACGCCCAAACGGGCTGATCATTCTGCGTGCCTTGACTTCGAGGGCGTCATCTCGCAATTTCATGGTGTGTTCGCCCAATGATGGATTCTTGTTCAAGAAGAGGTCGGGGCCGGTGTCGATGAGGTGGAAAAGTGTCAGTCGCCGCCAGTTGGCAGCATCGTAGGAGTTTACTGGGAGATAGATCAGCATAACCCTAGGAATTGGAAAAACATTATCAAAAGGGAAGCTGATCATTTTGACACCATCGCCACATGAATTGAATCTGAGACCTAGATGGTAAAAAGAGATCAAGATTGTTGTTGGAAGGCATGGGGGTGCAGTCATCCGTCAGGAAGAAAAAGGGTCTTTCACGACATCCTCCCAAACTGGCTTGGCCAATATGGCCGCTGCAAGTACTTTGGGAAGGTTGCAGGAGGCAAAGGGATTGGGTCCCAGTTGGTCCACCAAGGATTTTCAGTCCATCTGCATGCAGTATCCACTCAAGTGTTTCACGAGTTCGTCCTTTTCTTCGTTGGAGAGATAATCGAGGATCATTGGGCGATCAACACAGTAATCCCTCACCCAGGCGAAAATCTCGTGGTCGATAGTGGATGCAAGGGCATTGTGGGGTTTTAGCTTCCCAATAGGCCGCCCTACTGTGCCCGTGAGATAGGCTGGAAGGTCCCCATAGTGGTTCTTGAAAGGACTGGGCGTGATGGAACTCTCAGGGAGCATTTTGGGCGGCATCTTTTCATCGTTTCCACAGGACGTCTTGTTGGACTCGCTTTCCTGTTCTCCATTGTCCTGGGACCGCGTCGAAGTCAGCATTAGGGAATAAAAAGGAAGCCCGCCGAGGCTCTAGGATTGGAATGAACAACCGCACAACGAGAAGATACCAATTCAGACTTATCGACGGGTGTCTCAGGACTTTTATCTTCCTGCTTGGCTTCTCCTAAAACCTGCTCCGCTGGGTTGTCAGAGGTGGACGGACGGTCTTTGGCCTGGCCTAACAGTAAGTACGGATATAAACTCGTCACCTTCGAGTAGACAAAGGAGGTTGGCTAATATTATACCCTGCACTTGTCTCTAACTGGGGAGCTGGGTGCAGGCGTTTCTTTTCGTTTTGTCGTCATTTTGTTTATTCTTCCGCGTTTCGGAGGCATCTAGGATAGTAAAGAGGAAAGGCAGGTGAGAATGGGACCCAAAAACACAGAAAGTGTATAAGGCAAGGACTAAGAAAATTGAGTGACAGATGTCAGAGTTCCAGTTAGGAGATGGGGCATGTACTGTTGATCAATCTGTGGTCGGTACTAAGAACAAAATTACTGCCTTGTCCCAAGAGAGGATTGGGTTTCCTTAGGAAATATTACACACTGGCCAAGTCCTCTAACAGAAGCCAACGTCTGCCAGGCTTTCGCTTGAGTCTGGAACGATCTTTGGTTTATTCTCCTTGTCCCCGCCTACTTAGGCCGTGTTTTTGTCCTCGGCAGCAAACCATGCACACCAGATGAGTTGTTCTGGATTGGTAACTATATGCGTACATTCGGTGACTCTATAGCTACGGGTATAGGCCGAATTCTTTTATTATTCTCTATTAGAATTTCTGGGGTGTCTTTTCTTTTCTTTCTTAATTCTTTTTTTTTTTTTTTTCCAGATGTTCTAAAATGGAAATTGGAAAATGAAAGACAGAAAAAAAGATGAAGAATAAAGAGAAAGCAAACTAATATAAAGTTCTCTTGTCTTTTTTCTTTCTTCCGCTAATCACTAGTGAGCATGCATCCTACAGATTTGAGAAAAAAGAAAATGAAACAAAGGAAAGAAGAAGAATTAAAACCCCCAACATCAGAGATCAGGATCCGTGAATGTTTGCCTTAGGACCATTCCCCATAACCAAATCTGTCCATAATGGCTTCACGCTTTAATTGTGTCAGAGATACTGTAGCAAGCGCAAAGGGGACACCAAAATGCTGGTTTCTTACTACCCAAATAAGCCCTGCAAATACATTCCCTCAAAAAAAGTACAAAAAGTTTCTTCTGGGCGAGGTCTTAACTACTCTGATGTTCTTTTGAGGGACAAAATGTTATGTAAACCTGTTACCTGATCTCCCACCTCAGCATCTTTCCTCTCTTCTCCAAAAAATATCCTTGCCCTGACTATCTCTTTTCACTCCCATCTTTCTCGAGAACTACCTGCTGTTCCTCCTTATCATTTCTTGGTTAAACATACCCTTGCTCTTTGCCATAACTAGTATTTTCCCTGTGGGCCTCTCTAAACGAAGAAGAAATGATTTGCAGAGTTGTTAGTTAGCACAAAAGCGAGTCAACTCACATTCTGGTGGAATGTGCGATCCGACTCGGGGGTATCCTTGTTGTAGATTCGGTCATAAAATGTTTATAACGACAGTCATCAAGCGCCTACTCCATGATAAAAGAGTGGATATGCTCAAAGTAGCCGGGCTCGACCACACTGTCGTTGTGTGCGCCGTTCGTGAGCGTGCGCCAGAACTTGCGACGTGACTTGCAGATAGCATACAGCTGGGTCATGTTGAATGGTCTGCGTAACGTACAGGCAGGACCTCCTCGCTAGCCCAATACTGGTGACAGAAGCGGGCTAGATACCGCGCGGGAGGGAACACCCTGAGGCATGTAAGGATACAAGTATAGGAGGGGGATCATCTGCCGCCGCTTGCCCTAACTGTGCTACATGGTTCTACTTCTACAAGCAAGTCGTCTACGAGACTGGTCAGATGGAAATTACATACAAATAAAATTATAGACACGGCATAAACTAATAGTTAGAGAGGGCCACGGCCATGGTGGTATACAGTCCTCATTCTATCACACAATTTGGCTCTCCGGAGGCCCCAAGTAGCTCTCGCGGACACCACCCAAGTCGACGACCACCTTCTGGAAGACAACACCCGGCTCGACGGCCCACAATTTCAGCTTGTTCTTGCTGCCCCCTCCAGATATCTCATGTCTCGTCGTATTTGTCCACACGGCGTTGCTGACGGTCTGGCCCCAGTTGGACGGGAGAGTGCCCAGTGGCGTAGAGGGAACAAACTGCACAATCTCAGGCTCGGCGTCGTTGAAAGCGATCGCGTATTTCAGAGGCCGGGACGGGTTTGTGTTGAGGGACGGCCCGAGATAGACAGTAGCCTTTGCCGTTGTAACATTTGAGAAGATATACATATCGTATTCCAGCCGGGGAGACGAAGGCGGCTGTTGGGTCTCCGCCAGGGCCGGAAGCAATGTCACCCCTGAAAGCGTGCGCCCATATCCGGGTACCACAGCGTAGGATGTGTTTCCTGCAGAAGTGTTTCGGGACGTGTGCTCTGCTTCGATGCTAACCGTACCGTCCGACTCAACAAACCCGCGGAATGAGGCAGGCGCCGACGTCTTGTTCACTGGAAGCTGGACGATAGGCATATCAAAATTGCCATAGTCATCAGAAGCCACCGTCACGTTGATAAGTGCCATGCTCGAGCCCGCAGGTGCTTTGTCCCAATCGACAGACAGTTGCACTCGAATGTCAGTGTTAGGCCCAGAAGGCGAGATCATACCGGAGGAGGGTGTCGATTTGACCCAAGAATCATGAGGGCTGACCGTGAACTGGAATCCCTCTGTACCGCGCGAATATACCTCAATCCATCTGTTCGGTCCGTAGGGATCAATTGGCGGTAGAGTCAGCGTGTTGCTGGACAAGGAATGCCACCGGTCATCTCCAGACACCGATGCATTGCTACCTTCGACGGACACACCCATGTTTCCAGCGAGGCTCTCTTCAAGGAGTTGAGTGTAGGCCAGAGGAGGGAGCGTGTTTCTCATTGGTTGTTGCCTGATGTGAATCGTTAGCACGCGCCTTCTTGACCATGGCATGCGGATACAAACCAGTAGTCATATCCGAGATGAGTCTGGTCCATAATATGCATCCATTTCCCATCCAAGAGATTATGATACCGCTGGGTTAGCTCGTGATCCTCTTTAAAAAGTTTCAGGGCTTTTTGCGCGAGGGCATTGGCACTGGTCCGTCGCTGTCCCGCGTATAGATTGTTCTTGCCAGCAGTGATGTGGATGTCGGTCACGACATATCCGGCCATGCAGGGGTGCAATACCATTTCGAAAAACGCAGGACGTGCGGCCGGCCGAAGACTGTCATAGACCTGCTGAGCATCCTTCACAAGTTTCTCCCACCCCAGCAGAACATTGTCTGCCTCGTTGTAGTTGACCAGGCTGAACGTCTGTGGGCTGAGGAGCTCATACTTCCGTCGGGCGGCATACATGCCATATCGGTTCATGATGTCGCCCGTCTTCTTAGCTATTGGGCTGCCAAACTCGCGAGCGGCCCAAAGCGTAAGCCATTCAGACGTGCTGTCAGGGGAGGACCAGCGCGGCGTATCATACGCCAGGTCCATGAAATGGCTCAGGGGCAATTCCTGTGCTCATTAGCTTACAATTCCATCCAAACAGTTCAGGACCTCTTACCAGTCCCTTGAGATCTCCCATGTTGACTATCCAAATCTGTCGCGCATCGCGCTTATATGCTAGATGCATCTGTTCCCACGTCTTCTGGAGGGAGATGGTGTTGATCCATTTGTAGTCACGGGGATCACCGACGTAGTCGAAATGGTAGTAGACACCGGCGCCAGCCTCTCGGCCTGTCTCGTTATCCACAGGCAATCGCTGGATATTGCCCCAGTTGTCGTCAGCCCAAAGGAGAGTGATATCGTCCGGGACACGCAGACCGTCCTGGAAATAGCCACCGACTTCCTTGTACAAACACCACATCTGAGGAATCGACGAAACGTCCGACACATTGAACACATCCGACAGGACTTGCTGCTGAGTGTTGACAATATCTCCGAGAGATTTGGCAGTGATCGTTGGAGAGGCGACATCCCCAAGCCCACGCATACCCAGCGTGTAGAGGCTCTCGAGATCCTTTGTTCGCTCAGCCCCTTCTTTGAAGAATGCAGTAACATTTTCTTGATTGGTATCCCAATTCCAGTCGCCACTCAACAAGAGGTGCTGTTCCTTCGTCCAGCGCATCATCGGCTCGGTATGGCTAGTGCCCATAACAATACCATACTCATCTGCACTAGGTGAGTTTCGGGGATCGTCCAGGTGAAATATGTTATTCCACGACGCGGGCCAAAGGTAGTTGGCACGGAGACGAAGGAGGAGCTCGAAGACATGGGAATGGAAGTCAGCATTGAACCCCGGGCCGTACTTTCCCTCGGGGTAGTTTGCATTGATCCAGTTCGTGATAGCCGGCTGTTCGTCGTTGATGAAGATACCACGGTACTTGACAGACGGAGAGCCCTGGGTCTTCTTCTTCATCAACGCGTAAATTTGCGGGTGTTGCGCCGGGGCGGAATCAGCAAACCAGTACCACGGCGAGACACCAATCTGCTCGGAAATATCATAGAGACCGTAGATCGCACCACGCTTATCGCTTCCCGCGATGACCAGGGCGTTTGCAACGCCGTCGATGGGGTTCTTGACAAGTTCCGTCTGGAATGCCTCCCACTTTCCCTCTGTTGAATTGACGTCGATCTTGCCACTGTTGATGAGAGAATCGAGAAGCTCCGAGTGTCCAATTGTGCCAACGATAATGGCCGTTTTCGCATGATACGAGTTCGAAGTTGTGCCATTGAGCAGGTGCCGTGTCAAGTTCGTCCCAGTGACGCGACCGAAATCCGCAGCAAGATCACCAGCAGCTCTGATGACCCCAGGCCAGTCATCTCCGTCTAGCAGTATCACACCAGGAGTGCCTTTCCCACCAAGCCTGACCGAGTCCTTTCCGCTGTGGAAAGCGATAGTAGGTTCCTGGGCGAGAGCATTGACGGCTCGGGCGGCGCAAAGAGCCGTGAGCAGGGCCGAGACGAGCATTGCATTCCGGATACGACAAGTCGTGGTGGACTACCCGGCACACAAACAGAGGGGATCGTCAGGGCCATGTCGATTATATATTCGTTCTGGATAATCCCGAATTTACCCCCAATGCCGCGAGGTCATTTCCCCAGACGGCCAAGAGAGCAAGCCATCACCATTCCCGTAGACTAACGCCGAGCCTGGATATTTCCCTGTTGTCATGTCATCAATCCTGGCATGAAGTGATAGCGAGACGTTTAGTTTAGGCTAAATGAGATGCGGAATCGCGATGAATTGAGGGGACTGGGGTAGAACGAGCCAAGACGAGAGTGATGTGGGGCTCCGGAGAGAGTCTATGTAGAGTCCTCAACATGGTTTCTCTTGTCATATACGTAAAGTATTCGCCACACTCACAAGTCAGGCAGTTTGGCCGAGTGGTCTAAGGCGATAGACTCGAATTACGATATCTATTGGGTTCGCCCGCGCAGGTTCGAATCCTGCAGCTGTCGGTTTATTTCTTTTAGTTTTTATCAGAATCCTTATACCATCGTGGCGACATGATAGATATCTCTGGAGTAGGTGTACCGCGCCCATACTTCCTTTTTGCCCACTAGGAGTGTGTGAAATTTTCAATGACAAGCATACACAGTAGACTGATGGTTTGTGGCCGAACTGCCCGCAGCCTACCCTGCCTGGAAGGTAGTAAGCTAATGATATAGAACCGACTTTGTGTTCCATCTTTGGCCTTTCCCTTATATAGCCAGATAAAACTACATAGGTCTTAAGTTAGACAGTTTGGCCGAGTGGTTAAGGCGACAGACTCGAACTGACCAATCAGCGTCACGCAATCTGTTGGGTTCGCCCGCGCAGGTTCAAATCCTGCAGCTGTCGATTCTTTTTTTGTCTTTCATCGAATACTCCACCACCTGTATGGTTCATAGTGTCTTAGATCAATCAGATGGTAGATACTCGTGCATACATACAAGCAACGACTTAACATAATTAATTAATCGAATCAATAGCCATCATCAACCAAAACCATACCTGTATAAATCTGTAAAACTATACTACTAAAGTCTTTTATATTCTTATTTATTTATATAATATGGTTTAGTACAAGAAAACACGCTGATTTCCATAACTACCTTAATATAAACTGGGTATAGCGTATCTAAAATGTTTAAGGTAGTAATGCGCGGCGCGGAAAGATGTCTAAAGACCACACGCAATTCTGATCTTTCCACTGTTACCGACAATTACTCCGTACAACTAGGTAGTCAACTACCATACAGAGTACGACTACGAAAATAATCCGTCGAAGTATTTCTACTGAGCGGAGAGGAGAGCCCCGACCGCGATGGGCCCCGTTCCCCCGCCATGTGGTGCAGTTCCTGGGTAAGTTCGACCTTCCCTCCCCAATCTGGTATCTGCAGCCGCTAGCAATTGTGACTCCTACTTATTAACCCCCTGCTAGACTCCGGTTCTTGCGCCTCGTTCCTCCTCTCTCCTCACATCTCCGTCCACTCCGTCCACCCTTTCTGCGCCCCTCCTTCTCATCCCCTCGTGCCCCGCTTCGTCCCGCCACCTGCCGTCCTCAATCCACGTCCACAATGGCCAACATCATCGAGGAAGCCAAGCGCGCCGCTGGTAAGACCGCCGTCGAGAATCACTACCCCAAGGATGCCAAATACGTCGGCATTGGCAGCGGTTCCACTATCGTCTACGTCGTCAAGGCCATCAAGGAACTCGGCATCGACACCTCCAACACCAAATACATCCCCACCGGCTTCCAGTCCAAGCAACTCATCCTCTCGCACGGCTTGACTGCCATCGATTTCGACTCCATCCCCGAGGGAACCGTCTTCGATGTTGCCTTTGACGGCGCCGACGAGGTCGATGACGATCTCAACTTGATCAAGGGCGGCGGCGCCTGTCTGTTCCAGGAGAAGATTGTTGCTCTCCAGGCCAAGGAGTTCATTTGTGTCGCAGGTCAGTAGGGAGAGGGAATTGCCCTGTGAGAGCCATGAGAGGGACAAGATAACTGACCCCGTTGATAGACTCGCGCAAACTCCAATCCCGTCTCCTGTCCGGCTGGAAGTACATCCCCATCGAGGTGGCCCCGTTCGCCGCCCATCGTGTTGTCTCCGCGCTCAAGGAACTCGGCAGTATTAACCCTGCCGTGCGCTTGAGCCCTGCTGCCCAACCCAACACTTCCATGGAGGGTCCCCTCAAGACCGACCAGGGATTCTACATCGTCGACGCGCCCTTCCAAACCCTGCTGACGAAGGCGGACGTGGCGGCCGGTCAGGACGGCAGCGGCAAGGGCGGGGTCTGGGAGGTCGAGGGGCTCTCTCAGGCCATCAAGCTGATCCCCGGCGTCCTGGACGTGGGTATCTTCTCCGGCCTGACGGGCCCGCAGGCTCAAGCACAGGGTGGTATTGGAGGGCAGAAGCCCGTCGCCGCCTACTTTGGTATGCCCGACGGTTCCGTGTCGGTCAGAAAGGCCGCTTAGGGACAGAGAGATAATTTTTTCCGATTACATGAGTTACGCTGGTGGATGAAGATACGGGGAAGAGATTTAAAGATGATACCATGTAGATATGAGCATAAATTTGGATATCCTTTTTGCATGATCAAGATACGGTGGAGAGAAGTAAAGATAGAGGACTACAAGGAGGTCGTTCAGGTCCAAGACCTCATGGCTAGTTATAAGCAATCACAACATTCATTATAGCGGCGACTTACTTGCGATTATTTATTTAGCGCCCTTCCCCTTCGCCTCCGTCTCTCCCAGCTCTCGCACGTAGATTGCAACCGTGCCCTCAGCCACGTCGTCCTTGCCATCTTCAAATCCGGGGCTGATGGCCACCGCCAGATACTTTCCGTTGCTGCTAAAGTCCACCGCGGCCACGCTCGACGGGTACTTCTGGTACTGCCGGATTCTCCTCTTCGCGATGCCATCCCACAGAGCGACCACCCCGTCCCCGCCGCCCGACGCAAAGGTGCCATGAACCGGATGGAACGACAGCGAGTTCACCGGGAACACCACGTCCACATCATCCGCCGTCTGTCGATGACACTTGAACGCGTACTTCCGCGCCTGCGACTCGGCGGACGGGTCGAACCACTCCACCGCCACACGCCCTTCGATGCTCGACGACGCATATCCCGCATCGTCCGGCATGCAGGCCACGCTGCGCGTCATGAACTTGAGACTGCTCTCCCGCCGCTGCCACGGCTCCACCTCGACCTTGTTCGGCACCGCCCCCTCCGCCTGCGCCGTGAGCAGCGCCAGGGCTTTCAGATCGTAGATATTCAGCGCGCGCGAGGCCATGGCGACGACCAGTTTCGTGGCGGTGAGGGACATGGAAAAGGGCTTGGAGGGGAGGGGGATGATCGCGGGTATGGAGTCGGTGCCGTCGCTGCGGTGCACATGTAATGTCGAGTCCCAGGACGCCGAGATCACCAGGCTGTGTTCCTTGCTGTAGACAACGCTTCGGACGCCGGCGTCGTGGCTGCTCAGTACTGTTTGGGTCGACGAGGCTATGTCGATTCTGTATGCTGTTAGCACCACATGCCCGGTAGTCGTCCGATGGAATGGCACTCACTTCTTGACGTCCCAGTCCAATCCAGCCGTGTAGATCTCATCCTCGTTTGCGCCAAAGCACACGTCCAGAACCGGGGCGCGGTGCTCGAATGTTTGTAACAGCTTGCCCTCCCCAACATTTCCGTTCTCGTCGCGCAGTTCGTACAGGTAGACGTTCTTGTCCCATGACGATACCACGAATCGCGTCGAATTGGGATCGGGGGAGAACTTCAGCGCCGAGATGGCGTCGGACGGCGGTGAAGCGACGGTGAATTGATCTGAGAGACGATGAGCATTCCCGGCACTCTTTCATAGATCAGCAGGGGACTTACTTGATGCCATGATTTGGGACAAAGGAGGAGAATTGGCGCGCTGCGTCTGGGGACGTGGATCGGCCGGCGTCATCGAAGCTTCGTTCTTTCAGGCCGTTTTCTGCCCGCCACCACCGCCTTTGGAGATTCTCCCCGCCATTATCGGCCGGCTTCGAGATCCTCCCCTCAACTTCTGCAGTTGATTATCCGATCTCCTCCTTCTTCTTCTTCTTCGGTGCTTCAATATGCCCTTTGCACAGCTTGTCATCGGTCCCCCCGGTGCGGGCAAGTCTACGTACTGCAATGGAATGCATCAGTTCCTCGGGGCGATTGGCCGCAAATGTTCGATCGTGAATCTGGACCCCGCAAATGATAAGACGTCGTATCCGTGTGCGCTGGACGTCCGCGATCTCGTTACGCTGGAGGAGGTCATGAGCGAGGACCATCTGGGTCCGAATGGGGGCATTTTGTATGCCATGGAGGAGGTGGAGGAAAACTACGAGTGGCTGGAGGAGGGGTTGAAGGAGCTCGGAGGTAGGCGCATTCTTGCGATGCATATCGATATTGCTTCATCTACTGACGAACTATATTGGTGGTTATAGAGGATTATGTTCTATTTGACTGTCCTGGACAAGTTGAGATCTTCACGCATCATTCGTCACTACGCAATATCTTCTTCAGATTACAGAAATTGGGGTATCGAGTGCGTATACTTCTTTCCCTCATCTCACGGTATTTGGAACTCTACTAACAAGAAACAACAGTTGGTCGTGATCCATCTAATTGACTCCTACAACCTCACCCTCCCTTCGATGTACATCTCCGCCCTCCTCCTCTCCCTCCGCGCCATGCTCCAAATGGACCTCCCCCACCTCAACGTCCTGACCAAGATCGACAACCTCTCGAACTACTCGCCCCTCCCGTTTAATCTAGACTTCTACACCGAAGTGCAAGACCTCACGTATCTTCTTCCGCATCTCGAATCCGAGTCCTCCCGCCTGTCGCACGAGAAATTCGGACCGCTGAACAACGCCATCGTTGAACTCGTGGAGGAATTCGGGCTGGTTGCCTTCGAGACCCTGGCTGTGGAAGATAAGAAGAGCATGATGAGTCTCCTGCGCGTGATCGACCGAGCGAGCGGGTATGTGTTTGGGCCGGCGGAGGGCGCCAACGATAGTATCTGGCAGGTCGCTGTCCGGGAGGGACTCGGGACGATGGATGTGCGCGACGTCCAGGAACGGTGGATCGATGCTAAAGACGAGTACGATGCGAAGGAGCTCGAGGAGCTGGAAGCCGAGGCGAAGGCGAAAGAGGAGGCTGCGCGAGCTGCGGGGGCTACCGCGCCGGCTGATGACTTTGGGGACGATTACGGTGACGATTTCGGGCGAGGGCCGATCCCCGACGGGGGTGTGAAGGTGGTGCGCAAATCATGACATGACATCTTGCTCGTTTCTATACTATACATGTGTATCATAGGGTATCTTCTAATGACTTTTAAAAAACCTCGCCCAATCATGACTGATGCTTCGTTCTTAACCATCCTCGCTTGCCTCGTGTAATCAATCATCATCACTCTCCATGTCCACGTCCTCATCCTCCCCATTCCCCTCCTCATCATCCACGACCACCGCACCAGAACCCGGATCCTCCCCCAACTCACCAACCAAATCCCCCAAAACCCCCACCTCCTCGGCCTCGCGCAACCGCACAATCTCCCTCCTGGCGCGCCGAATCGCCTCCTCCTCCGCCTTCCGCATCGTCCCGGAGACCCTGATCACGCGAAAAACGCACGGTCTCGTCAGCGCCGGCCCCGCGCCTTTCGAGCGGCTCGGGTTGCCGTATTCAGGTACGTGTGACATGTATGTGAGGGCTGTCCAGACGAGACGGAAGGAGGCGCGGGGACAGCGGATTATTGCGGTGGATGTTGCGGGGGAGAGGTATTTTACTATGATACCACCAAATACACGTATTAGTTATGTGGGTTTAGAATACTATAGATCAGGGAATACATGATGAAGATGAATAAAGGAGGAGGAGGAAACATACCGCTCACACCACCAGCCCCAACACCACCGAGTCGACCGATGCCCCAATCGCCAAATGTTTCGGCGACTTCTTCGCGCACCATCTTGGCCAGGAGGCCGGGCGTTAGCGCGTCGGATGTCGGCGCGTGGATCTGGATCTGGGATTGTGATTTCGAGGAGACATTTTTGTGCTGTGTTGTTGTTGAGGGCCACGAGGATGGGTCGGGGTAGAGGATGTCGAGAAGGAGGTAGCGGTGTTTGAGGCGGACCATTGTATCGGGATTGACTGTGTGGGGAGGTGATTGAGCTTTGGTGGTTGGGTGAGTCGGTAGGTATGTAGGTGAAGAGGTTGCGCGAGGATTAGAAAAGTCGAAGAGCTTGTTTGAAGGGAGAATTGAAGGTTGATTGATGGAGTATGAAGTCCGGCAGGTCAGGCTTTTCGCCAATCCGAAGTGGGGAAAGCGGCAGATCTTCGTCCCCTTCCAGAAGGGCGCCAGAAGGACTCAGTCCGCCGGAGGGACTAGGGACATTCGACTGTATACTACACTAGGATTACAACTACCAGACTCAATAATAAACATTGAATTGAACGGTCAACTGCCGTCTTGTGATTCGTCTAAAACCAGATGCTTACTGCACCATGCTCAGTTGCGTAGAATTCATCAACCTTATCAGCTGGTCATGCCACATGTGCACACTATATTGTATGTTGGAAAAGGAAAAAAAAAAAAAAGGAAATCAAATGCAAAACGCAAGCCATCATAACTCCAACGTCAGATAACATGACGGATTTTGACGAAATTACCAGCATCCCACACTGGCCACTTCCACCGCATAAGAAAAAAGGAAAATCAAAATATTAATAATTCGGTATAGGTAATTAGAGGTTGACCTCGACACGGCCTTCCGAGCCACCCTTCTGGAGGGCGGGGAGAAGGTAGGTGATGTCGTCCCAGGGGTGACGGTACAGGCCGGTACGCAGACGCTTCTGGTCGAGGTAGTGGGCAATCAGACCCATGCTACGGCCGAGAACGAAGAGACCGTTCAGGACACCCATGCGCATGTAGTCCTCAACCTCCTCGGGGGAGAAAGCACCGCAGTTGCGCATAAGGTCGACGAAGCAAACAGCGACACAGCCGTCAACGTTCAGGATCAGGTTGTCTTTCTTGGAGGTGGTGACGGTCTCAACAGCGATGGCGTAGTCGAGCAGCTTGGTGCTGGGGAAGTGCTTCTTGGCGTACTCCTTGACCAGCTCGACACGCAGATCGGGGTTGTTACGGGACTTGATGCGGTGACCAATACCGGGGACTAGGAAGGTAGGTTAGCTAAGCAACTTTCACCGGTGCAGTTGAAGAGAGTAAGAAACTTACTCAGCTTGTTCTCCTTGCGCATGCCGTCAACGAAGTCACGGGGGCTGAGACCCTTGTCAAAGGCCTTGGTGAACTCCTCAGCGGCACCGTCAAGGGCACCACCGAAGCGGGAACCGATGGTCAGCAGACCGGAGACCAGAGCACTGATCAGGTCCTTGCCGGCACGGGTGGTGATGATGGTGTTCATGGCACCGGACACGGCGGGACCGTGATCGGCAGTGAGCATGAGAACCATCTCCAGGAACTTGCTGGCGAAGCGGGGCAAGCGGCGACGGAACCACAGAAGAGACATGACACCACCGATACCAATGTCCTCCTTGAAGACATCGGAGATGGGCATACCGGCGTACAGGAGCTCCTGGCCACGGTCGTCGGAGATGGTGGAGATGAAAGCAGCGGGCTTACGGACGAGACCCAGCTCCTGGGCCCACGAGTAGTCAATGGGGATCTTGGGAACAGCGGGCTCGGGCTGGGGCTTGATGACACCCTTCTGGACCTCGGCGTCGTAGACCTCCTTCAGAACCTGGGGCAGGTCCTCGAAGGTCTCGGGAACGTGGATACCAGCCTCGCGCATGGCCTGGTTCTTGTTCACAGCGGTCTCCAGCTGGGAGTTGGCAGAGGCACCGGCGTGACCGAACTGAACCTCGGTCTTGAACATGCTGGCGCAGGTACCGATGGCCCAGGCGACGATGGGCTTGGTGATGGTACCGTTCTTGACGGCCTCGATGACACGGTACTCCTCAACACCACCGACCTCACCAAGCAAGAGCAGGATCTTGCACTCGGGCTCGGCCTGGTAACGGAGCAGGTGGTCGATGAAGGTGGTACCGGGGTAACGGTCACCACCGATGGCGACACCCTCGTAGACACCGTCGGTGTTCTGGGAGATGATGTTGTTCAACTCGTTGGACATACCACCAGACTTGGAGACGTAACCAACGGAGCCCTTGCGGTAGAGCTTGGAGGCAACGATGTTGTCCATCATACCACCGGTGTTACCGATCTTGAAAGCACCGGGCTTGATACCTCCGACGGTAGCGGGACCAATGATGGTGATGCCCTTCTCCTTGGCGGTAACCAGGATCTCACGAGCACGCTGTACAATTCGATTAGCTGGGGTTCTCCATTCGAGAGCTTCATTCATCACATACACGCTCGGGGACACCCTCGGCAATGATGGCAATGGACTTGATCTGGGGACACTGCATCAACTCCATGGTGGAGCTGTAGACGGAGCGGGAAGAGGCGAAGTTGACAACGGTGTCAACGTCGGGGTGCTTGGCCATGGCCTTGGAGACATCCTGGTAGACGGGCAGGAGGGTCTCGCTGGTACCCCAGTACCTGTATACGGGGTCAGTATCTCATTCGGGGGGGGGGGGGAGGTATTCCATACATCTTGCTCACGAACTGACCACCGAAGGTGTAGATGATACCGGCGACGGAGGGCGTGCTACGCTTGCAGATGAAGTCGAAGTCGAGCATACCCTGGACAGCACGGGGCTGCATACCACTATGATGACCGTCAACTCCTGTCCTTTGGCCCGTATCCTCGAAGTTCCGGGGCACTTACTAGACGAAACATCTTGTCTTGTTGTGGAAGAGGGTGTGGCTGAGAGGGGAGAGCACTCGGCTGGGGGGTTCGAAGCGGGTGATGTTGTCGTTGGCGTTAGAGCCGCCGGCGCTGACCAGAGGAGCAGAAGCAGGCATGATGATCGATTACTCTGTCAATTCGGGGAGAGTCAGCATTTGGTGTGCAAAACAATGACGACGGTGGATATCCGCAAGCAACAGATTGATTGCAATGACTCTTCACATACCTGTCAACAGAGCTCTAAACACAATTCGTTAAAAGGGAATTAAAAGTATTATTATGATAGAGAGTAAGAGAGGAAGAGGAGAAGTAGGTAGAGGAGTAAGTTGCAATAATGACAGCAACCTAGGAAGAAGGAGGGGGGAAGTATGGGAGAATGGGAGAGAGGAAAGGAGGAAAATGACAATAAACCCAAGAGATGGAGAAAAGTAGAATTGGAGGGGGAGGGAAGAGAATGGATGAAGTGGATTTGATGGGAAAGAAATGGAGAAAGTCGAATGGATGGGAGCAGAGCAGGAAAAAAATAATGCTAATAATAATAGTTCGAGGGCAATACAGCTGTAATTTTGAAAGGAGGAAGAAATAATAAAATAATTAAATAATAAAATCAATTAAAACTCTCCGACTTAAAAAAAAAAAAAAAAGGAAAAAAAAAAGAAAACAATGGAGGGGCAACGATATCGGGATTGCGATGGGGTCAGGCATGCTCGGCCTGTACGGTATCGTACCTTGGAAACTCCAGTCTTTTTGGCTGGGTCTTGCACCAGTTGGGGGAAAGCGTCAACGTACGCAGTTGAAACTAGCGAGGAGATAATAATAACTGTTGGGGCGATCCGACGGCGGCCAGGCACCCGAATCTAATGGATTTCCGTAATGTGAAGCTGGTGGACGGAGTACGGAGTTTGGCTACGTACTGTAGGTACTTACTGTATAGTTAAGAGAAGTATACAAACTACCGAGTACATCCAGTCCTAGGGAGGATCCTCAACAAAGTCTTGCCGCCTGCTCGCTCGGGCTGGACACCGCTGAAGATGAGCTCGGGCGGCCCCGTACTCCGTAATACGGCGAATATCTCGTCCCTGCCCACCTGGAGGTGTTCCGGTTGGGACCAGCGCAGTGGAGATCGGCTCCCAAATGGTGCAGGGACGGGGCCGATACGCAGCGCCCTGGAAACTGGAGACGCCACCAGACTAGCTGTCGGAGGACTGTCCTTCGAGGCGGTGCTCACCGACTCGACTCGATCATGCGCGGGTCGGGGCACTGGTCATGACGCCTCAGGCATCATATTGCCGGATCGGTTAGGAGCTGAGGCCCTTTTCCAGTAAGAGAGGCGATGTTTCTAGAAGGGACAACAAAGTGCCCAGATTTCCCATATGGCGTGTGGATTAAAGACGGTTGGCGGCTGAAGAGTGACATCACCGGGGAAAAGTATACAGCGACCTCATACTCATACATCGGAACTACAATATCAGACCATTTTGGCCGACTCCTGGAACAAGTTGTCTCACGGCGTCTGACGGCCTCGTCAACAGAACCGAAGCCGAACCCAACAAAAAAGGCGCATGGCATCCGGAGCAGGCCGTCAGGACGCAAAAAGGGCCGTCAAAGGGGGTTCAGTATTGAGGCTACAGCGTAGGGCAGATACTGAGGCCTAAATACCCGCGGCGCGCAAAGTCCCCAACGAAGTTCCAGTTGAGTCCTCTTAACTCCGGCCCGCTTTTCCCCCACCACCTCAACGCCGCTAACCCGCTTGGGGAGGGAGAGAGACCCGCTCTCTGCCCGAGCTCGGCCCTGTACAGGCGGTGTATCTGCTCGTATCGAGTAAAAAAAAAAAAGAAATTCCCCTCCATCAACAGACAAACAATCCCGTCAATTCTCGGTCAATATTTTTTTCTTTTTTTCTTTTTTGCTTTTCATTTTTTTTTTTTCCCAGAGTTCTTCCCCTATCCGTTAATTTCTCTCTGCGCCCCATAAGATAGTTGTTCGTTTCGGTGACTATCCTTTATTACCGCCAAGCCTGGGATTAAAACAAGCCCATTTTTTGTTTTCCTCTTCTCTTTCCTTCCCCTCCAATTTCCCTCCTGTCCTATACTCATTCATACCTTTGACCTACTCTTAATCTGGGGTTGACTTTCCCATACTACGCACTTCTTCTCTCTTTCTCTCCTCTTAACATTCATCTCTCTAGACTTTTCTCCTTCTCCTTCCGCTTCTCTCCTCTGATCCTCTCCTCCCTCATACCTCCATACTTCTCATCTATTCATCATGTCCGCCAAGTCGATCCTCGAAGCTGATGGCAAGGCCATCCTCAACTACCACCTCACCCGTGCCCCCGTCATCAAGCCGACTCCTCTCCCTCCCTCCACCACCCACAACCCTCCCTCTCGTCTTGCCTCCATCTACTTCCCCGAAGATGCCGCCGTCAAGGACGTCCTCGACCAGGCTGAGGTCTCCTACCCGTGGTTGTTGACTGCCGGTTCCAAGTTCGTCGCTAAGCCCGATCAATTGATCAAGCGACGAGGCAAGAGCGGTCTGCTGGCCCTGAACAAGACCTGGGCTGAGGCCAGAGAATGGATTGAGGCCCGCGCCGCCAAGGACGTCCAGGTTGAGACCGTCACCGGTGTCCTCCGTCAGTTCCTGGTCGAGCCTTTCGTCCCCCACCCTCAGGAGACTGAGTACTACATCAACATCAACTCCGTGCGTGAGGTAAGTCAATACACCCTGGGCCTGCAGTTTGGAAAAATTGGCATGAAAAAAACATGAACTAACGGGCTTGCTAGGGTGACTGGATCCTCTTCACTCACGAGGGTGGTGTCGACGTTGGTGATGTCGATGCTAAGGCCGAGAAGCTCCTCATCCCCGTCAACCTCAAGAACTACCCCTCCAACGAGGAGATTGCCGCCGCTCTGCTGAGCAAGGTGCCCAAGGGTGTCCACAACGTCCTGGTGGACTTCATCTCCCGCCTGTACGCCGTCTACGTCGACTGCCAGTTCACCTACCTGGAGATCAACCCTCTGGTGGTCATCCCCAACGCGGACGCCACCTCCGCCGAGGTCCACTTCCTGGATCTGGCTGCTAAGCTCGACCAGACCGCTGAGTTCGAGTGCGGCACCAAGTGGGCTATTGCCCGCAGCCCCGCCAACCTGGGTCTGGCTGCTCCCTCCCGGGACGACAAGGTCAACATTGACGCTGGTCCCCCCATGGAGTTCCCCGCTCCTTTCGGTCGCGAGCTGAGCAAGGAGGAGAAGTTCATCTCCGATATGGACGCCAAGACCGGTGCTTCCCTCAAGCTCACCGTCCTCAACGCCAACGGTCGTGTCTGGACCCTGGTCGCCGGTGGTGGTGCTTCCGTCGTGTACGCCGATGCCATTGCCTCGGCTGGCTTCGTCAGCGAGCTCGCCAACTACGGTGAGTACTCCGGTGCTCCCACCGAGACTCAGACCTTCAACTACGCCCGCACGGTCCTTGACCTGATGCTGCGCGCCCCCACCCACCCCGACGGCAAGGTCCTCTTCATCGGTGGTGGTATTGCCAACTTCACCAACGTCGCCTCGACCTTCAAGGGTGTCATCCGCGCTCTGCGTGAGGTTGCCCCCGTCCTGAACGAGCACAAGGTCCAGATCTGGGTCCGTCGTGCCGGTCCCAACTACCAGGAGGGTCTGAAGAACATCAAGGCCGTCGGTGAGGAGCTGGGTCTCAACATGCACGTGTACGGACCCGAGATGCACGTCAGTGGTATCGTCCCCCTTGCGCTGCTCGGCAAGAAGTCCGACGTCAAGGAGTTCGGTGCTTAGAAAAAGAAAAGATCTCTTTTTTTTTTCCCCCTTGCTTTTTATCTAATTTAATCTTATGTGTGTCTCCTTTTGTTATATTCCTGAACGCATGGCATGATATGGTTACTCTTTTTTTTTCATATATTCATTTTTTTTTTTACTTGTGGGTAAAGTCCAAATGGAAGTCGGGAAGATACAGTCCTCAGTCGATAGAGCGATTGGAGGAGGGGGATATCCATTGTACTGGAGTTGGTGTTCTAGACTTGGTTCCAGCAGAGTCTATGAAGTTAGTCGTTTAATACAAGACACGATTACGTCCACATTCAAATTGAGTAATACTTGTAGCTCTGAGTTTTTGTGTGAGGTGCATACTCTCCCAGAATCACAGTTATAGCAGCATAGACCTGCAAGTTCTAAGCGAGATTTTATAAATTTATTGACCCCGAGCATATTCAAAAAAAAATACTTTCAATATATTATGCCGAGCCCCTAATTATAAACTGTGTTCTGTGCAAAAGACAAGCAGATAGCAGTGAGAATGGTCGATAGTGGTCGTGTGAATGCCAAGAAATGCCCTCTCTATACAGGAAGGGCAAGGCAGGTAGGCCAGGAAGTAAAAAAATACAAGACGTCCAAATAAGCACCAGAAAAAATTACCACTAACCCAGGGTCCACAAGAGCTACGAGCTTAAGTTTATTTTATTTTTGTAATTTCCCCCCTGCATCAGATCTAAGATTAAATTAGCATCGAGATCACGATCAAGGTGGGTTGTGGATTCTTTTTTTTTTTTCCCTGGCTGGTGGTTGTGGTGGTTGGACTTCCGCACGTCCGAGGCGGGAGGCTTCGGGCGTGTGGATGTGGATGGTCTTGGAGTGGGTGGACGGGACGGGCCTTTGCAGTGCTTGCAGGGTTCCGTTAGTCGATCGAGGGGCGTGCGATCTAAGAGAGGAGAGGGGTGGGAGGGGAATGGGCAGTTGGTTAGTAGATTAATTGGATCTATTGTTGGGTTTATCAATGATGTAGGTACCGGTACATAGGGCGTAGAGATATCTACGAGCTGAGTTGACTGTTGTGTTCGGATTAACTATATCTAGGGTTGATTTAGTAGATATGGTAATATCTTCGGAGAATTGGGTGCATTATGGATATGTGAGAAATTCTCCGAAGGTATACACACCATTTCTCAATTCAATTATTTTGTCCAAGGACTGTCATGTTCAGTTGTTGTCGAGCAGTGCAGCGGAGGCGGAAGATTCCTGCCGGACGAATGGAAGCCGTGATAATCAGCACGCGGTAAAGTGACATCATTGCCATTCTTCACTCCAGCTAACCCCAAATTGTAAATAGGACTAGATGTACTCATTTTATATATTTCATGGTCATGGTCATGCTTTGGTGCAGCGTTATGCGTGTACTCTGTACTCTGCCAGTTTCAACGAGGTATGAATTAGCGTTGGCATCTATCCACTGAACAGTTTATATATATCACAACATACGGTGTAGCTCTTGTGAGTTCGCATTAGGGGATACATTGCTACGCTTCTTTATATTATATGCTAACTACTGACTGACTGACTGAATTTGCAAGACACGCTGGAAAGAAGAAGAAGAAAAAAAAAAAAAAAAAAAAAAAGAACCACGGACGGAGAAGAAAAGGATGGGAGAAAGTACCAACCTTTCCCAGTTCTTCCGCGTCTAGATGCTGATTACTTCAGACCCAACCCTCAAATATAAGCTACCTCATTGCGCTGTCAAAAAACGTCCTCATCCCAGGTGGCCCTGTTTGGTGAAATGGTTGTCCCCGTGCCTCGTTCCTGTCCGGTATCACATGACTGTCTGGGGCCGACTTCTTTGCATTGGGGCCAGCTCGAAAGCGCTCAAGTAGGACACTTTCCTGCAAATGTGACGTTGACGTTGACGGACGCGACGGGCCCTTTAAGCGTGTCCGGTGTTGTGGAGTAGCAGTTGGCATTTCACCTGCTTTGCGTTTTCAGTAATACTCAACAACGAAGATGACAAGAACCTACGATTTCTTGTGATGCCTAGAGGTCTCCCAGGTGGCGGCATTGCGGCCACAGCGCTCCCTGTCTTCTTCGAGCTCCCAGTGCCACTGCGCTGGTGTCGGTGTAGTTGTTCTACACCTTCTTGGTTGATGGGGAAAGTGTTCTGCGGGAACGCAGGTGTCTGAGGAGGAACGGACGCAGCTTGCAGAGTTGTGGGTGCCGCTACTGGAGGTCCATTTCGTAATCTTCCCATGGTGTTGAGCGCGGAGGATACAGTATCGGATGCAGCAGTCTGCATCTGCGATCTCATAGCTCGGGATTTCAACAAGTTGTAGAGGTTCGTAATCTGGGTGAACTTCTTGCATTTGTCGCGATACAAGTCGGCAAGCTCCTGGTTCTTCTTCTGAAGCTGTTCCTGGGCAGTTTGCATGTCTGAATTTTGATCAACCTATGCCTATCATCAAGAAGATTGGAGCGTACCAGAGAGTCTAGCTTGTAGGCTTGATATCTCCGTGTTCGCATTATGGATCACTTTGTCCATCTGAGTGTTGATCGTCGCGTACTTCTCCGTGAGCGTCTTTGCGAGAAATTCCTGGTAGAAGCTTCTTGTCATTAGCATGGAGATGAAATGAACCCTGCAATCATCATCGAACATACATCTCCTGCGTGGTCTGATATGTCCAGAAGAGCAAAGCTCGCCCCGCACATTCCATAATGGTGTTTGGATCGAGACCACTGAGCACACTGGTTTTGTAATCTTCCGCGGGGTTCAAGACGGTTGCGACGGCGTCGTCTGGGTTGACAAGGAGGGATTGGCATGCTGGGCAGTGACGTTCACCGGCGGTAGGGCGCGAGAGACCGAGGGTGTCCGCACATTTGAGGCAAAATATATGCCTGGGGAGTCAGTACGATTGGGACCCTGTGAAGTTGGAAGGTCGTGTCAATGTGAAACAGTCTTACGAGCAGGTAGTGACCACAGCTCTCTCCTTCAACTGAGCGCGACATTTCAAGGAATTGCAACGCAAGTACAGATCCATAGCGAGTGGCGTTTGATTGATACCCTGAGAGTGGTTGATAGGAGAGAGGGAGGAAGAGCGGCATCTTGGGGGAAAAGAAGACAGCCGAGCCATCGAGTTATCAGAAGGAGATCGGTCAGTGCAAGGAAACAGCTAAAGTGATTGTTCCCACGGCCTGCCTGGAACTGTCAAATTTATCATGGTATTAATGTACACAAATCATGTTTCTTCATGAGTCTTGTCTTTCCGTATTCTTATATGATCAAAAGAAGAACGTATTTCCAGACGCATCACGCTTTGTCGTACGCATCTTTTCCTCGAATTCCGGACCAGGTTCATATTCCCTCCATAGACTGGCCGGGAAGATGTGTTTGTTTCGCTCATACCACCGTCTGTCTACCACCCTGGTTGTCGAGGGATCTTTGTCGGCTCCTTCAAGTTCTTCGCCATTCGGGTTCGACAACGGATTGTCGCTGGCTGGTGGAGGCTTGTTGGAATAATCGAACAGCAGCCCACCGGCTTGAGTGAAGTTGGGTACACGATTGGCGATGAAATAGTATAATTCGTAATGCTGGGCGAGAGTTGATTAGTATAAAAACTGCCGACGAGCCTGATAGATTGCAACACTCACATGCGGGACAATGATTTCTCCTTTGACGAGCATCAAGTCGTCGACACTGACCCGGGCCCATTCACGACGATTATCCTTGCGTCCCTTGGTGGCTCCGCTGTTACCACCCACTCCCAGCTCTGCTCCCACCTTACGACATCGGTCGAGGAACAACCAGACGGGATCCCCCTTCTTCACCTTGACGCTCCCTGCCGGTATATTCGTTCCGTCATAGAAGATAAATGGGATCAATATCTCGGTGTTCTTGACGGCTTCCTGCATCGCCAGGAACTCCTTGCGCAGAGCATCTCGTGCCTCTGCCTCTGCCTTCATCGTCGCCTTGGTCATTGCTTTCGGCGGGGGAGGTGCGTTGGGATTTGGCGTAATCCGACGAGACGACGGTAGGGAACCATCGTCAACGGGCGTCCCTGAAGCTGATCGAGCGATCCTCGACTCGCCCGGCGTAGCGGCGGAATCATTCCCGGTATTCTCCTCCTCCTCATCATCTCCGAACGAAAGCTTGCTCTTCGCTAGCGGCTTCTTCTTTTTCTTCTTCTTGGGGGGACCTTCGCTCTGTGGCGTCGAATTCCTGCGGCGTGTGGTTAGTCGAGCAACAAGGACTGGATAACTGCGTTTTGACTCACCCATCAGTCGCATCACTTGCCGACGGTGTTGCGCCCCTCGAGTCACCCGATGCAAACCTCCCCAGTGACTTATCATGTGCCTCTCGTTCCTTCTGCTCCAGCACCTCGGCGCGACGTTTGCGAAAATCGGAAAGATGGACCAGACCAACTGTCTGCGACTTCAGCATTTCCTCGGCCGAGGCCGTCTGGCCGGTAAAGGACCGCGGCGTCGAGCTGTGGCTGTCATTCTCCGATGGCGCCATTTTGTATGGAATCCACGATCGTTCAAGGAGGAGTCGCGGAGATCGAGCGCATTTCTGATGGAAAAGCGACTGACGTACGGACAGTACACGTGACCTGAGCAGCCTAAGGAGGAACAACCTCTTTAAGAGGCCGGATAAATTATTGAAAAATCAGGGAAAATAAGTGATCACAAGCCCTTAATACTTGGATCTAGAATTTACTGTGCAAGCATTTATTGAAACTGCCTGGGTGTTGTAAGCGCAGCTGTCGCAGCTGTCGCAGCTTTCTTTGCCTGCAGACCGGTGCAAACAGAACAAACACCGGCCCTCAATGCGCTCTCCGCAGGAATCGATAAACAACCTTCCTTTGTCTTTCTCTTTCAATTGCACACCTGAACACCGCGATATCATGGAGGAAGAAGACGACGATTTTTATGACCCTGCTGATGCAGTGCCGGTCACCAACACTCAGAATGCGCCTCACAATCAGTCCACCAATGCCACACCCCAGCATTCGAACGATGACGAAGAGATTGAGGTAGAAGAGGACGATGATGTACGTCTGGCAACCCTTGCGCTTTGGAACGTTGATTGAATGATCGTGTTTAGGATGAATTCAACATCATCACGGAGGCTCCTCCGGATGCTCCAGCTCCCGAAGTGTGAGTTCAAACCGTTGGCAATGAAAGCCGACATTGCTCTAATGCTAGTGCTTGGATAGTTCCCATCCCCGTCATGCGATGCTTCGAACCGAGCCTCAGCGAACGCCATCCACCGACATTTACACGGGATCGAAATCTGCCACCCCTGGGTTGACGCCCAAAGTAGAATCAGCTACACCCGTCCCCGCCAACGCAAGACCGACCGTTCCCCAGAGGCCGGGATCCGAATACCCCCCCGTCCACGCGTCCAACATTGATGTGCATGCGAACCCGACGCACCCTTCTACCGGAAAGCCTATTCTGTCAACGGATATGGATATGGATTTCCCGGAGGATGACAAGCCGTGGAGACGCCCGGGATCGGATATCTCTGACTACTTCAACTACGGATTTGACGAATTCACCTGGGCTAGCTACGTCTTGAAACAGCAGGAGCTTCGGAGGGAAGTCGGGGACCAGAAGAAACAACTGGACGAGATGCAGGCGTTCTTGAACGGTGGAATGCCACCGCCAATGCCCGGAGGCCCGCAGCCAGGACCTGCCGCCGGTCCCGCTGCCGGGCCTCCGCCGATGCCGGGCATGCCTGGTATGCCTGATATGTCCCCGGAGATAATGCAGGGCATCTTAACCACCATGATGTCTCGAGGCATGGACCCTACGACCATGGATCCTATGACCTTTATGCAGCATGCTCAAGCATTTATGGGCGGACAATCCGGCGCAGGCGGCGGACAACCAGCTCAAGCAGGGTTTGCTGGCCAAGGAGGACAACCTCAGATGGGAGGATATGGAGGTGGCTTCAATGCCGGACGAGGGCGAGGGCGAAGGTGGTAAAGGGGAGATGGATCCATGTTTATTTTTTTGTCGGTCACGATTATTTTCTTGATAATGCCCCGAATCGCATTCTAGGACGGTTATGTACTGCGGAGTTTGTTGTTTACTATGAGAAAAAAACCGGAAGTCTTTGTCAATTGCTGGATTCGTTGTTTGGGTTGGGTAGTAGTCTCGGGGCAAAGGAGGCGTGTTATTGATCTTCTTGAGATAATGCAACAAAGAGCTTAGTACCGCTATTAGAGCGACTGTGCCAATGGCCTTGAAGTAAATAGAATCCTCCACAAGACCATGAAGAGAATATGTCTTGCGCATAGAAGAGTCAGGACGGTGTCAGAGTGAGGTTGAGAATACCCTCGGCAGTGGTGGAAGCTGTCGGCAAGTCTTGGCATTCTGGAAATTTCTCGCGGGCCGACGAGTCCAGATCTTCTTCTTCCCCGTCCTTTTCTTCCCTTCGCTCTCCAGACCTCCAACTTTCTTCCTTTGCCATCTCCGCTTGATCCTTTGCGTCGTTCCTCACGTCCAACACACCCGTCACAATGGTATGTCATGCATTTCAATGCCTTTCTAGGAGCTATAGCTTCCCCGTTGAGGTTTTTTTTGCTTGCTTTTTGCTCCTTGCAAGCAAGATTGAACGTCTCGTCGGCTGCTGGAACGATTTCCACCTCCAGTCGATCTTCGCACGAGCTTGATTAATCATTACTAACACCATCCTGTCCGTTAGTCTTTCCTCCGCAACATCAAGAACCTTACCCCCCTCATGGACCGCGTCCTGGTCCAGCGCGTCAAGCCCGAGACCAAGACCGCCTCCGGTATCTTCCTCCCCGAGAGCAGCGTCAAGGAGCAGAACGAGGCTCAGGTCCTTGCCGTTGGCCCCGGTGCTCTTGACCGCAACGGCCAGAGACTCCCCATGGGTGTCGCTACCGGTGACCGTGTCCTGATCCCCCAGGTACGTTAGCTGCCCACCGTGACTGGGCTCACGATGTCTGGTTGAGACAAGGAATGAGGACTAATGGACTTTTTGTTACAGTTCGGTGGTAGCCCCATCAAGGTTGGCGAGGACGAGTACCATCTCTTCCGTGACTCTGAGTATGTTCCCCCTCCCTCTCTCTTGCTCGCGAGTTGCATCGTGGATCAAAATCTAATGTCTACAATAGGATCCTTGCCAAGATCAAGGAGAACTAAATGCCGTATACGCCTTTGTCTTTCCCTCTCCGACCCTAGGATCATTCGATCCTAGCCGAAGACCTGTATTATACCATGCAAATGAGCTTTCATCATGCGCGTCGTCCCTGAAACCATCAAACCGAACCAACCCAGCTCAATCTGGATTAATCGAAAAGTAAAACCCCCAATGGTATCTTTGGATGGATCTCTGTTTCTGTTCTTGGTATCTTGGGCTATAATGTGTCCCCTTGCATCTATCCTCTAAAGCGTGAAATGACTATTTACCTTGTTGCATATTCAGTGATGTATCTTAAGTCTCTACCTAGCAATCGCCATCTTCATACGCAAGCTGCGCGATGAAATGAGTAAACAGATATGATAATCTCCTCTCTGATCGTGTTTTCTTATTATCTCCATAAAGTTTCAAGTAAATTCACAGTTTCGCAGATTCATTGAAATTCAGCGCCCAGTCGCATTGCCAGTCCTTTTCTATCACTAGACTGACCCGACTGATCAACTTCTCTCCTATCAATTTCCCGAACAGCTCTTGTCGACGCTCAAAAGACATGGCCATGAATAGGGAAAGAGATCCGAGTTTCCCCTGCCCATGGCTGGATCTATCGCCCTCAGCCCCCATGACTCTCTCTTCTCGATTCAATATCGAAATCACACCCCGGGCAGCATATGGGTTCAGCCCGGCTCGCCTCAGGAAATGCTCCCAATTCGTCTCCTGCATACATTCTGCTCTGGGATCCTGAGAATGTGGTTTCGGATTTACCGGCGTGAATCCAGTTTGCTGTGGAGTTGGGATGTCTACCTGAGACAACTCAACTGCATGCTTATCATGTATTGAAAGAATCCATTTTGCCAGCGCCTCCGGCGACGAGGGCACCCAAAGCGGGACGATCGTTGCACTGTCGCTTATCGAAGTGCAGAAAGCCAGCAAAGAAGCGAAAGAAGACAGTGTCCGCTTATCCACTGTCCATGTTAGACCTATGTTTCCTTCCTGTGAACCTTTTCTTGAGAAAGCTCCTTGAGAAACGAGTAGGTAGAGGTGCTCGTATCGCGGTGCAAGGAGGAAGACCTGCTCGCGGAGTGGTGAGTTTATCCATTTGAGATCGGTTATTCTGGGATTTTTGGGCTTGTGTCCTGGGAGGTATAACTGGGTGATTGCTTGAGAGGTTGTGAGGATGACTCCGGTCGTTGGTGAGACTATAATATCTGCTTCGTTTGGAAGGGTGTATCTTGTGTCTGGCTGAAGGGCTATATTTATGGAGCTGTATTCGGATCGGGATTCTCCAACTGTGGTGCCGTAGTCTCTGTATACAATGGTAAGGGCGCTTTGTGTCCTCTCAATGCACTGTATGAGACCCAGATGGGTTCTAAGGAGCCCAGTTGAGACGTAAAGACAAGATTGTTGGGAGACCTTGCGTTGAACCTGTGGGGCTCTGTCTGCGAATGTGGTTGGTATAAGCGTGATGCTGTCGGTATTTCCAGTAGAATTACGCTGTTCAACCTTGTCGATCGGCTGGGATGCAGGAAAGTATTGGCTTATGGCCACAACCGGGCGTCCACTTTTGATTCGGCCTCTGATTTCCATGAATGATGACAGTGACCCCAGTGAGGCGGACAGTGGCAAGTGAGCTTTTAGGCCTAGCGTTTTCTCTTCCCGAGACTTCTTTCTTTGAGATATTTGTTTGTTCTCCAGCTGCGTACTTTCCCGACTTGTGCTTCGTTCTCGTTTCGAAGGAAGAAGCAATTCATGATTCGGAAAGTCTTTATACTTCGATTGTAAGCTCGTTCTCTGAGACGGCGACTTCTGCTCCATGTTGTTCAAAGTTGGTTTTTCGGCGTTTGTTTCAATCTCCTGTACTTCCTGACTCGGTCGAAGTGGTGACATCGCATGTACGGCATCTGAGACGATGGTCGGTCCATCTATAGGGCAAGAGAAGTGGCCGGTCCTCGACGGGAAGATCTTATTATCACCAGTCTGTTCGGAACAAAATGACTCAGTGATTTTTGAACAGACTTCCTTATACATAGTAGATATGCCTTTCGTAGCCGAGGCAATGGGAGTGCCTCCAGTGGAAATGGCGGCATCTATATAGGTTTCGTTGACATTCTTGTCGAGAGGACTGTCTGCTCTGGACAGACGACTGAGTGATGCACACGATCGCGCATCGATGTCAAATGCGCTTTCGCTAAGAGAAGGAGCACGACTGTCGGTATGAGTGTAAACGTCAGGGACAGTCTGTGTGTTGATAGCTGAGTTCTGGTCAAAGCCCGGTGTAGTCTGACCAGACGAACTAGTTTCGCGGAGATTGCTGCAACCCAAGGAATCATTTAGGTCGTCCTCTAGCTCAACATAGCCCAAGATATCCTTATCGTAGTCGCTGAAGAGACATGACAACATATTGATTTGTGGGTTCTGACCGCGGTCACACTCTCTATCCTTCAGAGTTCCTGGTTGACTTCTTTGTGTGCTATGATCGGGGAGATAATGCGGCGAAGTGGGACTTGGTAGCATGTGCAGCTCTGCAACTGGTGAAGGGCTTCTGAAATATGCATCGTCGGCATCGTCGGCATCGGTAAGGATAAGCGGAGATGGTTCCGAGAAGATAAGATCATTCTGTAGGCAGGCAAAGAGCCATCAGCACACTTGTCCGCAAGGTCTTGTAGGAGCTCACCTGACACGGCGTCAACTCCTCCATAAGTAGGCCCTCTACAGCCTTTTTGGAAGGATGGGTACACATCTTGGCACGTTGTATCAATTTGAAAGCATCCTTGCTGCATCTGAGTTTCTCTGTTTTGATATGGTCCATGGCGTCATCTATAAGGTCTGGAAAGCGACTTGGGAGGATTGCAGCTGACGGAGGCTCTTTGAGCGGTTCTAACTGGATATCACACTCTTCGTAGCGTGGGTTCCCCCGAGCAAGCATCGTGTTCGTGTCATACTCTGCAGGGAAGATGGGAACTTCCACTTGAAGTCTTTCAATCCGATCGAATGCCGGCAAAACGTCGGCCCAATTGATGTCTTCAGTTCGAGCACCTGCTTCTCGTATTACGGTTGACAGCAGACGAGCGCCTGCTTTCTTAATGTCCAGCTTCTCTTTGAGCAAGGCTTGTGTGATGGTTTGTTGGGCGTTTTGTATTTGTTCGATGACAGGGCTGGGCTGTGGCTCGGGCGTGGGGATTTTGCAAGTATCGTCGATGTAGCTGAGGGGATCAATCGCTGCGAAGTCGCTAGCGATGCCGTAAAATCGAGCGTATTCTAGAATAGGAGATTTCGATGAGCTCCCCATTATGAAGTCGTTGATATGTTTCTGCCGTAAAAAAAGATGGGAGGAGAAAAGAGGAGGTAGTTGGGGTGGTGGCGCTACGAGAAAATTGACACCTGAATTGCTCGGCCAGGCAGCGTGCTACATGTGCCTCTCTGATATATGTGAGTGCGCAAGGCCAAATTGTAGACTGACGAACAAGTAATGTATTTCGCTAAGTAAAGGCTAAGTAAATCATCTCCAAGTGCTCTGCTAATTTTGAATGCAATGAGTGCCAATGTCCCAGGTATGCGCCAACGCCAGCGTTGTAAGTTAGTCATTTAAAGCATCAGTATGTCCGAGATTAGTCGTTATAGTTGGACTGACGTGAGCCGTCCTTGTTCACAACCGGGAGATTATACAAGGCAATGTGCTCCTCTTCCTGTGACTTTCCTGCCGGGTCGAAGACAGGGCGCTCGGCATGGCAAGCGACTCGGACTGCATGGCGTCGGTGGGGAGCAAATCCGTAAGAGGCAGTGTGATTCTGTCGAAACCGTTAGTATCATTGAATCGCTTGTTTCCCGGTCTAGGATTGAGGATGTTTGCTTACTGTTGTTCGATTGTCCCAAATAGCAACGTCATCCTTGCCCCATTGGAACCGCGCATGAGTCTCCTGTGTGGTGGCAATCACCTCGGTGAGGTATCGGAGAATAGCGTCACTCTCAACCTTGGGAACGCCTATGATTTTCGTTACGAATCCAGGGTTGAAGAACAGACTGTTCCATCCGGTGACGGGATTGGTCCGTATCAAAGGGTGTACCGTCGTGACCGGCTCTCGGCGGACAGTTCGGCCAGCAGCCCGCGTGTCAGATGCCTGCATATCTGCCGAGTGAAGGGCCGTCAGGCCTTTGAGATAGTTCTGCATGTGTGAAGAGAGGGCGTCGTATGCCGCATACTGAGAAGTCCAGAGGGTGTCACCGCCACCCCCACGAGGAGGACCGGTCAGAAGTTTCAAGAGGGTATAAGATGGTGGTTGCATTTCATAGGTTACCTAATATCGGGTCAGTTTGAAGTATAATAAGAGATGAAGTGAGTGAGCATACATCTGAATGCCAAAGGAAGCTGGGCGTAAACACGGCGCGTTGGTCGGCGGCGTTGTCACCGGTGTAAACGACATGAACATCCTCCAAGCCACCCTTCTTGGGAACAGCTGTTGTAGCATGCTACGGAAAGTCAGACCCATGAAATATTAGAGTGCCCGAGAAATTCCGATCTTACCTTGTGCAGCTTGCCAAAATATTTGCCGAACTCTCTTTGCGCCTCAATGTCAAAGTCCACCTGGTTCCTGAAGATGACTACTCCACGGACAGCGACCAAGCGGGCTAGGTCATCCTTCTGAGCATCGGTGAGAGTGGCAAGGTTGGCGCCGTGAATTTCGGTGCCAATCTTGGGGTTGTAATCGAAGATATCGGTTGCATCTTGCAGGAGGTTGCGGAACTTGGCGTCACCATAGAGACCCCTATCGTCGTACGGGGTCTCTTCGATGGGGTCCCAATGGATGTCAGGAAACGATGGTTTGAGGTCTTCGTAAGGGTAGTCATCATGGGTTTCAATGACCGTTCGTCCGGGCTGATAATCGAATTTGTTGTTACCGTCAATGGTGGTGGTGATGCCCTTCTTGAGCAAAGGGAGCTCGCCCAAGGATTGGCGCAAGACAGGGTCTTCCAGCGAAGGGGCCATGGTGGTAATTGGAAGTGATCAAACCGAGAACTCGAGACGTCTAGGGCCCTTCGTGAATATCTTCTGAAAAAACTGGTACTCCGTAGTAGTTTGAAGAGTGAAGTCTAGAGGGCGATCCCTTTCTCATATGTATGACTTGTAGATGCCCGGAAGGCCGGGGCCAAACTCACACATCTCCCCCAGAAACGGAGGAAACGGCGATGGCACCATCGCTGACGAAAATCACCCAAGCTGTAGATATGTGGCGCGATGAGGAATCCTCATACTCCGTCAGGAAAGTGATCCATGGTTTGTAAGCTTCTATGGAACGCTTCCCGAAGCGGTGGGTGCAATCACGTCATGTTCTCGCTGGATGTTGGAATGCGATGTGGGTCGGCCATCGCGATGAGAACAGAACCCTTGGGGAAAGATGAGTCAATTACTCTGATGAAACATCATGTAGCCTCCTGGTCCACCTAATATGACCGCCGGTCTCCTGCGGACGGTGGGCGTGGCTGTTTGGTCGCTCGGGCCAGCGGCAAGATACGGTGAGAGCCTTGAGGTCGCAACCGATGACCATGGGTTCATTGGAAGTATTCGGCTAGGTAATATGAGCGCTCACTGGTGTGTACGCCAGTGAGAAATCCTGACTACTACAGAAAGTCATTCTTAGTATGGACTGGCAAGGCCATCAAAGAGGGACGGTTCCATGCTACTCTTCAGGACATGCGGTCTTTATTTCCCATGTGCTTTGCAGCAGACATCAGATAGCGGCCGAGCGATCATCCAAATTATCAATCAGGCGTTAAACTAAGAACCGCAGCAGCCGACATTTTCGGAAGAGGCGCTACCCAGGAAGATGGAAGATGGAGTAATTGTGGGGAGAAGATCGCCGAGGAATTGGGTGCGATCACGCAAGACGGCGAGCCTCTTGCGTGTGAGCTGACTAAGGCAGGACTACAATGAGTCGATCTGACTGCGCCCTCTTGGAACAATGAAGTGCAGGGAAACAAGTGATAAAGAAGAAAGGAGACAACCGCAAGTGAATTTTGGCTAATCTAAAACGCAGAACGCCCGACCTCAAATCATGCTTAACCACATAAAACGTCCATTCCCCCTTTACCATGTTGTGCACCCGAAGGGAAGAGAATAGTCATAATGTACAGAAAATCCAAATTACAGTCCGAGCCTCCCATCGACAGAGGGTGGACCCAGGACGACCTCTTGGGCTTGCTCAGTCACTTGTCCAAGACGACTGGCCACACCCAGAATACCAGCTTCCACGTCGCCCAGAACGGCCGTCAAGTCGCTGAGGACTGTTTTAGACGCCCCGGAAGATGTACCATCGCGGCTCCGAGAAGTCAAGAATTCGTGAATCTGTCGTTCAAGGGTTGCCTCCACGCCATGAAGATGGTCTTCGATGTCTTTCAGGTTCTGGGTGTATTGGTCGAGGACGCCTCCCATGTCGTCCGATCGCTGCGAGAAGTAGTCCACAAGGTTGACAGGAACGCCGTTGATGGCGGTTGCAGTAGACGGATCGGCTTCGACATCGTCGGGAAGTGCCAGGGTATTCTTCCGGCTTGACCGCAGCGACTGTCGGTCGGACATTTTCTGATCTTGAACGGACCACCATCCTGGACCCCCGGCAGACTGGAATTGTAGCGGCAGTTTCAGCGTGTCAATCGCACGGAAAGCAACCTGTGCTTCCGCCGCATCTCGCGCCACGAGGCCCCGCAACTGATCGATGTCGCCCGCATCGTTCTCCAGAGCGTGCTGCATAGTTTCTAATTTCCCCTGGACGAACTCCACATCGTTGGGGATGGTCTCGCCCTGCGCCGCAATGCTGGGGATCATGTTGGCGATCTCATTGCACATCTGGATTTGCGCAAGGACGGCGTTGTCGAAGCGTTCCAGCTCGGCTTTGATTTCGCTGGCGCAGCTTTCAAACTTCGTAGTCGGTAAAAGATTACTGATATCCACGATAACCCCGGGAACCACAGTGTTTGACAGCGTCGATGGGGGTGGCACTTGTTGAGCCGCAGGTTGGTTCTGGTTTCCAAAGAGCGATAGTGTAGGTTTCTGGGGTTGTTGCTGTTGCTGCTGCGTTTGCGTGTTATTCAAAGCGGAGCTGCCCCTACAACCAGGCCAATATCAGTAAAAAGCGCGTCTATATCAAATCCCAAATCCATGGTGTTACTCACAAGAGCCCACCGCCAGTGGCTGTAGAGCCCCCGAGACCGAAAGCGGGCTTAGGCTGGGCCGACATGGTATTATTCGCACCCGCAGTACCTCCGAAAAGACTGTTGGTTTGCGGTTGAGAGGCATTCGGCGAAGTGTTTGGAAAAACACCTCCGCAAGTCTTGTTCGGCTGTGGCTGTTGCTGCCCGCCCAGGCCCCCGAACAAGCTCGATCCAGACTGCGTTTGCTGCGTGTTTCCACCGCCCAGAGTGTTCCCAAATAGACCGCCGGCAGGTTTTGATTGCGGAGTCGAGCCCCCTAGATTCCCAAATAGACCGGAGGTAGTTGTCGACCCTGGCGTTGCTGTGGACGAGGAAGTTTGGGCATTGTTGGCACCACCACTGATGAAAGACAATACCGGGTTAGCTTGGTCTCACACCACATTAAACTTTCCCAACAAGCCGAACGCAAAGGATGAGGAATGCAGCCTGGAAAGGCGAGCAGACAAAAAGTCATCCAACGATACAAGAGGCAAGGGGTGTGCGCATTGCGCTCGTGCAAGATGTGACCAGCACAAGGCATACAGAAACCATCCACTGCGAGGTCATCGAGCCGGATGTTCCATGCACATCCCACAAATATCAAATACAAAGAAGGAAGGAGTCCTTACAAGAGCGAATTGGCGGAATTGGTGTTTATGGACAAGCCGCCGGCAGGTTTTGCGGAAAACATTGTGAGTGGTGGTGGAATGCGGCGTTCGGTACGAATCTAGGGGGTGAGGATGAAAACAAAGGAGAACGGAGAGTCGCAAGGATCGGATGAGCCTTTCCACACCAAGGCAATTTGACTGGCCGAAGCTACCGTCGCAGCTTGGATGCTCGTTGGAAGGAAATCTTGACTTTTGACGTTGGAGAAAACAAAGAGAATCCGAGGGCCGCAGTCCTTGGCCCGCTTGGGTTTAGCACCGGTCTAGCGTGGTTCGGGGAAAGATTGACCGGCTCCGGGCTGTAGATTCAGCTTCCGTCATCGTTCATCGTTCATCCTCCTCCTTCCTTCTTCCATCTATAAGATTCTTGGTGCTTGGTTGAGCTCGATCGGCTGGCAGGCCGAGTCAATTGCTACTATATCTGCCTCTTCAGATAGTTGCGTGAAATTTGACGTATGCACGGCCGAATCTATCTAACATCCAGCAGCAAGAGAAGGTCGATTGTAGTCGAAAGATATTCTACTTGCCTGTATGCTCTGTACTATTTCTTTCTCATCATCCAGAGGGCAGTTGTGAAGACTGGGGGAGTCAGAAGAAGATGCAACCGAAGACTTCCAACTTGACGCCCATATGTGTGGCCTCAACGCGGGATGAAAATGAGCCGAAGGTGCCTAGAAAGCACCACGAGCGATATTCTGATTATAATCATGCTAAAAGTATAGAATGGTATGTGGAACATGGCTTGTATCTACTTCTTTCACAGTTCAGATACTTACGATGTCTATATAGGTCTCCGGACGGCACCACAATCTTGACTGACTCGGCCGATCACCATATTAGAACCTTTATACTGTGAGTTCCACGTGGATGCTCAGTGAGCTTCTTTCAACTGACATTCAGCTCAAAAGGCCTCCTGATCTCTTGGAAGAGAGGCAATCCCCTCACCATCTCACCCCCTACTCTGTTCTGCCTTCAACGGAGCCAACCTATGCCACCGCCATTTACCCGTTCTATTCCCTCCAGGACCCGTCCACCACTCTTTTCCTCTCGTCAGTCCGAGATCATCCGATCAGGCTTGCATCTGCTCTGGTGCCAACATCAGTGGCGACTTACTCCCTGGTCAATCCCACTACAGAAGCCTTCATAACCCCTCATTCCTTGATTTATCCCTCCTCACTGGGTGGTACTCATTTCCTCGCGGGCTCGGATAGTCTCATTTGCCTATTCGATGTATCTCGTCCCGGGAAAGATGGACCGGTGACGTGGATGCCAACGATACCAAGTAAACGTAAGCAGGCAGTGGGTGGAGGCGTCGGAATGAAAGGAATTATCTCGGCAATGGCCGTCAGTCCGACCGGCGACGGCGTGCTGGCTGCTGGCACCTTCTCAAGGCACATTGGACTCTACGACTCCAACGGATCCGGACAGTCCCTCGGTACCTTTAGCGTTGCAAAGACGGAAGCCAACCGTCACATTGGGGGTCGGGGAGTCACCCAGCTTCTCTGGAGCCCTTGCGGACGCTACCTTTACATTGCAGAAAGGAACAGCGATGGGGTCTTGATATATGACATTCGAGCCACTGGACAACTTCTAGGCTGGCTTGCGGGTCGAAAGGCTCTCACCAATCAGCGAATGAAAATCGACATTGTACCAACTAGCCAGGGCGAATCCCATGAGATCTGGGCCGGAGGAACAGACGGTTGTATGAGAGTTTGGCGGGACCCAGCTCTCACAGCAGGGTCGCAGAGTCCACTTTGGGAGTGGAATGTCCATGATGGTAAGCTCAAACTAGATTATAGTCTTGCGAGACGACCTAGTAGACATACTTATGGTCTACAGATTCCGTCAATAGTACTGTGCTGCATCCCTTGGGTAACATCGCTGCCACCGCCTCTGGGCAGAGACATTACTTCGATGATACCATGGGAGAGAAAAGCGATCCACTCACAGCTGATAGCACTTTGAAGATCTGGTCTATGTCATTCTTGGAGGGGGAACTGGATGGGTAGCATCAAAAGGACGCGTGGAGAGGCAACCCCAGGACCTGACTACCGTCCCAAAAGGAGCCTCAAGCCCTAGGGACCACTAAGAATCCGAAATTCATACGGCTGGCCCATGAGCTTGTATGGCCGAGGACCAGAACAACCCGGTTGTCGCTCTTTCTCGGCCTTTCCTCGGTTGCGATAGCCATAAACAACCCCGGCCTTCGGAAATTGTTCCATCCCGAAACTTTTTCTCTCTAGAGGGTGGCTGGTCAACAATATGATTGTTTCCCTCTTTGGGACTGTTGACCTCTACCGAATATTGGACCGTTTGCAGCTCCATTGCGTGAAGCAAGCCCCCTGATTGGTGCAAAAGAGTGACGTACCAACGGCAGCCCCCGGGCCCTTGACATGCTGCGAGTGATTCCATTGGCACCATTCCATCACGACGCCTTAACAGGAGACCGCAACATACACCATGCAGCGCAACCGTACACCTTGGCTTGTGCACACCCGGGCTTCTTTCACCCAGCTGTTTTCACTCATCCGTGGCTTTCTCGCCCAGGTGTGAATGTCTCCTGGGGCTGTTAATGGAGAATGTCGCAATTCACGAATTCTGCCTATTGAGCTCGTCTGGACAATATGATTCATCTTTTCTTTCTTCCACGAATTCCCTATCTCAATCACTACAAATCTGACCCTTCTTTCCTTCTCTCTCTCTGTAAACTGTCTTGCAACTTCTTTCCCTCCATCTCCTATACAGTTTTTGAGTGGAAATTTACTTCAGCCGCTTCCTTGAGCTTCATTTCTCGCTGTGGACTGAGTTCCTCCATCTGTTGGCTATCTGCACCGAATCCTTTCTAAACGCTTCCCCGAGTGATCAATATGTCTGATTCCGAGAGTTGGAACGCCTATGAATGGGCCCTGCCACAGATGGCACAGGACACCGCTATCATTCCTATCCCTAACGCCGAGGTCGGTCAGAATTTTCTCTTGAACAGCGAGTTGTGAGTATGCCGATTGTCATTGAATGCGAACTTCCATTCTCACTAATAACATCTTCAGTAACTGGGCCTCCAACGGTGGTCATTCTCATGCAACTGGAGTGGATGAAACCATGCAAACTCAGAATGCTCTCGCGAATTTTTCCCCAAGCCATGGCTTGGCCTTCGGGTCAAGCCCAGTCAGGTATGTTCTGCTCTGTCCAGCAGTGACTTCCCCATCCCACCTGAGCATGGGCACTGATGATCGGATATGAATAGCTTGGCCGTCTCTGGCACAGGTGTCAATATAGGAGCAGGTTCTCCTTATTTTGCCCATGATTCCTCCAGCAACGAAGATATGTGTGAAACCTCGCATGCTGCCTTCTCGGCGTATGCCAAGGGAATGTCTGCTCCTGACATGGTCTCCCTGTCTCCAAGCAGCCTCGTTGGTGATAAGACCGATGACACTGAAGATGAACCTGCTACTCCGTCCGACTGTCACGCTCTCAAATTCACATTGGCCATGGATCCCAACGACTCTAATTATTTGGTTCCAAACTTGGTCAATCTGATGAAGGTTGCAGAGAATGACCCTTCTGGTCATTCCACGCTCTTCAAGTCTTATGAACACGCTCGTTCCTCTTACCAGACCTTTGGGCCGCTTTCCGATGATCCTACTATTCCTCAGACTCCGAGTCAGAAGCGGGCAATCGTGAAAGAGATGTGCAAAGCTATGCTCAGTCTGGAACACGCGACCGACAATGAGGGGATGATCAAGCCGTTCAGGAATAAAAAGTATTCCGAAAAAAGAATCGAAATCTGCTGCTGGCAGACGCTGGTAAGGAACCGCAGATGAAAGATGTGGATCCTCTGCTAATACTTTCTAGGACACTGTGATCATGCGTCAGAAGAGCGGACCCCTCCTGGCAGCCTACGAACTCACGACCAAGAACGAGAATGAGACGCTCAACTTTGCTCAACGGATGACTCGCATCATCGAGTGTTTTTATAGACACAAGACCGTATGCAAGCACATTTTGGATCCCCTGTATGTGTACAACCTGGTCGACAACCCCACGGCGGCCGAGAAGCGCGTCGAGAGCAACAAACTGCTGAATCGGCGCAAGGGCCACATTATGACGGCCGGAAAAGAGGCTCTTCGTATTGGACAACGTCGCCAGCCTCCCACTACTCCCACAGCCACCTCCAAAAAGGCTCGCAGAACAATCGCCCAGAAGGTTTCCAGAACTGCTGCCGCTGCTCGCAAAACGGTTACCCGCAAGGCGCCTAGGGCTAAAGTCGAAAACAAAGAAAAGAAACTTGCAGCCATCCCTGCTTATTCTGACACTTCTGAGAGCTCCAATGTGCATAAGAGAATATTTACTCCGTCGAGCACTCCCGAACCCACCGCAAGTGAAGCTGACGCGAGCCCTCAGAGTCTGGTTGCCTCAGTGCCGTGCAGCTCATCCATGCCCGTTCCTCAAGCAATGGCTTACTACCCTCAGCATGTGGTGAATGGGGAGCCTGCCTACCAGCTCAACAACAATCTGCCCTATCTGGCTCGCAACAAGGGGTACCAGTCGGCGTTCTGGTCCAATGTGCATTCCCATCGCATGGCCGCGCCCGCATCCTATTCCTTGCCGGCTCTGGATTTCACGCCTAACCATGCTGCATCATACTATCCGACCGGTTCCATGGCTGATTTGCATGTCAACTCCAGCCCCGTTTCTGGAGGCACAGTTTGCCACAATGCAATGGCAACTCCAGTCCGTTCTGCAAAAGCCAGCCGCAAGAGGCCCAGTATCACAATCACCGACAACTTAGGACAGCCTTCGTCCGTCGAGAAGAAAAGGCGCTAAGAAGCTTCGCTGGCGATACCGTGAATGGCCCGATCAAATTTTCAATTTCTTTCTTTCCGTCGTCCTATTTTAATATGCTTTCCGTTCATCGTTCCCTTGGTAGTTCTTGGATCAGCTCGCAAGAAGTTTCTTTCGTTCATGCTCGTCTCTGTTACTCAGCTTTCTTTTTCTTATTTAGCTTGAATATTTATTTACCTCGGGAATCTCATGTCTCCTATCGCATCGGACTGGTTAGCAGGCAGGCCCTCAGTCTCCATCGTGGAAGACACCAGTGGCTCGATTCAACGGCTCTACTAGATATGCATGGAGTTACTACGATTCCTCTTCCATCTGTACATGTCGTTCTGTTGTTCATCTTGAACATTGCAGATAGACAAAGAGATCTTCCGATCTAGCAGGGTCTTCAACTTTGCGATGACATCGCCTGGACGATGCAACGGTTGTACGCTGAAGCTTTGTTCTTCACGTGGGAATTGGTCTCTTGTTCTACATGGGTATCATGTCTCTGTCTCTTTTGTCTCTCTCATCATGTACATTGGCAGATCATACCGCGGAGTACCCGGTTCCTGATTCTTTGCAATAGAATCGAGGTAGATCCATCTTAGGAAGGTCTAATACCATATCTCTCGTACGGGAAGTTCTCCAGCGTAGGAATCAAATCTCCCCATCCATCGTGCAGCTCTCCCGGTTTACCGGACGACCGCAGCCTGTTGGCAGTCAATGCGTCCGCATCCTTCTCCGACGCCGACTTCTCCTCCTCCTTGTGCTCCCCGGTCAATCCCGCCAGCACCTCAGCCTCTCGACCCTTGTAGGCCTCCAGCAGTCCCGGATGAGGGGCCCAGACGACCCGCATGCCTGCTCGTCGACCGGCCTCCACGCCGGGCACCGCATCCTCGAAAACCAGACACTCCTCCGGCTTGATCTCCGTCTCTCCCCGCTGACGCAGGTTGGTATTGATGGTCTCCAGCGCCAGCAGGTAGATATCCGGCAAGGGCTTGCCCCGTCCCTTGCCGATGCGGGGGTCGTCACCCAGCACGCGCTGCGACTCGGGGAACACGGTGAACAGATCCTGCAGATGGTCGGTCTTCAATCGGTAGTTGCGCTCGTGGGACGAGGTGGCTAGCGCGATGTGCACGGGTTGATCGGTCGACTGCGTCGAAAGCAGCTTGTCCAGGAGGATACGCACGCCGGGGAGCGGTTGCGAGTCGCCGAATTTCTCGAGCTGCAGGGCGGCTTGTCGAGCGGCGTATTCTTCCGCGGAGATGGGGAGTTGGGCCCATTGGTGGAAGATCTTGCTGGCCTAGACAGAGAGTTCAAAGTTAGCATGGTTACTGCTTTGCGGATCTGGGGTAACGCCGATAGGGCTGACGGAGGGTGGTACGGTACCTCGGTCTGCGGTCGGCCCTGGAGCTGGGCCTTGATGGACCAGGGAAGCAACGGCTTGCCGTGTTCCTGCAGGATTTGGTTCGTGATCGCCGTGTAGATGTCCTCCGAGTCGATTAGGAGGCCGTCCATGTCAAACAGACAGGCCCGCACGCGGGGGAGTCTGCAGAATCACAGGTTAGCAATGGATGGAATAGCATGCCTTCGATGGAGGAGGAGAGCGTACTCCGAGGGAGCGGTTGCCATTTCTATGGAATCCTAGATTCTAGGGTTTCTTGTGTCCAAAGCAGAATTGAAGCCAAAGACAGGCGATGCGGGCGAACCGAATTGACGCGGCGGGGAGATGCTGCCTCAGGCGAAGAGGGGTTCTTTCAGGCCGCCAAGATCGGCGATCGGTCGCCTTTCCTCTCCGACTTTCCTCCGTATACCCTGAGTTCGTTCAACTTAATTCACTAACCTGACCTGCCATTCATTGCATTCAACCCTCAATATACTCACCGCTTGTCCATCGGGATTCGCGCAGGTATAGTTAAAATACCTCGCATGAATGTTGCGAACCACCGGAATATGGAATAGGTACTACCAATTCACGGCGTCCATCCCCAGAGAGACAATGCTTTGTGTAGTAAACATGGCCGCAGAAAGGAAACAAAGGCGCGACTCCACTCGCTCAGCCATTCTTTGATCTCACTCTGCAGTCCTGATGCTTGTTGACTCTTGATATCCGAGTGGGCGGATCGATCCTTGCGGGACCCGCGGACCCCGAAAGCCTCGACCAACGTGGATCAGCGCGACGATTCTTCGTGTCTGGCCTCTTTCTACTCCCTAATTTGCTATTTATATACGGTCGCGGACTGCTCGGAGCCATCTTGACTCCTGTCAAATCCGCCTTGGCGTCTCAGATCTTTCTTCATCTTAGAAACCGAAATAATCGGTCGTGGAAATCGTTTCCTCGTGACATCATCTTGCACTACGGATTGTCGCATGGCGCCGCCACAGAGCCAAGGTACTGCCACACGTCTATCCTAGGAGGCTAGTTATGGGCATCGGGAAACTATGGCCTGGTCGCGGGGAGCATGCCGAGCCTCCAATCTTCCTCGAGTGGAGATCTTCCAGTGCTTTCATCATCTTCGTCGTTGTCTTTGCAGTTTTTACGGTATGCCGTCGAAGTTTCTGCCTTAGTGCTTTGTTGCCTTACCGGCCATGATACTGACAATCGAGACGATAGGATATTCTGCTCTATGGATTGGTAGGCAGTCACTCTTCTCACCAATACACGCCGTTGGTAGTTTACTGACCTGGCTGGCAGATTGTTCCTGTGACGCCGACCGCTCTGCATGAACGAGTCGGTCTATCAGAGGGTGAAGGTGTGTTTCTTTTTTGGAGCACAGACCTGTTGGCGTCCTGGCTGATCATTGCACAGAACAACGATGGACGTCTATCTTACTGGCTCTCTACGGAGCCGCGCTGTTGGCATTCTCGCGTACGTAACCATCCTCCTCCCCAAAGGCCTTGCTCTGACTGAACGAACGCCATGATAGCTATCGCAGGCTACATCGCCGATAAAATCCAATCTCGGTGGTGGCCTCTGATGATCGGCTTGATTGCCCTGGGCGCCGCCACTGCTCTCCTCTGTGTCGGAAATCATATGGGTCTCTGGGTCGCGGGCCGTCTGTTTCAGGGAGCGTCCGCGGCCGTCGTGTGGACGGTGGGATGTGCTCTGCTCGTTGACACGGTAAATAGGGACGAGTTAGGCCAAGCCATGGGATATATCGGCATGGGGATGACACTGGGAATCATGGGAGGCCCTCTTCTGGGAGGTGTCATCTACGAGCACGGTGGATACTATGCGGTCTTCGGGTTGGCGTTTGGACTGGTCGGGCTGGATATCGTGTTCCGACTGGTTATGATCGAGAAGAAGCACGCCGTGCGATGGCTTCCAGGCGATCCGGTTCAGGAGGAAGCAGAAAACAAGGAGGTCACTCCAACTACTGCGGAGACGGATAATCAGGATTCTCTTGACAAACCACAACCTCCTTCTCCGTCGTCCGGACGCTTACCGAATACTCCCAAACCCGCTACCAAGTCCGATGCAGCGCCTGATCAATCGGCGCCTCCACGACCCCGGAAAGGGGCTCTAGGAGCTCTCCAGCATCTACTGGCATCCGAGCGAATGCTGGCATCCTTATGGGCCTATTTCATCGTCTCGGTCGTTCTCACCTGCTTCGATAGCGTCCTTCCCCTCTACGTTGAGGAGACGTTCGGCTGGGCGCAAACCGGACAAGGACTGATTTTCATTCCCCTATCGGTTCCCCACGTCCTCGATCCCCTGGTCGGGTATGTCATCGACACGTACGGCGAATCCCGACGCTACCTGGCAGCCGGGGCACTCATCGCCAGCGTTCCGATCCTGGTCCTTTTACGATTTGTCACCCACAATTCTATGGGACAGAAGGTGCTCCTATGCGCGCTGTTGGTACTGACGGGAGTCTGCCTATCCGTACTCCTACCGTCCGTCATGGTCGAGGCATCATACGTAGTGCAAGACAAGGAGGAGCAGACTCCGGATATTTTCGGTAAAGGCGGCGCGATGGCGCTCTCCTATGGACTCTTAAACTCGGCCTTTGCGGCGGGGACCATCATCGGGCCCTTCTTTGCCGGCTTCATTCGTGAGAGTGCCGGTTGGGGGACGATGACTTGGGCGATGGCCGTCTTGACGGGGGTGTCGGTCGTTCCGTCCTTGTTGTGTCTGGGAGGGTTTCGACTGACGCGGAGAAAGAGCGTTACCAGTTAACATGTCCATACCATTTGACAAAGTACATACTGCATAGTATATAGCCATGCATAATCAATAATCCCATAGAACGAGAACGGTGGATCATCCCCCGCAGGCCCCACTCTCAGTCAGCCATGACCGATGCGCCACTTGACGCAGATCGTCTTCTCCATCTTATTTTTCGGGAATCGTTGACGGTTGCAGGAGCCGATGGTGAGGAGACGAACAAGGAAGAGGCAATGTCCGAGGTATAGTACCCCATGGCGTGGCATGGCTGGGAGTATTTCTTGTCCCTGTCCTCTCTCTCTCACCCCACAACTCCCACGCCATCAACAACTACTACAAACAATAGAGACAATCATGACGGTCCCACAGCCCCAGGTGCATCACCCAGGCCTTGATGCCACATTTCAAGGCATTCAGAGAACATCAGATGGTACATCTGTGAACCAATATCGAGGAATCAAATATGCTCGAATTCCGGGACGATTCGAGCGCGCCATTCCGGTTGATGGGTTTGATGCGAAAGTAGTAGACGCAACAAAATTCGGGTGAGTTTTATACTTTGCCTCCTATAGTCCACCAGAGAAGAATTGTTACTGTAAGGGGAATTCTCACAGCGCTGACGTTACCTACTGGATAGTCCGAGATGCCCACAAGTAGACGTGGATGTACGCCACTTGCTGCGCATTCCCGAAGACGTCGAAATTCCTAAGGAACCAGAGGATGAGTTTGACTGCCTAAACCTGGAGATCACCTGTCCGCCTGCCGGGTCGACGAGCCATTCGCTTCCTGTCTTGCTTTGGATTCACGGTACCACCCCTTCTCGCTGGAATTCGTGCAAGCAATCCCCTAACAAGTCTTTATAGGTGGCTCACAGGTAGTTACATATTGCTCTGCTGCTTCCGGGATCTGCGGTTAGTTTGTACCCCATAATACTCCCTAGTCTATGCTTCCTCATGGGCGATACTGATTCCAAACGGACGACAGACCCAACCAAACTCGTCGCAGTCTCCATAAAGGCAGGAAAGCCCTTCATCTTCGTCTCTATCAACTACAGAGTCAACGTCTTCAGTTTCGGCGACGGCAAGGAGAAGAACCTCGCACTGAAAGACCAACGTCTAGGAATCGAGTGGGTGCGCAAGCATATCGCGGCGTTTGGCGGTGACCCGGTAAGTGCACCCCAAAGGCTGGGTACACGTATCAAGCATACTGACAGGCAACTAGAGCAACATCACATTGGCCGGTGAAAGTGCCGGAGCTGTCTACGTGCACGCGCATTTGATTACCGGCGTTTCTGTGAAAAGAGCCGTTCTTGCATCGGGGTCCTTGTACTTATCCTCACCGTTACCGGTTGAGCGAGGAAATGCAATGATTAAGACTTTAGAAGATACGGTGAAAGGCCTGAGAGAGACATCTCTGAGGGAAGCCTCCGTTTCAAACATCATACAGGCCTTACAAAAGTGCAATGTCAATACGATGTGGATTCAGGAAGATCCCGAACTCGAAGATTGGCAAAACAAACCGGAGCAGGTCGAGGAGGTCATGATCGGGGATACGGAACATGAGGTGAGCACCTCTGTCCAGAAGTTTGCTAAATACGAACTAACGGAGAGATTGAATCTAGTCCGTGATCTGGAGAAACGGCATCGAGACGCTCGACGGACCAACCATCGCTGCGGCGTTCGAGCAGGACCCTAAATGGGGCCCGCAGCTGCGCAAAATGTACAACGTCGTTGCAGATCGCCCGACAGCTTGCAAGCTAGGTGCCTTGGATTTGGTAAACGATGTGCGATATGCTCTCCCGGTGGAAGTGGTCTCGGACAAGTTACAAGCCGCTGGAAAACGCGTCTACAAATACGTGATCGATCAGCCCAATCCGTGGCAGGCATCCAGCCGTTCTCATCATGCGGTCGATCTTCTTTTCTTGTTCGCAGGGGTGGATCTATCGTTCAATTCTGCCGCGGAGAATGTTGGCCAAGAGATGAGAAACCGTTGGATATCGTTTGTGAATGGAAGCGCTCCGTGGTGGCAGGAGCGTAGATTTGCGTTTGGACCTTTCGGGGAGTGTCAGGAAATCGACGAGAGGCAAGTGGTCAACCGGAGACGACTAGAGCATTTCCGGGTTCTCAAAGAGGCTGGAATGGGGGTATACATGCCCATCATATTCGTTTTGACGGCAGGGAAGATCAGCTTGTTAAATTAGGATCTGATTTGACTGTTTACATATAAAGGTATTTTTTTACCCTCAACTCAACCAAGAGCTCGTAGCGATACCTGATTGAAGGCCTCTTCTACGCCCTACTACAGTCAACCTAGGCAGGAATGTATCCAACATTGTGGAAGGCATTTCTCGCAGCCTCGCGCAGCCGATCCACCGAGAAAATAATCTTCTCCTCCGCATCGCGATGCGGGGACTTCGCCTTGTCGAAGAGCTCATCCCTCGTGAGTCGAATCAACTGGGGAGCGAGTCTCGGGCTAGGTTCGGGGAAGATCGACTATCATGGCAATAACACGATGCTGAGCCGCGAGGAATGAATGCACGAGTAGACCAAAAAGATAGGCAGGCAGGGTACCTCCACTTGCACCAGTCTGCTTTGTCTCCTGTATAATTCCAACCGGCCTCGGATACGGTTTCTCGGAGACCTGGACCACTCGATGACGATGACGACGTTGACATGCGGCGAGCCGCCGATCAACCAGAGGTCCTTGTCTCGGATCAAGCTGGGATAAGACTCTTCCCAGCCGCTCTCCACGACTAGAGTCGGAAGGACATGGTGTCGTGGCTTCAGGTAGTACTCGGGCTGTCTCCACGAGGCCTGGTACGGGGCCACAAAGGCGTTGAAGCCTGGAAGGGAGGGACTGGATCAGTAGCTGTCGAGTGGGGTACGTGGCTCTCACTTTTTGCCGTCGTGGAGTCGATGGTGTTCCACTCTTTGACGAGGAAGAAGCCAGACAGCAAGCCTCTGCCGAGTTCGCGTTTGATCCAGGTCTGGTGCAGGGTATGCATTGGCTCGCAGGCCGTGACGACCAGTTCTTTGGACGCGGAGTTATAATTGACACGGCAGGCCAGCGCACTGATGACCGCGTCCTCGGCAAGGTTCACGGCAGTAAGGACTCCGACGTCTGGGGAGATGCCTTCGTAGACGAGGACGTTGGATTTATTCAGGAGAGGGATGTTGGATTTGATTCTGTGGAAGAGGGATGGTTTTCTATAGCCCATGATTGATAGTGCTCTGCGATTATTGATCGAAGAAGCATATAGAGCCTAAGATGACGGACCACCGTCTTGACATGCTCCGCATTGATATACTCATCCATGTCTGGTCATCGTTCTCCTATTCTGGAGAGAGGCTGACTTGACTTTGACGGAATGACGGGAATGAAGTCCGAGAATGGGACGAGTTGGCATCATCATTGCTCGAGTGGGTGACACCGCCTGCCATCGCGAGACTGATACATCTCCCTCGCTTGCCTGGCGGTAAGGGATTGTGCAGTATGGAGTAGTAGTAGCACTGTTGATGATGCAATCTGGTCGAGGAAGCCGACCGCAAGTCACGCGACGACGGCACAAACGACACAAACTCCCGTGACTTCCTCCTTCATTAGAACTTCATCGATATAGAAAGTAGGAAGTAGGAAGAGTCGGCAATTCTCATCCATCGCTTCCCGACCACGCCATGTTCTCCAAGTCCCCCGGTCCCCCCAAGTCCTCCCCCACCGTGAATCAGCCCTGACTCATGTGGGGAATCGCATGCTGGCTCCACTTGGGATCGCAGCGACTCGGCAAAGCGACGGCGCTGCGACATGCCGATTAGTATGGGAAACTGTTACCACCGCCTCCCAGATGCCCCTGCACGCGGTTGCCGCCGGCTGCCTTGGCCTCTCCCGAATCCCTACCTCAAACTCTCAATAATATGGCATGGCGATGTTGGTGCGCAAGGGAGGATGGTGCCCCCACAGTGGCTCAAGGGGTCGGGGTATATGAGTCCGCCATTTCCCCGACCGAGCAGCCGACTTGAGTATAATTGATTCTGTCTGTGGTCGGAGATCTATACAATCAATTCTATACAACATGTCATCCTCTACAAGTACCCTGTCGGACCCCCAGGAATATCAAAAGATCTTCCACTGGGCAGAGACCCAGAAGGATGGTGCCATTCCTTCCTTTAACACACGGCGAAACGATCCATATGAGGTATGTGGATGTCCTATAAATCCCAGTGCTCAAATCAATTGTTAATATCTCCTAGTATCAATCCGGCTTCGGAAACTTGTACGCAACCCCGCACACTCTTTGCAACCAAGCCACCAGCTGATGGAAACCAAACAGGTTTATGTCCGAGGCGGTGCCAGGAACTATTCCCCATGGCCAAAATAGCCCTCGCAACGTTCGCTTCGGGCTGTATGCAGAGCAGATCACCGCTACGGCCTTTGTAGCACCGCGACATGCCAACAAAAAGGCTTGGCTATACCGTGCTCGTCCTGCCGTGGCTCACCAGGGATTTGTACGCAGTAAATCTTGGCAATTTTGCACCAAGAAAGTGAACTGACTGGTGGCCATGATCTAGACGGATCTTCCCGACAACAAAGACACCGAGTCGAATTTCTTGCCACTCAACCCCCGAGTTCATGTATCACCCACCCAGTTGGCCTGGCACCCGTTTGAGATTCCCAGCGGGGAGGAGGTGGATTTTGTCTCCGGCCTAAAGACGGTCGCTGGCTCGGGAGATCCGACTCTCCGGGAGGGTTTAGCCACCCATGTGTACGCGGCGAATACCAGCATGACCAAAAAGGCCTTTGTGAACTCGGACGGTGAATTCCTAATCATTCCCCAGCAAGGTGCACTGGATATCCAGACAGAATTCGGCCCGCTGTTTGTCCAGCCAGGAGAGCTTGTTGTCATGCAACGGGGGCTGCGTTTCCGCGTCGAACTGCCGGATGGGCCTTCGCGAGGATATATTCTTGAAGTCTGGGGCACACACTACGAGCTGCCCGAACTGGGACCGCTCGGGGCTAACGGGCTCGCCAATCCTCGAGATTTCCTGTCGCCCGTTGCCCGATACGAGATTGCTCAGGAGCCGTGGGAAATTATCTACAAGCTGGGAGGAAAGTTCTTCAGCAGCAGGCAAAACCATAGTCCGTTTGACGTCGTTGCCTGGCATGGCAACTATGTAAGTGTCCCTGTGGATTTCTACCTGATCATCGTGAAACTAACCGATTAGGTCCCTTACAAATATGACCTGACCAAGTTTGTCAATGTCGGCTCCATCTCAGTCGATCACATCGATCCGTCCATTTTCTGCGTGCTTACGGCCAAATCCCGGGATCTGACGGCGCCTCTGGCCGATTTGCTCATCTTCTCTCCTAGATGGGATGTTGCATCGCGTATGTCTTGCCAATAAACCCCATGTACTCTTTCTGTTTACTGACATTCCACTCCAGACACCTACCGGCCTCCTTACTACCACCGGAACGTAGCATCCGAACTGATGGGTCTCATCTACGGAGAATATGGCGGCCGATCGGACGCCTTCAAGCCAGGAAGTATCTCTTTCGAATGTGGAAGTGAGTTTGGCCTTTTCACCCCCCAACCCTATTAGTGAGCCAGAACACTGACATCAGCAAAGTGGTGCCCCATGGCGTGGCCTATGAGGAATTTAAAGCCGCGTCAGAGAACCCGCCGCCGGTCGCGCGCATCTCCGAGGCTTCGATCGCCTTCATGTTCGAGTCGAGTCGCCCGTTCACTATCACCGATTATGCATGGAACAGCAACAAGCGACATGAGCACGAGCCGAAGATGTGGGACAGCCTGGTGGATAACTTCTCCAAGTATAAGGATGAGGTCGAGGAAATCCTGGCGCGCAAGGCCAAGGGGCTGAGGATTTGAGTCCGTGAGTTGGATGAACTAGATTACTGTATATAAGATTGTGGATATTATGAATTGATGTCTTGTACTGGGCTTTTGTTTCCCTTTGTTTCCCCGTCCTCTATCAAGTCTCATGACCTGGACAACGTGAATCAAACACCCCTTTGACCGGGTTCCAGACGCCTATCTATTATTAGCCCACCCCTGCCTTGAGGGATCCTGTGTAACTCAGGCAGGCTCCAACTATGCGGAGTGGATGCGCAAAGCACCGCGAGTTAATCCTATTCATACTTCAAAAAGGCCTACCAGTTCCTGCCCCCCCCTTCAGCCGGGCTGAGCCAAGCGCATAAGCCCAAGTCAGCCGCCCAACGCGGTGAGACAAGGACTGTTGCTTATTTACCCTTCCAGGAACATGATCGACGGAGGATTCTTTCTATGTCTTGGACCTGTCTTGCTGATTTCAAGCCTCCTTTGTTACTCAGCAGCTGTCGATGTATACTTTCGTGGCTGATTGGGTGGGTCGAGTTGGGATCGGTGACTCTGTATCATGTCGACTGGTTGTGATGGGAGGGAGATTGTGTTGGAACATGTCTCATCTTCCTTTCGTTGACGGAGGTTATTTATGGAACACATACAGCGAAAGGTTGCCGGTGGAGAAATGCTGCAGAGGTATAAAGATGAGGATGGTGCCGAGCAGTTGATTATCCGTTCAATCCAGCAACCCAGTACTTCAGCGAAAATCATCGCGTTCATCTCAAAACCGAAGACACTTTCATTCCCTCAATTTTCTTGACAAATTCAGATATTCAATACCAGTCATCATGCAATTCTCCGTCCTCGCCGTCCTCCTCTTGGCCGCCGGATCTGCCGTCGCAGCCCCGAACACCGTCGCCAAACGCAGCAGCGCGCTGCAAATCACCGACTTCTGGGCCAATGCCTCCAGGGCTAGCCAGACCTCGAATCTGCACTTTGTTTTGACCGATCCCAACTATCCCGACGATACCCCCGTGGACTGCAATGTGATTTGGTCAGTGGTGCTTGGTAGTGCATACTTACTCAAACCTTATCCATGGCACTGACTTGAGGATATCAACCGGCAGGAACTTCAACGGAAGCCCCGACGAGAACGCCCGCTGTCTCGGGAGCCAGTACTATATTCGTTTTCCTACCGGAGGCAGGGACATCAGCCAGCTCACGGTGGAGCTGGAGCGCGTCGAGGGGCCCATCCCCGTGAAGGGCCAGGTGGTGTTGAACGACGAGACGGAGGGGTCCAAGTGGAAGTGCGGACCGACTGACAACCCCGGCGTGACGGAGCGATGCACCTATGATGGCGTGCTGGAGATCCCTGTCTAAGGACTAGTTGCAGCGGTGTTGTAATTGCTTCACATGGTTTTATGTGCTGGATTCGGGTGTGTAGGTTGGAGAGGACGTTGATTTGTTTGCTCCGTTGATATGATAGTTGAAATTGTATCGTTGATCTGATTCTGTCAGCGCGGGTCTTGCAATGACCAAATCCCTCCCGTCTTCTGACGTAGTGGGTGAAGGGATACTCAGAGTCTCATCCAGGAACATCGACTGTACCCTGCACCTGTCACGTGCACTATGTCTGAGGAGCGCCGTGTAGAGGAACATGAACAAGAACAGCTGGTGCGTGCTCCCTCTCCAGCAGGCGGGAATTCTCCAGACTACGATTCATTCCTCGCACTGTCAACTCCAGACTAGAGACCTTCGGGCATCCAGACACGCCATGATGGCCCAATGTGGCGGGGCTGCGGCAAATCCCTGGAAAAAGGATGGGCATCGATGAGGTCATACGGATTACTTGGCCATCGCCATGGCATGACAACTCATCCAGATGGCACAATCACATCCCGGGAATATCAAGTGCACATGAAAACATGAGAATAGCGATGGAAGTAAAAATGATAGAATCTTGCGAACGTCTTTTTATTTTCATGGATGGTATCAACACGGCCAGAATTACGGACATACAATTATTCGGGCACTTCGCCTGCCTGTATGCGGATGGTTCCATATCCCAAATGCCCTTTCGAAGGGTCGGAGCCTCATCTTGCCGGAGGTGAGTGAAAATCGGCGCGGGAAACATAATAAGTCTATCACGATCGGATCAAAGGAAATAGTCGGGCGTGCGCCTCGATACCATCGGTTCTCCTGCGCGCGGGCAGGGATCAAACTGTAGGCTAGAGGGAGAAAGATCCCACGTTAGTACCAATGCACAAAGATACAGACGAAGTAGGGTGAATCCGGGCCAAACATACAACGTATACTTCAGATGCTCATCAATTTCCATAATGGCGGCCTGGTTACCGCACCGGTAGCAGTAGTTCGGAGCTGGACGGAACGTGAGCACGCAAATTTAGAAAAAGGGACAGAGAAGTCGGGCAGAAGAAAGCATACCCGAGAAAATAGTCACGACATTCCGGTCCTGCGACCAATTGTATCCCTCCATTACCAGTTGATGCGCTCGTGCCACCAGAGTCAAGCCGTTGTTGTGATTAAATGCCTCCGAGATATCCTGCCCGAATGTGTATCCAGCACCACGGGGGGAAATACCCCAGCCGCATCGGTCGTCGGGATCACTCCACAGCAGATCACACATCGGCCCCTCGTGGGGAACTTCCTGGATTCGGTCCAGCGACCGGATGTTGTCGAGCGTGTCGATCGACGGGCTCAGACCGCCGTGAAGACAGAAGATCTGGTTCTCAATGAGTGCGGTGAGGGGGAGGTAGTCGAAAAGGTCGGTGAAGTATTTCCACACGTTGGCGTTGCCATATTTGCGCAGGCACTCGTCGTAGAAACCGTACACTTGCGTGATCTGGCGGGACTCGTGGTTTCCTCGGAGAATCGTGATCCGCTGGGGGTAACGGATCTTGAGGCTGACAAGAAGGGTCACCGTTTCGACGGAGTAGTAACCCCGATCGACGTAGTCACCTGCAACCAAGGAACGAGCGGCGGTGAGCGGCGGGTCCCAACGAGTCGAAGCAAACAACAAGAGAGACAAAGGGATTCTCACCCATGAACAGGTAGTTGGTGTCTGGATTCGGTCCGCCAATACGGAAAAGCTCCATCAAGTCGTGGAACTGACCGTGTATATCACCGCACACAGTGACCGGGCATTTCTACCACGGTGAGGTCAGCCCCGGGCATCGGTCGCAACGGCCTGGGAAAATGTCGTCGGGGTCCCATGACGAACACGACCCGACCGAGTGGAAAAACTTACAACGGGCTGCACGTTTGACTCCTCCTGCAACACTTCTCTTGCCTGTCCGATTCCAAGCGAAAAATCCACTGTCAGAATGATATGCCGCCATCGTGATTTTTCAAATCTACGATTCAGAGGTAGAGGTAACGCACTCGGTCACACAGTCTTCGTACATCTTCCTCCGCCAGTTGCTTGCAGCTCATCAAGTTCTCGATCCATCCGTCCAGCGTCGGTATCGACCCAGGGTCGGTGGTGGGCGACAGATGGTGGGGTTCGGGCGACCGCGCCGCATCGATTTCCATGTTGTTATCCATTGCAAGGGACCACGAGCAATGATTCAGGGGGTGAAAGGAGATGCTAAATTAGCAGCCGAGGAGGGGCGGAAAAGCTGGAATGGGATGGTCTCGTGAGGCAGGGCTTGGGTCTGTTTTTTCGGTGCTGAGAACAATGATCCACACACACCAGCTACGCGCGCAGAAAGGGGGGAGGGTGGGATGAAATAAGCAGAATTGAAGGAGAAACCAGACAATCGGGTCACGGGGAGACAACAACCCGAGGACTGGAGTTGGGAGAAAAAGGATGGGGGGTGTGGTGGATAATGGCGATGGGGGGGGAGGAAAAGGCAAGAGAGGGAGAGGGAGAGGGAAGAGACGAACGGGAGAGTGTTGGGTGGTGAAGGAGGAGTGACCGAGTAGCTTTGGCCGCCTTTGGGCTGCCGTGCGCCACACCGGCCAACGCCACACTTGTCCTTGAGTTCTGCTCTCCCCACGATTCCTTGACACTCCCCCGCCATAACTACTCGACAATTATTTGAAATCGAACTGGAGACGCGACCAGACGCATACTCTCGTCAGTAGAAATTATGGATGTTCCGGGTCATAATTCATACAACACAACTTAAGTGCTATTAACATAATCAATCCGTAAAACTGTCCCTCTGCTTTTCCTTGCTCCGGCGAACAAATTGCCTAGCCGCGCGCCTAACTAAATGATGTCACCGCCAAAACCGCCAAAACCTCCGCCGGCGCCGCTTCCGCCAAAAGGCCCGCGCCCTCGTCCAAACGGTGATCCTCCGGGACCGACCGGATCGTATCGAGCTCCGGGAGGTGCTTGCGGGTCATATCCTCGGCCTCGTCCACCACCGCCAAACAAAGGGTCGTCGAATGTAGGGTGCATGCCACCTCCACCTCCGCCTCCCAAGCCCGGACCAACGCCACCCCGCAAGGGGTCATGCGGACCGAGTCCAGGGGGGTATAGATCCCGATCGCCGATACTCAACGGGTTTCTCCCGCCGAATCCGGGGTGATAGCCTCGTGGAGGCCGCTGGATCTCGAACTCGTCCTCGAAGCCGGGAGGGCCGAAGTCACCAGGGGGAACCGGCCGACGCGGAGCGGCCGCCAAGGGATCATCGAAAGGATAAGGACGAGCAGGTTGAGGGAGCAGGTCATCTGCTAAGGGGTTTCGCGGCGGCGGCCGTTCTCCCCGCGGTTCCTGCGAGGCCTGGCTGTTTGAAGGCTCATACCCTTCCTTGTATACCCCGGGGGCGAGTTTCTGGATAACGTTGATCTTGAACAGAGCGATAAGATCGATCAGACGTGAGGACGAGATAAAGACATCGCTTAGACGGTCGGAGGTGAGATCGGCCGATGTGATCGGGAGGGAGGACGGGGAGATGAAATCCTTGGCGGCAACGTCGAACGACGTAGTTCTGTCATCCCCAAGCGCCAGCGCCAGGATAACGGCATTATTCCCCAGTCGATTCACTTTGAGTAGGTATTGCATGGAGGATTGGGGGTGAGAGTATCGAAAGGCTAAGGTATCGTTCACGTTCCATTCCGATGGCAAAGAGGGGCTGTCCGAGGAGCTGGCTGTTACCACGAAGATGGATTAGCAAAAGTCCAGACGATAACGGGGAGAAAGATGGTTTCTACAGAGTCTATGTTCTTCTCCTAGTCCTACCAGCTTGAAACCGACAGCGACCATGGAAGCATGGCCGATGAGAGCAACGGCCTCGGTCGCCGATTTCAGACTCGATTCTGCGATGCCGTCTCCCTGCAGAGCGCTTCCTGCAAGTGACAGCACGTTGTCGGGGCGAAGAGCACCAGCGTTTGTAGCCATCCTGTAGGGATGTTGAATGTGATGATTGAGTGGGAAATGGAGTTTGGCGATTAGTCCACGCTATGAGAGCGAGAGAGGTGAAGGACTCTTGACAGGCAGCGACCCGAATGCGCAAGCCATCATGTCATCCGCTTATCGGGCCTGTGCTTATCGGCTTAGTCATTGCAGATCTTCTGCCTCTCGGGCCATGCCTATTCGGGAAGGCTATACAAGCTGTCGCGTCGCCTTCTGAGAATTGGGTGGACGCTCTGCTCTGTCGTCATTCCAGCAGTTTGACCATCCATTGGTCCGGACGACTAAGATACTAGTCCTATAATTGACGGGGATCATCATTATCCGGAGACTTCGTCGGCAGTCACGATTCAGTTCCAAATGCATTATTAATCTTCCCCCTCCTAGTGGGGACACAACCCTGTATATATATCTGCAGAACAGCCCCAACACCACGATTCGTAATTCGGATGTCTTACTCTTGATTATATCGATAGAACCCATAATCAATACGCATTGCGCAGCTTGCGATTATTTTCGATAGAATTTACAAGCCACCTACAAGCGAACCCCAACCATGGCATCTACGCAGATCGTCTTCTTTGACCTGACATCCAAGGACCCACGCGGAACATGGACACCCAATCCTTGGAAGAGTATGTCAACATTTCTATACTTATGTTGATCGCCATATTTTTGTTAGCTTCGTTCTAAGTTAACTTGGTATAGCTCGTCTTGTCCTGAATTTCAAAGCTTTGGATTATCGGACTGAATGGGTGAGTTCCAGGGCGTTTGTCTCGCGAGGCCCGAACATCGGGCTAACGTATGCCGGCAGGTGGAGTATCCTGATGTCAAACCGACCCTCGAGGGACAGTCAGTTATCTCTACTCACGTGGAGACACGGTCTAACTCTTATGTAGCGTCTCTCCGGATGCTGATGGCACCTACACCATTCCCACCGTTGCACTCCCAAATGGAAAGTACATAATGGACTCGCGGAAGATCACAGAGCATCTGGAGGAAGCCCATCCCCAGCCAAGCCTACGTCTTGACTCGCCCTACCTTTCCAAGGCTGAAGACCTCTGGAAACGTTACATAACCGCTCTTCGTCCCGTCTTCATTCCCCAGATCCCGAAACGTTTGCTCAACGATGCTAGTATCGACTACTGGTGCACCACCAGGGAAAGGATATTCGATATGCCTGTTGACCAACTAGAGAAAGAGCTCGGAGGGGAACGGGGATGGAATGAGACTACCGCGGTGATCCAGGAGGCCACGGCTTTGTTGAGCGAAAACAAAGGTCCCTTTTTTGAAGGAGAGGTTGTTGGCTATGCAGACTTTGTGTGGGGGAGTGTACTGCTCTTCTGTGTGCGAATGGGACCGGACTTTCTCGACGAGGCGCTCAAGAGGAGCGGCAATCCCCAGGTGCACCTTGACCTTCTAGAGGCGGTGAAGCCGTGGTCGAACAATAATCATCAGTGAGCCTATAACTTCGTGGGCGGTGTTTGGGGATATAGATGAAACGAGCCGTAGTATAGAAAGAAAACGAGGTTGAATCGTTGAATGTTGTACGAAATAAAAGCGAAAGTAGGCGCGGCCGGGAGAAACAGGTGAGCATCCGTCCCTGTTGGGCCTAGCGTGACCCCGTGCCAGCAGCTGCCCGATGGGGTAAAATCGCCCACTGCGTTCCTCCTTCTCTCGCCTCGAAGACTGTCTCGCCACGTTATTCTTGTGGCGTCGCACGGAAGTATGCCACGACTGGGTATGTAACCAGCTGGGGACTGGAGTGAACTCTGATTAATATGTTACATACCTGACCTCGATGTAGGCCCCGCGTGCCTGACGTGCAGAGAAAAATGCCGGAAATGCGACCGCGCTCGTCCGGCCTGTAATCGTTGCATCACCAAAGGCCTGGACTGCGGGGGATACCCAGAACAGTTCCGGTTCTGTGGCATCGCCAGTCGCGGGAAATGGAAAGGAGCCCAGGTTCCAGTAGGCGATCGAAATACAAGAGTACGCTCCAAACGAGTTACTCGACAGCAGACCCGGGAGTCGTCGACTGCGGAGCCGGTGTCGGGAGACACTTCGAAGTCTTCGGAGCAAACACAAACATCTCCAACCTTGGTGAGGCCAATCGAGAGCCCGCAGAATCCGTCGCATGAAATCGTGCGGATCCTCGGTCTGGCCGAGACTGAGACTCTTCTCTCACACTGTAGGCGCGTCCATATCCCTTAGAGCGTGTCGGAATGAAAGAATAACGTGGCCGCGCAGATGATAGCTTCATTTGTCCGCATCAAATCTCAGGGGTTGGGGATGACGTAGATAATCCTTACCGATCCTATATTCTCCCGCTGGCCCGGCACCAAATAGGGTTACTCTATGCCGTGCTGGGTCTGTCGGCAGCTCATCTTGGCAAGTTGACTGACAATTCTACGCTTCATGACACCACGGCCGTCGAATATCGCCTCAGAGCCATTCGTGCGTTGAGTAAGGAGATTCGACGAAGCCAGAGCGAGACTTTGCTTGCGGATGAGCAGGATGCTGTGCTGGCTATCATTCAGATTCTGCTGCTTCACGACGTAAGTATGGTTTTTGCTATGAGTTGCCGACATCCTGACTCACCTTCTATAGATCGCGGAAACGGGGGTCTCAAGTCACGGAATTCATATCACAGGGGCCATGTCTGTCTGCAAGAGGCTTTTAATTGCCGAGGGGCTAAGTGGACATCGCCAGCGGGCAGTGTTTTTCCTAGGGAACCTGGCCTGGTCCGTCCTTATGATATCTTTGATGTGCCAAATCGGCTGACAGTACGCAGGCTTGACATCATACGAGGCTTTGCCGGCGCCGAGCGATTGTGCTTCTCCCAAGACATTCGAGAAATGGTGGCATTTGCTAGCGACTTCAAATTCGAGTTGGTGAATGGGTGCCCAAGGGACGTCTTTCTGATCATCGGAGGCGTCCTGGATAAAGCCAAAGAGCACACGTTAGGGTGGCTAACGTGGGACGAGTTTCAAATTGCTTTACTTTTGGCAAAACATAAATTATATTCTTGGGATCAAAAGAGCTTTACATTCCCCAATGCTGACCCCCGCTGGCCGGCAGCAGCGGAAGCATTTCGGTATGCATGTATACTGCGCATCCTTCGGCTTCTAGACCCAGTTCAACCCGCCAACACACCCGAGATACAGGATTGCGTGATAAAGATTCTGGATGCTACTGCCGAGATTCCTCCTGATTGCTCGATCGTAGAGCTTTTGATCTTGCCCCTTTTCATGGCCGGTGCCGATTCTCTAGCGCCTCACTCGCGATATTACGTGGTCTGTCGGCTAAACGAAATCGAAAGGAGATCTGAGATTCGAAATCCAATACCAAAAGAATTGCTTCAGAAGGTGTGGGATGCTAGGGCGGCCCAATCTCCTGATGATGATAAGAATGTATCATGGACGGAATTTGTTAGTTCTCTTGTCATATGACACGGCACGATTTCAATTCGCACCCGCTGACGTGGTACAGACCCATTCGCCTGAATTGGCGCGACAGCATGACTATCTCATTATATGAAACAAGCCCTCCAAGAGATTGATGAACGTCGCATATGGGAACAATATACCCTCGAATCGTCGGGTCGGATGATTCCGTCATGTGTCACGCAAAGCAGGCTGCCTGCATTTCACACGAGACACATGCATCAAAAATGCTGATCTTCCGAGTGTATACATCGCTTTGAATGATACATGTATGCCGCCCAAGGAGCAGTTGTATCACAATGCCACTCCACTGGGTGAAGAAGACACCCTGGTGAGAAATTGTTCTACAATTGGTCTACCCACCCGAGGAGTGAAGACAAGAGAACTATTCCTGGAGGATCGACTGCATCAAATCCTCACAGATCGTCCAGAAAGTTTAAAGATTTTCCAAGCAAAATCGCCAACGGGATCAGTTACGACATTAACTGCAGTAGAGCCGTCTGTTCGGTTCCCAACCCGTCTATTGATGCACAGAAATTGTACAAATCAGTCAACAATCTTTCCCTTTGGATTTTGTGTCCGTCTTTTCAGTTTTCGAAAGCATCTTTACAAGGAATCTTTTCGAGCCGGATAAGCTCTTCACTCTCTGGGGTTGTATGATCTTCACTCCCCGTACCTGATATAGCAAAACAAGCAGGCTGGCAACCACAACCGCCTCGTGTCCATGATCCCCTGATCGGTTACGTTCAGGAAGCAGAAGCAAACCATCGTCGTGTCTAATTCACATATAGCAGAATAGACTATTTGGGCCCGGATGGACATGCCATTCGACGAGTCTTTCGGTTCTAGCTTGCTTGCTCTTGGGCCAGAAGGCAAAAAAAAAAAAAAAAAAAAAAAAAAAAAGGATGTGGGATTCGATAGTCGCCTGGCATGCTGGGCTCAAGGAGATGAAACGGTCATGGTCGTACGACCTGTTGGATTGCCTTGGCCACTATCTTTAGCACAATCCGAAATCGGACACTCCCCATTCCGGGGATGGGGAAGCAAACTATGGTATTGATATTAGAGATGACCAGTCCGTCAAAGCGAAACACGGGTTATTGTATCCAAGAGAGAAAGAGAGACGATGCATTGTAGCAAACCCTGGCGGCGGGACCATCCCAATCGGGCAGGTCAGCCAGCACCTCAGCCTTCCAGGTGGATCCTTTCGACAGTCCCATTCATTCTCAATCTTGTTTCCGTCCCCTCCCCCACTTCGGCTCATCAACCCATCTATATAAAGAGCGAAAGCTGACGCTCATGGCTTCCAATTCATGTCGCCAGTCCATCCCCTTTGATCCCCACGCACCATGACATCTTCCAAGGAATGGCAGAAAATGCTGAACGGCGAGCTCTACTGGGCTTGGGATGACGACCTTCAAGCCAACCGCGATCGATGCCGAGAGACATGCAAACGCTTCAACGAGGCAGGGACGGTGACCCGGCGCCGGAGGGTCGAACTATGGCGGGAGTAAGTGCGATGACACCTCTCTCGGTCGATGCCACCGTTCCTGTGGCTTCCGTATTGACAAGGAGATCGGCACAGCATTGTCGGTGACACGCGCCCTCTCCCACCAGTTCAATCCGACCCGAAAGAAGACGCGAAGCTTTTTGACGCAACGGACCCTGCCGTGGATCCTCCGATTTCCGTGGACCACGGCCTGAACTTCAAGGTCGGCAAGGGCACCTTTTTGAATTTCAACATGTTGGTCCTGGATACCTGCCTGATCACCATCGGGGAAAGGACGTTGTTTGGCCCGAATGTGTCTCTTTACGGTGCAACGCACCCTATGGATCCGGCGGTGCGCCAAGGTCTCGAGGGTCCGGAAGCAGGCAAGGAGATCCATATTGGTGATGACGTGTGGATTGGCGGGAGTGTGATTATCCTCGCTGGCGTGACGATCGGGCGAGGATGTACTATTGGCGCTGGATCAGTTGTCACTAGGGTATGTCGAGAATGTCTTCTTCAACTCGCAAAGTCTCGGTGTTTAAGTGCTGATGCCGATTGTAGAGTGTTCCTCCATTCCACTTCGCCGCCGGGAACCCTGCGCGCGTTATTCGGCGCATCGAGACGACCATGGACCCGGACCAAGCTGTCAAGAATGAAGGAAAATCGGGGTAAGATCGAAGTGGGAGTCAGATAGAGCAAATGGACTATCGTCGGATTAAGGAAAGACGTCTGCTCCGAAAGCGAGAACTCCAGTGCGATGTAACGAATAGCTGCAACGCTCGGTAGATGTTCCCGCTATTTCTTCCGCGGACGAAATACTGCTGGCCTGGTCATAAACCCCACGATAAAGGTATGGATTGAGATGCATGATCGATGGAAACACCATAAGTCGATTTCTAGTTTTGGTATCCTATTTGTACGGTGAAAAGTCGAGAAAGCCCTAAAACAGAATAGTTTACAACATGGCCTTGGGGAACTTCTTCATTGCCTGCCGCACTCCCAAGTCGGCCAGAATCTCCTCCGTTCCACCCAGAATGGCGTCGAACTTGTAAGTGCGGTGGAACATCTCGATGACCTTGCCCATGCCACTCTGGGTGATGCCACGACCGCCGAAGATGTTGGTGGCCATATCAGCGATCTCCTGCGCCGACCGAGTGGCGTGCGACTTGAGCAGAGCAATCGGCCCACCCAAGTTCGCGGCTTGCTGGGTATACGTCATGTTGCACATCTGGAAAGCAATGGATTCCAACCAAGCCTGGTTAGACTCACAGAGAGAGATCATCCGAGCGAGCCTACGATGCCACATTGGTCAGCATTTATTTCAACATGCCGAGGGGGGAGGGATTCATACTTTTGTCGCATGACCGGTTGCTCGATCAATTTCTTGTTAAAGACCAAGCGCTGGTTGCACCATTTCAGGCACTCTTCGACCACGGTCATCGACATGCGAATCACACCACTGGCCATCATGAACCGCTCGTGGTTGAAGTTGCTCATGATGACAATGAAACCCTTGTGCTCCTCACCTAGCAGATTCTCCACGGGGACCTTGACATTCTCAAACTGAACGAACGCCGTACCTGCGGCGGTCGAGTAGGAAGTCTTGATCTGCTTGGTCTCCACGTTTTCATCGCGCGGAATGAGAAGCACCGAGAATCCCTTCTCCGTGCGACAGCCCGTTACGAAGTAGTCGGCAAACATGCCGTTAGTGATCCACTTCCTATTACAAAATGTCAGAGAACAGTTCAATGGGATTCAACGGGATGACGGGTCCGTACTTGGTGCCGTTTACAATGTAATGTTTGCCGTCGGGAGTCTTTTCGGCCGTGGTACGAAGACCAGCCACGTCACTGCCCGCAAATGCTTCGGTGATGGCCAAACACATTTTCTTCTTGCCCGACAAGACCTCCGCCGTGATTTTCTCGCGAAGAGGAGCGTTGGGGAGCCACTGCTGGACAGCCGTCAAACTAATAGCCATGCCGGCCATGTTTCCGTCCTGGAAGCCTGCAGACAGCCGTTAGGTCTCAAGGTGGCTCAACAGGAGACAGGGGGGACCTGGCGACAAACCTCGCGCATTGGCTCTGACCAGCTCCTGAGACACGATCATGTCATGCAGGTAGTCGAACTCCTCCCCATCCACGACGCCCCCAAGCAACTTCCGACCGTGCAAATGCTTCCCCGGGCCCAGGCGCATAGCGAGGATGTTCGTCTCCGCCATGCGATCAATCAGCCCTTGGCTGATGTACGTACCATCCTTCTCCTTCTCCTGCGCCTCGGGCGTAACGTAGCGATCGGTGAACTCGCGCACGGCACGCTGCAAGCGACGATGGCTATCCTTGTAATAGGGGCTCTTGAACTGCGGGCGCAACCACAGGGGTTCGGCATAAGGAACGGCGCTGAGACTGCCGGGTTCGGGGCTCGTGACCTCGGGGGATTCGCCGGCGACGGTGCCGACGCAGAGCTCGTCGCGGTATTTATCTAGCACCTCCTGGCGGTGGAGGTTATAGAAGGCGGCAGTGGCGTCCTTGCCCGCCACTTGGGCCAGCACCACGCTGCCGCCAGGGTGTGCATCGAGGAAATCGGTCAGATCATAGACGCGGTGATCGATGATGCACCAGATCGAGTCTTCGGAGGTGTGCTTGGCCACCTCGTCGCGGGAGAAAACTTTGGCCATGATGGAAGAAGGTTAGCGATGCGGAGAGGGAAGCATGGGGAAAAGGCAGCGGGAGGATTTGCGGGGAAGGATATCAGGATGCAATAAATACCTGAGCCCTTGATGGTCGATTGATTACCTGCCTGGACCTCTCTCGATACTCCCCAATTTTGGGTTGCTGCAGACACGTGCCGGGCCAATCACGGGGCCGCGATTACGGACGTTGCCGGGAGCCGAGGTTGTTGCCCCATCAGGCAGTCAGGCAGTCAGGCCAGCCCCCGGTCAGTGACTTTTGATCTTTCGATGACTCCTGATGGACTATGACCAGGACTATGTATGCCACCGTCTCTCTCGCCAGGATGCCCCCGACAGTCGTTTGAGAATGATCGGACTCTCTTGACCAGGCACTTCACTACCTGTCTACCTACCGACCGACCGTTCTAGCCCTTCTCTCGAAATCATATACCTCGGTTCGTTGATGTCATCAAATTGAATAAAGTATCCCCTCTAAGTGAGCGGGGGATCGATCACTAATCAAATGCATCTCGTTACAATCTATGCGATACGAACTCTGTCGGCCCTATTGCCCTGTCTCGTCCATGACCGCTGAGACACCACGACCACCTACGACAGCTCCAATCTCAACGCATCATACTGTACGTACATTGTGCCAGGCAGGACCGCTGTTTCCACGTCCGTGGCATTATAGGGCAGATGCAGTCTCAACGAGTTGTCTCCCACCTGCAGCCAGTCCGTGGGAAATTCCATGCGGGACGCCACCTGGTAGCAACTGACGGCCGATCGCACGATGCAGCTGCTGGACTGGTTGAAGCCCACCAGCAACGTGAGCGGTTCCTCCTGCTCGTTGATGTAACTCTCCAGCGCCAGATTACTGTACGGCTCATCCGGCTTGTACTCGTCGGTGTTGCCGGATGCCGTCTTGGCCCCTGCAAGCTGGATGGTCAGCGTGGCGGTCTTCCGGCGCCGAAGCTGCTGCTTGGTCAAGGCGAAGTTGATCGTCCAGTCGTGCGTCGTATTGTATTCCACGTCGGAGTTGTCCGGCGTAGGTCCGAACACCGACCAATGCACCGTGTTGAAATCCGTGGCCGGGTCGCTGCTGCCGATTGTGTAGTTGACACCGCTCGGGAAGTCCTCTTGCCAGTCGTATGCGCCCCAGTAGATCAGATACTCCGGGGGCTGGAGTGGGTGGGACTCATCGCGCGCAACGCCGTGTAGGAATTCTCCCGACGACTTGTCCGGCGTTCCGAGACGCCAGACCTCCACGCCCGCCGATTCTTCCTTCCACGTTTCGTCGATCTTCAGCGCTTTTCCCGCGCGTACGTTCAAGCCGTCCTTCACGAAGTCGCCGAAGATGCCGTCAGCGTAGACGGTGAGCCGGTACTTGCCTTCGGCGACGTGATCGATCTTGAATCGCCCGTTCTGGTCAATGTCCGCCCAATATTGGTGCGAGGATGCATCCACGGAGTTGTCCTGGAAGTATTGCCCGGCGACGGTGAGGATAGCGATCGGTCGCTTGGCCCCACGAGGTAGTTTCACCCGACCTTGAATACTGCCACGGTGGCTGGAGGGCACGTATCCGATGACATGTTTGGCGATCGAGTCGTAGAATTCGACATTCCAGGCTGGGTCTGCCAGGGCGCTGGCTTCCGATCGCAGCTCCTCGATCGAGGCCGAGCCTTTCCCACCGTTGAAGAAATAGTATTGCGGGCCAAAAGTGCGGTCGAAGCCGTTCGTAATGTTGGGGGTTCCCTCGCCGTGGTGATTCGAGACCATGTAGTTGTAAACAATGCCGTCCACTGTGAGGTCTGAGTGTAGCGGTCCCTATACCCGTGTCAGTACTCGGTCCAGGCGAGAGGAATAATCTAACGAACGCCGTAGTAGGTGTCCTGGATATTGCGAGTTAGCAAATCGAACGTGATCAATTTCATCCCTAGGGCAACATACCTTGGTATTCATCACAAGCCACGCGCCATACGTCGTTCCGTCCGACGTCGATCCATCCGCGTATAAACCGTGGACATCGTTGTCTCGCCATTCTTTACCTCCGTTAACATTTGGCAGTCGAGGGAAAGGGAGGTAGGCCCGTACTGTTCGAAAACGTGTACTTTGTGAAGTACTCGGAGAACTGCGAATAGTACTCATCGTCAGGAGTATTATTAAACCTCCAGGTTGCATCCTGCACAACGATCTGCTTGTCAATCGCCTCGTCGCTTGGAAGCGGAGCTGTCTGGACCTCACTCGAGGTCAGATGTGTCCAGAGATCCGTGTTCGGCCTTAGCAGCGTCCTGAACTCCTGTAGATTGCGCAGGAACGGCGTCGTCTCGTTATAGTACGCTAATCGACTGAACATGTGCAGGCCCGTCTCACTATCGCGGAGAAACCAGTATTGTTGGAACTGTTGGCCCGTGGGGGTGTACGTGTCGTTGAGGATCACCCCGGCGTACTTGGTGCCCGTGGAGTCGGTGCCGTTGACGATCTCGAGCACTGGGTTGGTGGATCCGGCCGTATAGAAGCCTGACGGCGTACAGTAGCAGTCCAAGTAGGGTCCGACACCGCTGGATCCGGACTGGGGACCGAGGAGGTCCTGGCCGTCAAGGAAGAGGTCCTCGACCCGTCCTTTGGCTTTGGTGAAGATCGCCGTGAGACGGTCGTTGGCGAGGGTGATCTTGCTATCGGTCTCGGAGATGTTGAGGACTGCGGAGGCGAGGGCCACCCAGATGGGCAGAGTGGATAGGGAGAGCCCTAGATGCATTGTGGGAATTGGCGGGCCTCTTGCACTCCTATCACCAATTCAGTGTGTCTTATAATGGACGGGGAAATGGACACGAAAGTCCATGCATGAAGAGGAGCATTTCCCCTCTTATAATCCTGCACTGGACTCATCACGCCGGTGGGGTTTACCCCGAAACTGCGACCAAGCTTTTCTGAAATGACGGATAGGATCATACTACTTTGCGGGTAAGCAGACATGGCTGTGATATCACCGCGTGGTATTCGCGGATCCCCTGCCAAGAAGCTGTGGAATGTGGAGCCCCGGATTTGGGGAGAAAACGATGGGGAAATACAGACTCGGGGCTAATATGGACGGAATAATTATTCGGCCAGCATTCGCCCGACGAAATGAAATTAAATCCTGCACAATGCTGCGGGGAAGATGGTCATCTGAAATTAGAAAGTCGTCCTTTTCGGTCTGTCGCTGCTGCCGGTCTCGTGGGTGAATTTCTGGCTTCCCCGGTTGCCCCTGTGGATGTTGGTATCGTGTACAGCCTGTCGCAACTTGCATTTCAGATCTTAAAGCTGTCAGGAGATCAAGCTGACGATTTTCTTGAAATCGAGAAGGACAAGCGAAACACAAGCTGCACGAAGGTAAATTGAGCCCCCCGTTGCACAGCGGAATAACTTCAATTCAAAGCCCTAACCGAGAATCCTGACAGGTCAAAAGATAGCCCATGACTGATAAGCGCGGTTTCAGAATTGCAGATAAAGTCATATAGAATTGCTATAAGATTCGTCATCGCTGTATGCTTCCCTCGATGCAAAACCCATGGTTCTTCAGCAGTGGCGAAGGCGAACTTTATTCAGACATGCCGAAGCAATGAATTGCCAGAGAGTTTGATTCGGAACCAGCGATGAGCAGCTCAACCATCTGCAAGGCCCTAATAAATTATTTTCTCGCGTGTCCGGACTGACTTCCGACGGATTTCGGGACACTTTTCGGAATTTCTTCCGGAGGCTTCGTTGTATACCCATAACCTCGGGTACAAAACAAGCACACCCGGACTGGTCGGAAATGGCTTCTCTCAAATATTAGTGCCAAGAGTGTTTATCACTCGGGCTAGCCCAATGATATTATGTGTCAATCAGCGATCATTGTGGTATGGGGTTTACCAAGGGCCCAGTACGACTCCGGAGACCCGTAGTCCTCACGGGGAACCAGTTCCGCTCGAGGACGGAATCAAGATATGATGTTTGATTTCGGAAGGCGAGGCTGCCAATGCTAGAGGTGCGACATTCCATCTGAGCCTATTTCTCCAAGATATAGATAAAATGTCAATGTGACGCCCCTTGTCTCGTTCGGTAGTTGTCTCCCATCACAGTTCATCTAGTTCCACATTAATCATTTTCAAACATGGAAAAGACCAATTTAGGGGTCTCACCTGAGTCTGGCTCTGACGAGATGAAGACCAAGAACTCTGACAAGTCCATCCATCTGGAGGACGTGCCTCGGTCCGCCCTGCAGGAGGCATGGCACTGTGAATCTCCGAACAACCCTCGCAATTGGGCACAATGGAAGAAGGACGTGCAGATTCTCATGGTAGCTTTCCACTCTATGGTTGCCACCTTCATGGCCGCTGGTATCATCCCAGCCTATGATACAATGGCAGAAGAATACAATGTGACTGTACCGGAAGCAAGCTATCTCACCTCAATTCAGGTATGATCCCTGCGTAACTAGACAGTTTGGGTCTCTTGTAGATGGACTGAGCTTACGCTTGCCGTGATAGATTCTGCTTCTGGGACTCTGTCCGTTCATATGGAAACCAATCACCTCGATCTATGGCCGATACCACGTCTTTCTATTTTCCGTGCTGGGAAGCATGGTATGCAACATCGGGGGCGCAAGATGCACAACATACGGAGCTCAGATGGCGACAAGAATCCTCACTTCGATCCTGATCTCTCCCCCAATTGGCATCGGCAGTGGTGTGATCACGGAGCTTTGCGAGCCTGGTAAACGCGCGCAGAAGTTGGGATGGTGGACGGTGATGATCACACTTGGCACACCCAGCGGTCCATTCATAATGGGATTCGTCGCGAAACACATAGGCATTGAATGGATATTTTGGATCTTCGCCATCATAAACCTTGTCCAATTCATTGCATACCTGGTTCTCGGGGTGGAAACAATGTATCTCCCCGAGTGTGAATCTTCGCTGGGGGCGGGAAACGCCCAGAAATCCGCATTCAACAAGCTCATTCCACGACGACTTGACTCGCGCCCTCTCAGGGCGCGCGAATTCATCGAGCCCATTATTCTTTGCCGATATTATGCAGTCCTGATCCCTGCGGTCGCCCACTCTATTGTATTCTGCTATGGCAACATCGCGCTGATCGTGGAGATGCCAATTGCATTCGGAGAAAAGTTCGACTTCGATGCCCAACAGATAGGGCTGCAGTTTATTGCTATCATTATTGGATGTCTCCTCGGCGAACAACTAAGTGGACCCCTTTCTGACTTGTTCTTGAGGAGTCTGAGTAAAAAGAGAGGTTACACTCTACCAGCAGATCGCCTGTGGCTCTCCTATATTGGCTTCGGCACTGTGTTCGCTGGACTCCTGACCTGGGGGTTTCAGTTAGACAAAGCCGTGTCCTGGAATGTCACACCCTGCATTGGTGCGGCCATCGCGAGTTTTGGCAACCAAATCATCACGACGATTCTGATCTCATTTGCTGTCGATAGCTATAAGGAGAAGTCAACTAATGTTGGAGTCTGCATCAACCTGTTCCGCCACATGTATGGCTTTGTAAGGTCTTTCCTTCCCATCGCCTTTGAGACCCTCGCTGACAGAGCTAGATTGGCCCATTCTATTTCCCTCCCATGTTTGAGAGTCTGCAGTTCGCCGGAGCAGCAGGCGTGATGTGTGCTATCATCGGTGCTTGCGCGTTAAATCCCATCATAGCGGTTCAGTTTGTTGCTAGCCGTCAAACCCACCAAGTCTGAGAGCCAGCGACTAGGAAGTTATACTGGAGATAATTTGGGTATAGAGACCAGTTTCTCACGAGAGAACGGGCGGAGAATGGACAAAGGATGATAAGGACACATGCTCGGGAAGACATGGCATCGTGCGAGTAGACTGGGACCATTGAAGCACAGAATAGACCAGCAGGAATTTCCTCGCTCAATTTTCGTGGCTAGTAAAGGCTGCTGGGCACACTGTTTAACCACGACATATCCTGGAAATCTGTTAAATCAAAACCATCGATAGGAATAGCATTCATCCCCTCTCCGAGCGACATATCATTTGCCGCGTTCAACATAGTGCTGGGCGGTTGGTGATGTGGCGGTTGATCGTGAGATGGAGGCGCTTCTGACGCAACACTTTGATATAGAATTTCGAGGGCGGCAACACATCGCCGTGCAGAAGTACTATAGCTTTGGTATTTCCGCAGAATCCCGAGTGCATAGTTCCAAGATCGCGATATTGCAACGTCGGTTATCTCCTCCACAACGGACGGACAAAGACGGCCTGCAATCAACACTGTGGCTGCCGTGTAGACATCTGCAACATATGAGCATTGGCACGAAAATTCGGTTTAGTTGACCTCACAGAGAATATTGTACCACCATGCTGGTAGTGGACCCGAGCTTCCATCGGCAGGAATATTGTCACGAATTAGATCAATGACTTCTTGAGCGACTTTGACACATATTACAGAGCACTGCAGCGCAACGCGATGAGGGAAGGAGTCAACCAAAGAGATCAGTGGATCAGTCACGGCAATTTCACGCGCCGTGCAGTACTTGGAAAGAACAGGCCTGAACAAGAGCATGCGGACGTGCAGGAACCTGAATGAATTAGCAATTGAGCACTGGAATTGCATCGTGGTTACTTCAATGCAAGACAAACCTAGCTCGTAGAACGACACCTTGTCGGCGAAAGATCATGTTGTCGGATCGAAGAGACGAAGGGTCGCGCAAATGCAGCGGAAGAGTCCGTGTCCATTTGGACAGAGCCCGGTCAAGATCAAAGATTGTCCGCTCGCCTTGGCTTATCTCCTTATCGAAATAGAAGTCATACATGTCCTCGGGGCTTTCGTCAGGTACAGGCTTGTTATACAAACTCAATAAAATGTCATTCAGGATCTCATACAACTCGAGAGATTTAGCGTAGAAAGCCATGATGGACGGACGATCGGTCGGTTGCTTGGCTTGAGCACCCGAATCCGTTGGAATATGCTCTTCGTCAACCACGACTGGAAGCGGAACTGAACCACTTGACGCTTTGGATATCATAGCTGGACGACCGAAGGTCATTGATATTACTCTGTGAAGCATCAGAGAAATGTCGAGATGAATGATGGTTTGTGTGTACGTACCGATCCATCAGCACGCAACCGTGCCAGATCTTGCGCGCCAATTGCTGTTCTTGTGGATTTCGAAGGCGACAAACAGTCTGTGGAAGGTGTAATCCAAGGCTCTGCGCATTGCGAACGGCCAAGCCAGTGACTATCCAACATTGATGCGCGGAGTCCGTGCTTTGCAGGTATTGTGCCATGAGAAGCAAGCATTGGATCAAACCAACAGATCCAGTATTCCAAAGGTTGAACTGAAAGAGGTCCTTTGCACGCGAGAAAAATGTATCTGCCGACGACTCCCGTTCGTCCGGAGGAATAAAATCTGCCAGCTGCGAAGCTAGAGCAAAGATGACGTTGAACGTGCACATCAGCATGTTCTCGTCCGATTCTAGCCCCTCGCCCGTCCAGATCCTCGCATATTCTGCTCGCAGATGAAGACCATCGACGAGTGGATACAGCGGAAAGTCATAGCACCAGTAAACCCCCATGAGGCTGTCGGCCGTCTTTCTTGGGGGAAGAACGTAACTAGGCACAGTGGACGGCATTGCCTTCGTCGTGACGAGACTGGGAGATGGTGCCATTCCAAGGACCGAATCCGACGCTGGTCGACATGGTGACGAGACATGTTTGTCTACAGCCTGCTTTATCTGACGCATGAAGCTGGCCGCACTGGAGCTGCCAAAGAAGCCTTGGGTTGGCTGCCCTTCTTCTACTGCACCCATCATCGCATTCACGCCATCTGCACATTTTCCCGATCGAAGCGGCTGATCTGGCAAATTTTGAGATGGGGAGAAAGATGGTCCCTGGGCACCGGCGAGACTGGACCCGAGCGAGACATTGTATGTGGAAGAAGGCTGGCCTCCAGCGGAGGTGCTAGAGATGTTTCTTCTATGTCGCTGCAGGTTGTAAGACAAAGGTGATTCCGAGTTCTGGGGCGAGATGAAACGCTACATAAGCCATTAGACCACGATATTTTTCTGTGTTTGTAGCCAGGAGCCAGGGTAGTATGGTGGCAAGAATGCTGCTCACAGGAGAGTGGCCCGTGTACTGATCACCAAGATTGGATTCTACTGTTGTCGGTACACATTCCGGACTCTCTAGATGCCTGATACGACTTTCTAGAGTCGCAATGTAACTGAATTGGGGGCACCATTAGCAATTGAACCCAGCCAATGATGACCATCATCAAATAGCTTACTTTCGCACTGCACGTTTCTTCTCCGGCTCCCCTGTGTAGACACACTGCATGCCCTGGTCGGACCTCTTCATGCACGGCCCACATACTAGAACAAGGCAAAAATCAGTTGGAACGGAATCAATTCCGGGCAGACTGGACATACCAGGTTGGATGCCGTCGCATCGGACCTTGCGGGTCCGGCATTCATCACAGGCGACAGCAATTTTACGGCGTTTGGTTGGTCTGTCCGGAGTTTTACCCCGATGGTCTTTGGAGGCCGGGCCCGGAACGTCCATGAACAAGGATGGATGAGCGACGGAAGTAGAAAAGGAGGAAAGGGAAGATTCGGGAGTTGCGCGGAGGAGGGAGAGGAAAGAAAGAGAGAAGAGGGCGGGAGGCTTGGCACGCCGGTGGCTTCGGGTGTCGTTCCGAAGAACCCGGCTGCCTGAGGCAGGCTCTGGGTGGCATCCCGTGACGGATTTGCCCTGACTACTTCCGCGGGGTGCTACTACGCAGTATAGAAAACATAAGTTTCGCTACGATCACTAGGATTGAGGCCGTTATACGGAGAACTGCGGTAGGAATCTGTGTCAATCCGAGTAGTGCAACTACTCACATGCATGGAGTGTGGCACCCTCAACAAGCCAAGTTCTTACATACTACGAATATAGTATAGGACTGGTTCAATTCAAAAGCTCGAGAATCATCGAAATTTCAATTGCTTTTGGTGGTGATATGCACATGCACACCGACTAGACGACCGATGCGCGTACAGTAGCTATAAAGAAAGACAAAAAGCAAATGCAACTGGCGCCTCTTGGATGTTCATTGCACAAAGCTAGACCGATATCCGAGCATATCGCCCCAGCACAGCTCAAGAGTACGACTGTACAAGTCACAATATTCATCACACCTATTTGGCCTAGTGTTCCAGCGTAACAATAGGAAGACGGCCTCGGTCGGGTGATTTCCGCTTAAAGTCCAACGGGAACGGCGACGCAAGGAACGACGACGTTGATACCGTTGTTGACGCTGTTGTTGTCGCAGCAAGCAATGCTACCCTGGCACTGACCGGGGATGAGGTCGACAACTAAATCAAAGGGCCGTTAGTAAGATCACCATTGATCTCTGGATCGGAGGGACTTACGGTCGCTGCAGCCGCTGTACTCCCCAGAGTTCAGGCCGGGAATGAGAGAGCCGTCAAGAAGACCCAACAGGTTTGTGTGCTGCTCCGAACTGAGCTTGGCGTTGGTAGGGTCCGAGTTGCAGCAAGAACGCTTGCCGTTGGAGCACTTTCCGTAGAGCTCCTGGGCGGCATTGCCAATCTTGGGGCCGGTCTCGGGGAGGGCCAGAGCAGTGGCGGCGAAGAGGGCGGCGACAGCGAAGATCTTCATTGTGACGGTTGGTTTGATAAGTTGGTTGGGCAGACTTTTGGAAAACTGACAAAAATGAGGTTGGCAAAGCAGTGTAGAGAAAGCTGGTTTGAACTGTTGTGATGATAGTTGTTGATGGCGGAATCTGGACAGCTTTTATACCTTCGAAGGCCGGTCGTCGAAAACTGCTGAGGGGCTTGTTGACCGAGATACTGCCCAACAAACAGGCCGGAAATGCCTCCAACCTGACCCTGGCAGATATCCCTTGCCTGGTGAATCGATGAAGCTCACGGCTGCCTGCCGCCTGGAGAATGTCGTTCGTTGGCCTGGGATTTCGCTCTGCCATAGTATGAATGGTATGCATTCTCGCCACCGCTTTGACTCGATCAGGTAAGCAAAGGGGATGTGATATATCATAACTCGCATTTCCACTGCAGAAAATACAGATCGCCTCTCCACCGGCCACGTAAGGACTAACTCACATATGCGTCAGGAACTGGTTTCACGGATGAAAGAAGACGCTTTCCAGGTACAATGCAAAGATCTTCACACACTATACGCGACCTATTGAGCATCTAGAGAGCCTCACCTGATGAGAACTTTTCGCAAGAGGCCTAGCATCGTCTGAGCCTGGCTGACCTCCATGGGCCAGCCAATATTCGGAAATCCATGGAGAATTTGAAGCTCTCTTACGCGGTTGGAATGTCTAAGAGCGATTACTGTTCTACGTATCTCGTACTGGAGTGATCGATTCAGGAACTGGCGGAGAGGGAGGCTGCAGGGTGGCGTGGACACGGAGATGGACGAGCAGATCTTAGCTGCGCTTCTCGTCGCTCGTCCCGAATCGTGGCTGGAGAGAGCCCGATACTAGGGGCAAGTGCAGAGCTCACTAGCCTCATTGCTCCGAAGCTTACGTTGCATATCCCCACCTTGCTGCTGATTAGGGGTGCGCTGAGTATTGGATAAAGCCCTGCATGGCTCTGAACCTTTTTGCCAAGACTTCACTCAGTCAGGCTACCTGCTAAGATTATTCGCACTTGCCAGGCAGCGCTACCTGGCCTCAATGGCGATGACCATGTCGATTGGGGTGACTGACTCCGGAGTTCGCGCCTATTAGGGGAGCCGGAATTGTCTGTTCACTCTGGCAACCCCACAAAAGGCGATAGGTTCGAGGAGGATGAAGAAAAATTTAAGAACCAATAGTTCCACCCAGATGCATTGAGGCGCCACTAGTGTTGTTTCCGCTGCAGCAAGGAGGTGATGGGTCACATCCATTACGTCCGAATAGGACTGGGCTGATTGCTTGCTGCAAGGACAAGTAAAATAAACGTGGGCCAGTGCGTTCGTTTCGCTTCAGCAGTACGGAGTAGTAACTACGGTTTAAGTAGCTTCTCACTTTCTGGTAAGTCTCTAATGAAATTGCCTCTTGAATCGCTGTAACATGGAATTTCTATTTGGAAATGCTCTAGATGTTTAATGCGCAACAAAATACAGACGGAGAAAGTCTAAAACCAGAATAAGAAGCATGCATGCGAGAGGAATGTCCGTCATCACAAGTAGTAATCCTCTGTTCACCAGGTGAAAGATTCTTCCACGTAGCGAATACCTTGGTAGCCCTGGCGCATCGCACGGTACACCGCATCTCGAGCCTGATCGGCCATGGCGGATGGCCCGCATACCAAGACAAGCGCTGAACAGCCACGAAGTTGAGCGTCGTGTGCATGGGATAGGATGCGGGATTGAAGATCAGGCCGCCCCATGTTAATCTCAAGATCTTTATCGAGTACTTCATCATGCACGGAAGAACGGAGGTCCTCATCATTGTAGCCTTCCCCGGGCGATGTTACGTAGAAAGCAGCGTCAAAATCGCTGCGAGCGAGAGCCGGACTCAGTTCACCGATTGCAAGCTGTCGGACAAAGGCTGCTTGCCGCGTCGTCCATACAAGGTGCATATCTTGAATACGCGTTGCACTACCATCTGCGGTGGCAGATCGGGCAAGGTGGTCTTGGATGTACGGAACAATTGCTGCAATTCCCGTTCCTCCAGCCACGAACAGAATTGACTCATAGTTCCAGGCTGGGAACTCTTCACCGTAGGGGCCCTCCATGAGAATAGTTGTATTCAAACTCCGATCTGAACATCCCTTGCATTGTTGACGAAGAGAGCGCGTCCAACCATCAAAAGGTCGGATCCAGAATACGAGCTTTAGCTGATTGCTGTCTTGCGAGTCCTCACCTGAACAACTGTATCCAGTACCAGAAGAATCCGCAAGCAGGGGAATTTGAGAGATGTCTACTGTCTGATCGTGTTTCGCAGCTTCCGACGGTAGCAATGAAGGTGTCAGAGGCCCCGTGTCAAACGACCAGGAACCCAGGGTAAAAGGGTGACTTTCCCACCCTGTTAGTCGGAAGGGTTGATATAGATAATAGTACTGTCCAGCGGTCGGGCGCAGTAGCCAAGATCCGAGCATCACCTCTAAGCGAATCACGTCGGAATTCTCATCGTAGGTTGCCAAACTGCGGGTATATTGAAGACCTTTTCCAGCGTGAGCTCGGACATAAATATTGCAATATGCTAGACGGATCAAGCGCAAAGATCGATCAAGGGCCCAGATTCCAACGACGGGCCAGAGATAGAGCCAATATTCATGGCCCTCAAAGATGACCGTATGGCTAGTGGGGCAATTAGTAGATGTCAGGAAATATACAACAGGAAACATACTAGAAACAACCGATGACCGTTGCCACCGAGAAAGAAATATGAAGCAGGAGAAATGTCTCGTAATTTCGTCGCCTAAACCAATCCACGGCCGAAGGGAGGACAAGTATCATGGCCGCCATTGCCTATGATGTTGTCCCTACTGGTTAAAAAACAATGATATAGACTGAACTGAGCTAGTACTCACCATAGTACCCCAGAAGAGATATGGCTTTTGCATCTTTTTCCAGGCGTTTCCATCTTCGCAGGTCAGCTAGAGGAGGATCTGTTTCAGCCCGGGGAGACGTACTTTGAATAAATAGAATGAAATATAGAACGGTATGAATAAACGCCTGAATAGTGGCTATCCAAGCTACATGTCGGTGATATATATTAAATGTCGCGAAGCTCCAGCCAGTTGCCCAGAGAAATATGTTGTTTCGGCCAGCGAATATCCACAGCAATGGCAGGTTTGCAAACGAGAGAATGCCTGTACGATCCGCCGCGTAACGCAAGAGCTGGGCAGAAACATCGGGCCAACTGCAAGATGGATTAGGAGAAATGTAAGCGGGAATAGACTGAGAAGTACTAACTAGATGTTGCCCAAGAAAGTCCTATAACCGACCAGGCACAAGACAGTACTGATGGACCAGAATGCAAAGGTGACTAGGGCTTCAATGCGTGTGGGGAATGTCCACCAGAGAATGTGTCGACCATGGGATGGCAAAGGACTAGCGACGACGAGATGGGTGTCGATCCAATTGTACATCTCTAGAAACGGGTAGCCTATGCTACGGACCAGGGGATGTCGTTGATGGCCTGTGGAAGCGCGCCGCGAAAGGAGGAATTGTTGAACACAACGACGAACAATCCCAACCGCTAGAACACCGGCCCAGAAACCGTAGCCAGCGAGGCTGTTTGGTCAGATATCATTCATCAGATGAAAGGAGTCGAGTATGCTCTGACCTACCCGTACGCATAATGTGTCCAGGTTTCGAATTGCCAAGCATCCTAGACGAAACAAGAATCAGTACATCGTAGATAGGTGAGAGTAGATAAAAGCCCACAATAGTTTGGAAAGTGCGACTGTAATATGCGGAAGAGAGTATGACAGGAGCGTCGATCCGTTGATGTCTAGAAATCTCCTCATAGTCCACTACCCTCATTCGTTGGATCTGATCACTCGTAAGATTGGTGGCCAGTTTGTCGCGAGGAATCAACTCTAAATGTGCAACCTGGCGACATAGTGTAGCTAACTGTGATAGCCCCGCGGCCTGTGCTGATGAGGAGCAGTGCACCTCTGTGGAAGCATATATCGATGTAACTTTTAGAGGATTCAAGCAGCGCGTGCCCCAGAACCCAGCCGGCGGGCTTCCGGCAAAGGAAATATAGTCATATGCGTTATAAATGGCGGTGACGCAGCGTTCGTCAGGCGGAATGATGTTGGAAGCAACAAGACCGGTACCAAAGATCAAAACCAGCCAGCCTGTTCGACGCATGATTAAGAGTAGAGTGTATGGCCAGCAGCAAGATCGATCACGGAGCGGGCGCAGGGAAAGCAGTAATCCGGCGGGGCATCACGGGAGAATTGAAGGGTTCTAGCCACGGGGTCCGTCAATGGGCGAATAGCCTGACCGGGGTATCACGATGACAAGTAAACTCGAAGTAAGAAGGAAAGATGTTCTCCGTTGCCACTATATATACCAATTTACCCGGAGGTCGAGTTGACAGCGCGGTTTGCCGGGAGGAGAGAGTGAGGGCAAAAGGAGGAATCAGCCGGGGGTTATCAGATCGGGTGATATCTAATCTGATCATTGGGGCGGCTGAGTCAGTCCCGCACTCCCGCTATCGTCGCGTGAGGCAACCAGGCAGATACAGTATTGCACGTGACAAAAATCACATGATATACACCGCTAGGAGGCTCGGCGGCTGCGGCCCACCCGGAGCCGGCATTTATTCCACCGCTCCTCTCTTTGTGCTCTCCGCGGTCAATTGTCCCCATCACTCTTTCACCCAGTTTGGAACATACATGACTTATATATTAACCGGACGTCAATCATACCTCCAGCATGTAGAGAAAAGAGCCCGTACACTCGGTTCAGACCTTCAATCATGGGAGCAGAATTCACCCCAGGTTGGGTGGCTGCCGCGCTGAGCCTTTCGTTGAGGTTGCAATCTTGCTAGACTTGGCCCCCAGTAGTCTAAGCGGAACCCAGGAGCCCTTCGAGTCATCTCCTCGATCACTTGATAGGGATGAGATGTAGTACCTTTGCGAGTTCCTTCGAGATACCCCGTCCTCAGTTCTAGGGGCGCAGATGCTGAGATGCAGTGACTAGCTTCTCGTTTTCGATTATGGTCGAGAGAAGGACCAGGAGGCGGCTGTTGGTATAAAGGATGTTTCTCTGCTCTCAGCTGCGCCCCGAATCAATCATCCTCGTTCACTTGCACCAGAATTTTCTTGACGCGTTTGCTCCGCTTCACCTCGCCCATGCGCGCGTTTGCAATTGTTCAAATTAGTCTTATGGCCATGGTCATGGCTGCTGGTAACCGATCCTTTGAATCCGTGGGCGCTGGCTTTCTGTCTTGTGCGCAGCCTTGCTGGTGTGATTACCACGACAACCTCGTGGGCTCGGACGGTGGTGAAAATGCCATGTCCAGCACCAACAATTTGACCTTGTCTGTGTTTGTACCCAAGCTTTTTTTTTGGCCATGACAAACACAACGACCGACACGCATCTGGGAAACTGTGCCACACAGAAATGTGACGATGGATCAGATATCGAGAAGAAAGTGGATCGCGTATTCGATGATTACGAGGATTGTAAACCACTGATCGATGGTGAGCATAGTCGCCTGCACTTTACATTTCTTGTGTCAGCTCCAATAATTAGATCCTGGCAGTAATTCGGCCACGAATCCTACGGTTTCCTGTAGGAGGGCGATCTTTGCATTGGGAATGCTGGCGCTGGTGAGGTTTATAATCTGAGCCATTTGAGCGCGGAAGGGGTTAGTCGGATGGTGGGGAAAAACTGAGGCTGAAGGTAGGAACTGGTGGCGGCAATTGTACTCCGTATGCGAGCGTATACCTAACCCAGATGTTGTTTAATCCATATGTAGAAACTCGCGACGATCCTCCCTTGTCTCGTGACCTCCCTAGGGAATGCCAACCTCCCAACATTGTTTACCTTCCCACTCCCCCTTGAATGAGCCAGCGGTGTATCGCCCACCACATAAATCACGCAGGATGCTTCGTGTTGAAACGCTTTGCATGCTGCTCCACTTTATTGGCCTGGCATTAGTGTCTCAGCTAAGCTTGCCGGTTATAAAAGAAACCGCCCTTTACCTATTTATCGGCGGAGGCAGTAACCGCATCCATGTGCACAATGATGGCGCTAGCGAGACAGAACCAAAGACCCCTTGGCATCCAATAACAGCAGCAAGAAGGCGCATGCGCCCATGGCTCCTCGTATCTATGGTTGTTGGTGGGTGTACAGTCTCCTTCGTCCGTGCAACGAATAGCCAGAATGGCCAGTTCCCAGCGGAAAGATGGACGCAATGCATCATCTGGGTGAGTCAGAACCCTTTCCCCCTTGTCGTCATAAAGGCTGATGGATCCATGAAGGGGTTGATGCTGCTTCAATACGTCTCTTTGGCCACGGAGCCCTTGGAGACCCCTCGGTACGTGATGAGTCTGAAAGGAGGCTTTAGCTGCGGTGTCACCATTGTCATCACAACCGTGGAGCTTTACACAGAGCCCTATGCAGAACCCCCAGAGAACGACATCTCCATTCTGCTATATTCTCAAATAGCTCTGGCCATCATGACAATTCTAACCAGCTTTTCCATCCCACGCCACCAACAGACCTCCCGTCGCGGTAGGCTGATCGATGGTGAAAGCTCATCCTCGATTCTTGGACATCTTTCTTTCAGCTGGGCGACCCCCCTTGTCGCCAAGCTCGGAAACAATATAGACATTAGCCTTGAATGTCTCCCGGAACTAAATGAAAAGGTTCGAGCAAGAACGCTGCAAGACGCATTTGACCAGGCGAAAGGACATGTGAAGCCACCAAACAGAAGTCTGTGGCGGGTCCTGCTCTTCTTGTACCGACGCCACATCATTTACCAAATTGTCTTCTCTTTGCCGTTAGCACTGCTGGCGTTCGCACCGCATGTAGCCTTGGGGCAGATGCTACGATTGCTTGAATCGCGCACTGAAAGACAGACACATGATCAATTGCTTGTGGGATGGGCGATATTGCTTGGATTTGGGATATGGACGTCATCGTGGCTTGAGAACTGGTTGCTGTGGATCGCCCACAGTCGAGTCGCGATCCCAATGACGCAACAACTATCTATGGTCCTCTTCGACAAAGCTACCAAACTCACGTTGTCGAGCAATATGAATGAAAAAACAGGGGGCTGTCTTGAGGCTCAGAATGTTATCAACCTGACAGCCATCGATGTACCGCGTATAGCCACAATCGCTGGATTCTTGTACAGTTGTATACTGCAACCTCTCAAGGTCATCGTTGCTTGTATGCTACTTAGTCAACTGTTAGGATGGAAAAGCCTATCGGTGGGGCTTATGTGCCTGGTACTGATCTCTCCATTGCACTCGGCTTGTCTCAAAAAGATGTCGACGGCAGAGGGGATTCTTGCGAGTCGGCGGGACGCTAAGATGAGCGTCGTGGCCGAGGTACTTCACGGCATTCGATACATCAAATTTGCCGCGCTTGAGAGCAAATGGGAAGCCAAAATAAACGCACTGCGGGATGATGAGCTGCAAGCGCAAAGCGCAGTCTTTCATCGGCAGATCGCGAGTTTGATCTTACACCTTCTAGGCCCAGTGCTCGTCTCGGCGGCCTCCCTTGGAATGTATGTTAGGTTATACGGACGTTTGACACCATCTACGGCATTTCCTGTACTGTCTATATTTGGATACCTTCAATTCACCCTCGGTATTGTTCCTGAACTGCTATCAGGTGTTATAGCCGCATCCGTGAGTTTGAAGCGAATGGTTGGGTTTCTGAGCCTGCGTGAGCCGGAACAGCATGTCTCGCACTCTAGTGACATCGGAATATACGCCGACGCCATGGATTACGATTCTACTGCCTCGCTGAAGCAGGAAGGAATACTGCGCGAAGTTAGTCTAAGCTTTCCACACCAAGGTTTAAGCTTGATATGTGGTCCGACCGGTGTTGGAAAAAGCTTGCTGTTGGCGGCTATTCTGGGAGAATGCAAGATTGACTCAGGAACGGTGAGACGACCAAGGCCCCCTTCCTTCCAGGATGTATACACCCCATTTGCCCCTGGGACACCCTGGATTGCCGATAGCATGATTGCATACGTTGCCCAGACCCCGTGGATAGAGGCCGGAACAGTGCGTTCGAACATTCTTTTTGGGTTACCCCTCAATTCTAGGAGATACCAAAAGGTACTGAGTGCCTGTGCCCTGGTCCACGATTTGAACGAGTTCGAAGGCCATGACCTCGCCGATATTGGCCCCAGTGGTGTTAACCTCAGCGGTGGGCAAAAGGCGCGAATCAGTCTGGCGCGGGCGTTGTACTCACGGGCTGGAGTACTTCTTCTCGATGACGTCTTAAGTGCTGTGGATGTGCACACCGCAAAACATTTGCTGGCTCATGCCTTGACCGGGGAACTGGCCAAAGGTAGGACTAGGATTCTGATCACCCACAATATTGAGGTTTCCGTTGGGAAAGCGGATTATTTAGTACAGCTGGAAACTGGAAGGGTCAAGTATGCTGGCAGTATCCAGGACTTGCAAACAAGTGGCTATCTGGCACCTTTCCAAAGGAACGAGTACGAGCCTTTATCGTTCAAGAGCGAGGAGCACATCATGCGAGATGGATCCGCACCATCACCACCGAAGGAGGAGATCGTGTTAAATGTGACAAATGATGAGCAGCATAATAGCCCGATTGTGACTGAAACTCATAAGAATTTTATTCCGGATGAGAGTCAAAGACAGGGAGCCATCCAGTGGCCACTCTTTCGTCGATACATCCAATATAGCGGTGGTTGGCCTAGGTGGTTCACTTTAGTGGGCTGTTATGTTGCATACAATGTATTAATTCTTGCCCAGGTAGGTACAGCCACCTGCATCTCATTGCCCGTACATATAAAGATGGCTGACAGAGGGTAGTATTGGTGGATGAATATACTGACTCAAGGCAGAGGACCCGAGAACGATGATGAAACGTGGTACTATTTCCGGATTTATCTCGTCCTTGCAGGGTTTGTTTGCCTGCTTGGAGCACTTCGTTCCTACCTTGCTATTACTGTTTCACTTCGCGCCTCAACTGTCCTGTTCCGCAGGCTCCTGCATGCTGTCCTCCGGACACGAATGCAATGGGTCGATACGGTTCCAGTTGGTCGAATTATTAACAGGTTCACGGCAGACCTCTACATCCTAGACTCTCGTTTGGGACTTGACCTGACAACTCTGTTTAATTCTGGAATGGACTGCATCGGTGTAATCATGGGTGCGGTTTTAGTTCAGCCCATCTTGTTATTCCTGGGCGCCTTGCTGATATACGGAACGTTTTGGTATACTCGAAGATACCTCATGGCAGCCAGAGAGGTCAAGCGTCTCGAATGTCTTGCTAGAAGCCCAATTTACCAACACTTCGGCTCCTCAATGGAAGGGATCGTTACAATTCGAGCCTTCCAGCGTACTCAGCATTATGTCACGCGAATGCAGAAATCGATCGATAAGCACGCCCAGGCTGTATGGCATTTGGGCCTCTTCAACCAATGGTTCACGTTTAGGATCAATTCATTGGGGGCTTTGTTCTCTCTTGTGACCGCATTGACAGTAATATCGCGAAAGGACGTCACCGGCTCAGTGGCTGGGTTTGCTCTGGTATTTACCAACCATCTATGCTTTGCACTGGTATCGCTTGGCCGCGCATATGCTACACTCGAGATGGACTTGAACAGCGTGGATCGCATTCTAGAGTATTCAGACCTCCCAATAGAAGGTGTGACCGGCCAGAACCCGCCACCGGCATGGCCCAGAGGAGGCAAACTTATTGTGAACAATCTCACAGTTAGGTATAACTCGGGTCATTTACCTGTGCTTCGGAATGTGACCTTTGAAGCCGAACCTGGAGAGCATATAGCAATTGTTGGGCGCACTGGGGCAGGAAAGTCCTCGTTAGCTTTGTCCCTTTTTCGATTCCTAGAAGCTTCTGAAGGAGAAATCTGGATAGACGGCGTGGAAATATCGACTATAGGGCTCACTCAGCTGCGACGACGTTTGGCGATCATTCCACAAAACCCAGTCCTGTTTTCTGGCACCGTGCGATCAAACCTTGACCCATTTGGAGAACACTCAAATGACACATTGCTTCAAGCTTTGGATCAAGTGCACTGGAATAGGATAACCGGGGCGATGCCCACGGACAGTTTAAATGCTTCGGTATCTAAAGAAGGGTCTAACTGTTCTCACGGGCAACGTCAGCTACTTTGTCTTGCTCGTGCAATGCTCACGAGACCAGCAATCTTGATTCTTGATGAAGCGACCTCAGCCGTGGACAGAGGCACAGACGATCTTGTCCAAGAGTCCATTCGGGCAAATTGCCGAGAGACGACTCTACTGGTCATTGCACATCGCATTCGAACGATAGCTGATTTCGATCGGGTACTAGTGCTGGAGAATGGGGAGGCAGTGGAATTTGGATCTCCGGCGACGCTACTGGCAAGTGATGGGCTTTTTAAGCAGATGGTGATGGCGGATCCGAATCACGAAGAATTGGAAAGAATAATCGGGAAGTGATGCCCAAAGAATACAGGTTAGACCCCAGTCCCTGGGGAAACATGATCACCTCGTGGTGCAAAAATAAGGGGCGTTGAAATTTTAAATCATGTGAGTAGATTAAACCAATAACAGACTACATTCTCGAATTTATGCTATAGGAAAAAGCCTAAAAGCATATTCCTGTAGTGTTGAGATATGCTAGCATGGCCCCAATGACAACGATCAAACAGATGCGCTTCCAGTCGTGTAAAAGCCTACTTCATCTGCACGGTGAAGCCTTTGAATGCCGGCAAAACCGGGCGTATCTCCGCATGATAAGCTGGAATCCCGGCTATCCAGTTCAGCTGCTCGAAAGGCTTCCCGGGGAATGTTCCACCCATGTACGTTGACCTTGTGGTTGGGAACAGCGTCGCGTTCGACAGAGTTTCAATGCGATGCTTCCATGCATGCGCAGCAGCTTTGGTTGCATTGATTGACTTGATGCCACGACGCTCCATCTGCTTGATCGCGTCGATGACCCACCGTCCCTGTACTTCGATGCATGTCGGTCCATTACTCACAGCTGTCGGGGCATGGGGGCCGTATGTCGTAAAGAGGTTCGGGTAGCCACTAATGGTAATGCCCAGGTATGTGTGGACTGATGCAGCCCATTCGTCTTTGAGCGCTGTCCCTTCGATACTGCGGAGACCCATGTTTACCAGAGCGCCGGTAGATACGTCAAAACCAGTGGCAATACAGATTGCGTCAAGGTCGTAGTGCGTGCCGTCAGCAAGTTGAAGACCGGTCTCGGTGATACGCTCTATAGCGTTGTTTCGGATGTCAACAAGCTCGACCGTGGGTCGGTTGAACTGCTCAAAGTAATCAACCTCCAGACTGGGTCGTTTCACGCCCCAAGGATGTAGAGGCGCGAGAGGCGCGAGGAGATCTCGGGTAACGGGGTCATCAATGCGCTGGCGTACTTTCTTGGCCCAGAAGTCATAGACTACACGATTAGCTTTGGCATCATGCAGACTATCTTTATAATTGGCAACCCATAGTCGGAAGCCACCAAGTTCCCATAGCCGCTCAAGAAACGCTTCCTGCTCTTTTTCGTTGTCTTCAAATGTACCTCGCTCGCTGAATGTGTATAGAAACCCGCCGAAGGCCTTTTCGCGTAATGAGAACAGCTCCGGGTAGACGGGCTTTAGATGCTCCTGTTCCTCGACAGTCAAGTCCCTTCGTCGCATAGGAACAGCCAGATTTGGAGTTCGCTGGAAGACCTTGAGCGAGCCAACAACGGGACCGAGAGCCTGGGTAAGCTGGACGCCAGATGCACCTGTTCCAATCACGCCAACACGTTTGCCCTTCAAGTCCACACCTTCTTCAGGCCAGAAGGATGAATGATGTATAACGCCTCGGAAGGACTCGATTCCCTGCCAGTCCGGAATATGTCGCTTGGCAGCGAACCCGGTGCTGACAATCAGGTACTTGGCTGAGGCCCTCCGACCGTCAGTGGTAGTGATCTGCCATCTTCCCGAAGGCGTGTCAAAGATTGCCCCATTGACAAATGTGCCGAAAGAACAGTCTTTTTTGATGTCAAGCACGCGCTCTACGTGATCAAAGTAGGCACGAATCTCATCGTACGCCGGATAGTTCGTGGACCAGGTCCATTCTTTCCAAGTTTCGGGGATCGAGAACTGGTATTCGGGGATTTCCGAGTCAACCCTCGCACCAGGGTAGCAGTTCCAACGCCAGGTGCCGCCGATATCATGGCCGGCCTCATAGATGACGGCTTTGAGGCCCAGCTTGCGAAGCTCGTGCAGATAGTAGATGCCGCTAAACCCTGCACCCACAATCAATGCATCCAGTTCGAGATCGTCGGCGTTGGGGCCACTCGCGCCCTGTCGGTCTGCAAACTCACGAATATCGGTTTTCATGGTGGGGATTGGGCTGGTCAGTAGCTACAGTCCGGATGAGAAACGAGGAAACTGTTCACTGGTATTTGTAGGCGTGGGTGAAGATCATCCCCTCTCGACAGTGACCCGCGAGTGACGCCACTATGCACTCCAAGACCGACCCCTCAGCCAGCTGCGACAAGTATTGGCTAACAACTTCGAAAAAAGTACTGGATTGAATGAGAGAGGCAGGGCCCCCCTGCATACCCCGCCTGATTGGAAATGCGATGGAGATAACAAACAGCGTGCAGAAAGTGCAACTGTAGCCGAGGGACAGGCTGCATCGGCCATTGGAGGGATGGTATCGAGTATATGAGATCTCCAAATAAGATGATATTTAGGTTAAGACTAAAAACTAAATCCTTTCCGTCGGAATCCGCTCTCCGGTGATACCTAAATAGTAAACTGTGTCTTAAGAGGGAGATCTCGACTGGATCGGCCAACAAACACATTGTACGTGCCAGTCTGCAATCGCCACTGCTGAGCCTGGACATCCCAAATGCTCAGATCTCGGCGAGTGAGCGAGAAATCAACCTTGGCTGTAGAACCCGCTGAGACATGCACTTTCTCAAATCCTCGCAGCTGGCGAACGGGACCGTCCGGAATGCCTACGTACAGCTGGGCCACTTCATCGCCGTCCCGCTTGCCAGTATTTTTAACTTCTGCAGACACAGCAACCACCTCATCCCAGAGATGGGGATTCCCGCCTTCTTGGATGGGAGCCGAGTGGGGATAGGGGCTGATGTCGGCTGTGGTTGTGTCAACGCTCAATCCCGAGTATTCATAGCTCGTGTAGGATAATCCAAAGCCAAACTCAAACTGCGGGTCAATCCCTTGCCGATCAAATGCGCGATAGTCGATGTATACCCCTTCCACAAAGTTATCTTGAGGAAAGAGCCCATAGGGCTCGCTTGCTTGCGTTGGGTGGAGTAATTTGCCATAGTCCTTGGTATTCTTTGCCACGGTGTAGGGTAGTTTACCTGAAGGATTAGCTCGACCGTAGAGAAGATCGACCACTGACCGTCCAGAATCCTGGCCAGGTAAGTGGGCGAAGAGTACAGCAGTGACATTCGGATGATCAATCCACGCGTTCACCAAGCGGATCCCGGCGTTGTGGATAATGACTACCGTGTTATCGCACTTGTTGGCAACATTTGTGACCAGTGCGTCGCTTAGCTCGTGGACTAACCCCGGGCGGTCATAGCCTTCGGTCGCGTAACTGTTGATGAAAACCAGACAAGCCTCCGTGGTGGGATTAACATCAGGATCTTGTGATGCAGTATCCCATAGAATGGAAGTACCGTCTTGGTACGCCTGTTCTTGAAGAGCGTCCAAGGGCGCGCTAATATATGCTGGGGCATTGTATCCTGACCCCCCACCTACATACAAGGTGTGGTTCTCCTGGATCGCAGGGCTAAAGCTCTTGAACTCCAAGTCCAACTGTAGTGTGTCAGGTGCCTTTGCGTCATAACCAAAGACCGAAACCAGCTTGGGGGACCGGAGTGGGAGGGCGTTGTTGGTATTCTTGACTAATACATGGCCCTCGATTGCGCTCTGCAGGAGGACATTCTTGGAGTCGGCTGACTTCCCAATAATTGCTTGATGGGCTTGGTTGAGATCCTTGGGCATACCAACACCCGAGCCCGGGAAATCAGTATCCTGGTTCAGTTGGTACCATGTCGCAAGAATTCTATCTCTGTTAGCGTGACAACGTCAGGGTCAAGTAAGGACGCTCTGCTTACCGGGTCGCCATGTCGTCTAGTCGAGATGCCTTCATGGTTCCGTTAGCTATCGCTTTGGTGAGATTCGATCCCCAGAGCTGTGTCTGCGGCATGACCATGTCGAGACCGGCATTGGCGGCAGCAATACCAGCGTGCTGAGCGCCCCAGTCAGTAATGACATATCCTTGCACCTTGTTAGCCAGAGACACACCGTTTGGCGAAAAGAGAGTGCCAACCTTGAAAGCCGAGCTCCGTCTTCAAGAGGCCGTTGAGAGCTTTACTGTTCTGACACCCATACGAGTTGTTGATGCGTTGGTACGAGCACATGATGGATGCTGTTCCTGCACGGACAGCGTCTGCAAATGGCCACAAGTAAAGCTCATGCATAGTCTTGTCATCAACATTCGATGAAAGGGCAGCGACATTGCGACCATCGAGTTTCTGGGGGTTGCGGTAGGTCTCTTGCTCATTGAGTATGTAGTGCTATGCGAATAAGCATTCAAAGCGTCACGCTAATCCTCAAAGTAGGCATTCTAACCTTTGTGGAAGCAGCAACACCGGCTGACTGCATTCCACGGACGGTCTCATAGACCAAAGCACCACTGAGGTAAGGATCTGTCGAGTATCCTTCCCAGTTGCGGCCGCCTTCAACGACTCTGCCAATTGGACCAACCACTGGGCCCAAGAATAGGTGAACCCCTTTCTTATGGAACTCGGTACCCATATGAAAGGCCCTCTGGCGGGACAGGTTTTTGTTCCAACTGACCGAGTTAATTATCCGATGCGAAAAATAGATTCGAGTTCGTTGGTAACCAACCTTGCACCGTCATGTATACCGCTAGACCACGCGTTTACGTAGTCCGTGCCGCGCTGTGGGCCCGGGGTTAGTTGACCTGTGTTTTTTGAAGATATGATCCAGCACATACCAGACCATTTCCCGCATCGGAGACGCAGAAGCCGGGAAAGTTCAAGCGAGGAATAGGCGCGATATTTCCGGAACAGCCATTGTTTGCGCTCACGCCGGCAGTCAAGTTGACTTTCTCCTCGGGGGTGAGTTGCGCGACAAGCTTTTTCGCCTTCTCGTAGGCCGAAGCCCACGATCCAGTCCCAGAGCCTTCGGCTGCACGCATCGGTTAGTTAGCAAAGCAGAATGATGAAGAAAGTACTCACGAGAGGGGTACACGGGAGGAGACTGCCCATAGAAATAGGCGTCACTGGTGATGTTTGACTGCGCTGGGGCAGCACTAGAGAGGGATGCCACCCCAAAAAAGACTACGAAACCAGCTATACTGCGCATCCTTCGTAAAAACTGTGGACGAACTTATTCTCAGTCCCTGACCTTCGTCGGCTATTTATGTCTGAACCGGCGCGTTTGGATTAGCGGTGAGCATGATGCTGTTGTCCAACTGCGTCATGAGTCGAGTGTAACATTTCACACCGGTAAAACATCGGCACATCAAGCAGAGATGACGGAGCAAGTGTCTGGAGTTGTGAGGGGGAGTATTGAATGTCCAGCATCAAGTTCCCTGAGGAATCTCCACATTTGGCTCTGCCCCCACCTTCTCATCAGCGGCACTCCGCAAAACCCCACACGCACAAGTCCGGGGAAAGGGGAGATGTCGGCAAAACGCCATCCGCGCAGTACTCCGGAGTCTGCGCAGAAAATGACTCCATGTAGCTCAAGAACCCCGCTTTAAGTCTTGGTGAGATCGTCGGCACCGGTGAAGCAATTCCAGATGTATCAGTCACCGCATGACTCGTCTCGAATCATGCTGCTCACAAAAAGCAGGTGACAGTCGCATTCTTGAGTAGCGTATCATGCCATGGGCTTGGCCCACACCCTGCTTGTACAAGATGTTGTCCATCAATCATGACGCCAGAAGCTCAACAGGGGAGACAAAAAATGCTTCTCCACGTCAGGCCCCCTTCGGACTTTCCGGTCTGCGCTGCGCGTACTGACGAACATCCATGAGTCAATTTGCAACAGGAGAGAGAACTCGGCAGTTCTAAAGAGGGGTTGTAATGAAGGCAATCCGTCCGAGCATAGTGATCGGCAAGCGAATGAAGACTGACAAATCACTCGATTTGGCGGCGGAAGAACTCGAACAGTGTAGACATGATCATTGTGATGCTTGAATTGGCTGTGAGAACTGTGAGAGAGAATAGGTAGTTCCAAAACAGGCAGGTGGTGCCTACTGTATGACGGCGCCCTCTGTTCTAGGACGTTTCTATGCTAGTCACACACCTGAATGGTCGATAGAACAGCGAGTTTGGGTCTAATTTCCAATCACACTCCGGTTCGATTTGCCGGATGTGAGCATGTCATTGCCTTTCAGATCATGTAACACCTCTCTCGCTATCCTACAATGCAGGCCACGCTCGGCCCCGTGCATGTTGTCGCCAAAGAGCTCGGCCACTTGCTCCAGTGACTGATTGGAGGTCTCGGGGACAAAGATATACGAAAATACGGCTGCTCCAAGGCAGAACATCCCAAAAAAGAGATAGGTGCCCCAGCCCAGTTTGATCAGCATCTCGGGGACGACAACACTAATTATGAAGTTGGACAGCCAAATCATTGCCGTCGCAGCTCCGACCCCTTTCGCACGCTTGGAGCTCGGGAAAACCTCGGCTGGCAGGACCCAAGCAAGCAGCCCATAAGACATGGAATAAGATAGGACATACCAGTCTGGCATTTTGTCAGCGAGCCGTGGTAGTGAATATCTTTCACAGGGGTGCATACAGATTAATGCCACACAAAACCAACCAACGGCCTGATGGGACGGCCAGTCATCACTGAACTTGCCCATCAGTCCTGCCATCACAAGATGTGGAATGGCCATAATCACTCCTCCCAGGGCTGCCAGCCTTCTTCGGCCAATGCGATCGAGAAACATGAGAATCAGAATGCCCCCGATCAGTTGACAAACATTTACCATGCCCAACAAGATGAGTGACATGTCGCTACTCTGGCCCAAGGCTTCGAAGAATCCGGGTGCATAGTAAACAAAAGCATCGATCCCTGCAAGCTGCGGTACGGTCAATCGGTAGTGCAGCGTTTGTTTTTTTTTTGTTTTTTTTTTTCTTTTTTCTTTTTTTGACAAATAACGTACCTGCTGGAAAAAGGGAATGGCTAACGCTATTAGGGTGCGGCGGAATTATTACGGTCAAAAAGCCCGATCCACTGTCGGATACCGGCGATTAATGGCCTAGATGTATAGTCTGGATACTCCAGCGGGAGTATCTCCTGGAATCGCACCTCTGACAGGATGCCCTTCCATTCACGTTGCACCTGTTAATCGCGAGCAGGATGCTGGCGCAGCCGAGCCAGTGACATAAGATTGCGGTCCTTCATAACCAGCCATCGCGGCGAAAATGGAAAGAAGTGGATTGCTCAGCCTACGACCAGGGCCGGGAAGATCTGTAGCAGGAATGGCAGTCGAAAAGCCCATTCGGAAGGGATTGATCTGAGGATAATTAGCTAAGGGATATAGAACCCGGATGCCATATGCTATAAATGAATATGTATTTGGTTCCATAGGTGATCCAATATGCCACAACGGCCCCCACTACAATGCTGATGGACTCCAGGACCAAGAGGGATCCTCACCAGGCTGGCGGTGCGATCCCTGAAATGTACACGGAGCTCCCATGGCAAGAGTACCCACGCCGATTCCTCCAATAAACCGTCCCACAACCAGAGCATCGTAATTCAGTGCCGCTGTCCGGATGATCGCACCCACCAGGAAGAATACGGTGGCGACCGTCAGGCCCCATTTCCGTGATATGCGATCCGCGACAGACGGGAAGAAAAGACAGCCGACGAAAGCCCCCAGCTCGAGCACGGCGGTCATAAAGCCAACGTGAAAGCCGTACCCTGGACTATCTGGATGAGTCTGGGGTAGTATTCCCGGAGAATGGGTCATGACTAGAATGATTGAGATGACGCCTTGATCTAGGGTATGAGGAAGCCGGCAGGTTAACAAAGCACTCACTGCACCTGGGACGTGTCGTACATACCATAATCACATGAGAAGCCTCCAGACGAAGCTAGCAGAGCCGCTCCAAACACGTACGGTGACTTGGTAATATCGCGTAGCTGCCCAGTGTCATATCGCACCGGAGCTGTCAAGACAGCCAGCGCATGGTCGCCGGCATACTCTTCATGGGCTGCAAAGGCCTGATCATTGGGTTTCTCGAAATCAGTTGAGCGCGTCATTGGTTGGTTCTATCTTGCCAGAAAGTTGAAGAAGCCAATTGCTTTCCAAACAACTCATACTTATAAGATCCTTGAATGGGCGCCTGAGTTTCAACATCAGCATCGGTATTCCCCGCATTTCGGTCATTAGCTGTCGACGGCTTCTGCACAGATATCGATTGGCAGGCGTAGTAGATCCGGCATAGGAAAGTTGAAGAAGGACGATGGAAGATCGAAGACTGATTGAATGTGGAAATGGAGGCCACGCGTCACATGATTGACTCGCCGACCCCAGCGTTTTGTCCCGTTTGGGTAATTGCAAATGGGGCAACTTGCCCCATCCAGCCGGTCGCTCAGTATGCATAATGACTCATCACTTTATCCAAGTTATGCTAGTTATGCTGCTCCTTCGACATACACCGTAGGCACATCACCTCATTAGGCCTAAGACAGGCAGGAACGTGAGGCCTGATGTTATGCTACGGTGACAACCACATTACTACACTGATACTCTGCGCGATAATTCCAACCACTCGTCGCTCCTTAGATTTCTACTCCGTCCAAATCAATGCGGGGGTGGTATAGAGAGTGTAAATATATATCGATATCCTACAGCAAACAGTTCTACAGAAGTACTTTGGAGCCAATATGGGAAGATGATGCAGGTCAAAGATGTCAGATAGTCATTGTTGGTATGATTAAGATGCGATAAACCCAAGATTCACCAGCCTGTTCTTGAGGTAGCCCCCATATGCCGCCGCCAAATATTAACCGGCATTTCCCCAACAATCAAATTGAAAGACGCGTGGGGGGTCGCTGCCCCTCTGCCTGAGGCACCAAATATGCGCGCGCGATTATCTAATCTTCACCTGGCCTGCAAGATCAGGCATCATAGTTGTACTGCTGACACGTTTCCATTCCAGCTTCATGGCTTATAGTCACGTCTAATGGTCTGTACATGAATTTCATAGGTATGAGAAAGGAAGAAAAGCTAAGACAAGCAAGTGCTTCCATTCAATATCCTACTGCGTGGAATTCTATGACCGTTCCCCTGACCCCAGCCACTTTGTGATCATCGATACCAACGCCTGCCAACGGTACATGTCCTCAGTTGATCATCAGCTTCAAGGTGGCTCTTGGTTGCGTATCTGACCAACAACTCGGCACAGCTACCAGTGCTCGAGCTCAATAATTAAGCCTCGATAGGCTTGGTCGCTTTCAACATTCTCGTTGCGTTTCTAAGGGGCAGTAACTAGTCCTCGATAGACCAGATCACTCACATTCCGCTCTTTAAAACGTGCAGTGTAAATAATACTGGTGTTTCTGTGGTCGCAGATCTTGACAAGCTCTATAAGAGGTAGTTGTTAGCCAACAAGTCTAAGTGCACGGGCATCAGTCCAGACCTTTACTGCGGTTTAGAGGCATCGCAGAGCCACCGATCAGCAAAAGAGCCGCCAGAGCAATAATATGTCGGAAATGAATGGTGACAAAACCGGGTTCTCTTGGCAGCGGTGGGTGAAGGCTTGAAGACTGAGGTAGAACTGAGTGTGTGGAGTTCGCTTAAAAAAGTCTCAGCAGTGTCGACCGGCGAAGGGATATAAATACATAGTCCTCCAGAGATCAGGCCATCACTAGAATCTAGAGCAGGACATTTACTGTAGAATTATACGACGACTACGCATGTACCTGAAAGGAGCTGGGTGATACCACGGCACACGGTGTTGATATATGCCCAGGTGAGTAAATAGTCGGTCATCTCGTCAAGAGCCTGGTTTAAGCGAGCCATGGAATTTGGGATCGGAAGTCTTTTTTGGGGTTTGTACTTTGCACCGCGTGACGACATGATGCCTTTAGCGAGGATCTTTTTCTCGTACTGCGGTCATCACGACCCGAGTTTTCATAGCAACAAAATAAGAAGCGCCGACGTCCAGAAAGGCATTCGACATAGAGGCAAGATGAGCTTGAAGGAGGTCACCAGATATTCTCTCCTGGACCGGGATGATGAAGCGAATGAGAGCTCTGTTTCTTATGGTATCGAGTGGCACGCAGCTCCTGGGTCCAGATATCAAAGGCGGTTTCTTCGGCGCAACGGGAGAGCGCTGTGAATACATTTATGTTTGGTGTTCTTCAACTTGGCGGCGGCAATCTTTCTGTGCTCACCTAGCAGCAGCTGATGCTCACATTGCTGATTCCGAATAATGATCATAGTATTCTCATCCTCTAAAAAATGTCTAATCAAACCGCTTCTTAGCTCCGTTGAAGGCTAGAGTTTCGGACACCGACGGACTGGCCACCGTGAACCTCGACGACATCGATAGCGTAGTATTGGGGCCATTGCCACCCGAGTCGGATGCAGCGTGGGTGGAAATAATCCAATGAAAGCCCTTCACCACCCCTATCTCGATAAGAGGAAGGCCTCAGCTAGGATAGGCCAATGAAAGGTGAAGATGTTTCAACCGAGCGACGGGGCGGGATTTTATGCATAGGCGGTCGTTTTCCACTCGATCCATTGCATCATGGATATCACCGCCTGCTTCATCTCGACTACCTGGATGGAAATCAAACCGAAGAAGATAAACAAGAGCTCAGGTCACACGGAGGTGAGTTGCCCTAGAACATAACATTCAGCATTCGTCGGTGATATGGGTCAGCACAATGTCTGGGATACCTGCTGAAAGCATTGAAGTGCAAGGCAGTCCTGACGGTATCCCCATGCAATGGAGTCACGAGTGAGCCCAGAGAGCTGTTGGCGCAACTGACGGGGGCTGACTAGGGGGAAAGACAGGCAATACCCTTCGGACTGGATTGAAGCCGACACCAATGTCTCAGATGAGTCATTCCGACCGGGGCTAATTGTAGATTCTATTCTTGGTAAATCCATCTCTGAATGGCGTGGGAATATAAACTGTCGTACAAACAGCAACTGTGCAGGACAGGTGTATGCAGATGGCGTTGAGAGCGCTACCGGAGTTTGCAGGAGGTCATTGAGAGAATGATCATGAGGACTGGGAGGTTTTAGAGATGATGATATGTTCAGTTTGATATTGCCAGAAACAAGAAAGAAATAATGGACAAGTTGGGGAAAAGGATTTCTCCACTATGTTTGTGTATGCAACAACATGGCCCACGCAACGAGCAACTTGTGTAAGGCCAGCAGCCACAGTCATTCACTCTCAGCGCCAGTCATTTCCTTCCTTCTTTCCACCTCGCTTACCTTCACCTATCTATCACCTGTCCACGCCTCTGCCCGTTTTCCATTACCCAAATCTCATAACTGATTACTACCAACTCAAAACTTCATCTAACATTGACAACAAACCTATCAACCGTCTATCAGAATGCCTATAAATTGGAACTCTGAAACTGATGCCAAGGTCATTTCCCTCATCTACTTCCTTTTTAGAGCTTTAGCTGACTTGGGATCCGACAAAATACAGCTCTTCCTTGGAGTCTTGGCTCAGCTCAAGGGTCTCAAGATGAAACTTGATTACGAGGCTTTGGCCGCCTACATGGGCCCTGGTATGTACTGCTCTTCTTGCCGCTGGAATATTGAAACGGCTGACCCAGACAGACTGCACTCCGTGCGCAATCGGAAACCGCATCGTTCGCCTTCGTCACAAGGCTGAATCCGTCGATCTATCCACCACTCCAAAGACCACTCCGAGCTCGTCCCCTCGCAAGCGCAAGGCTGCCTCAACTCCCCAGACCCCTACCAAGAAGAATACGGACAAGGTCAAAGACAAGGCGGTTGAGGAATATGATAGCGAGACTGAGATGGAGGAAAAGCCCTTGAAGATTGAAATCAAAGATGAGGCTGAGGAGGCTTGATTTTGTCTCACGCCGGCTAAACGGACTCCAAATGCCTGCCAGCTTTCGCTCTGCTTTTGCAGTTTAGCTATTGTGGCCATGTTTCCTCTGTTTTTCCAATATTGTCGATGCGTTGCTTTGGAGGCAACTCAGGGACTCGTGGAAGCGTGGTGCTTGCCAAACCGAATGGCAGATCGGTGCTAATTAACATTCGAAGCCGGAAGAGCCTAAAAGAAATCTTGATGCTCGTGAAAAGGAATGAACTTGACCTTAAAGATTATGGGTTCGTAGTATGTAGTTGTTCAGGTTGTGCAGCTCACCGGTTGGCATAGAAACCACTAGAGTGTCGACATCTATGTACGGAGTAGTGTATCTACAGAGGGACATTCCTTTCCAGCATGGACCGGTAATCCTGACGTCCGGGATCTGCTTCCATCGGGATTCTCGACAACGCAATGCGTTGTTCCCATCGCGCAATCGCAAATCCTGTGGGTCGCTTGTTCCTTTGAGTGGAGGCTCCCAAGCATTGGCTTCACGTCGGCACGGCGTAGCGCCAACTATAAAAACGAGGCAAAGATAGCACCTACTACAGGGTCGTTATCTACTTGCCGACCGCTCCCTCTTGCTATTGCGATGACTCGTCCAGGTGAAGTCAAGAAAATTGCCATTGTCGGCGCCGGCCCTGCGGGCGCAATTGCGGTGGATGCGTTTGCTCAAGAGAGGGCCTTTGATGTCGTTCGCGTGTTTGAGCGCAGAGAAAAGCCTGGTGGCTGTTGGTAAGAGTACGATCCGTCTTGCTCCCCAGCAATATGAACTGACGACGAGTGAACATAGGTCTACGACTGAGCTTCCTGAGCTCAGGGTTAAGCTCAGCTGGTATAGCAAGTGAACCTAATGATAAGCGGATAGTCCCGCAGGCAAGTACAAGGATTTAGTTGGTGAGGTTGAATAATTTTACCCTGGTATATAGAGTTGTCCTTCCGACATTAACAATAGTCACTGGCAACATAATCTGATTGTCCGATAATCTGAGGTAAATGCAACCAGGTAGTTGCAGGCTGGGATTTGGTGAAGTTCTTCCAAACTGTGAGCTGACCTGACCTCAATTATTCAACAATCCTTTTCCAAGTTCCAAGGACATTCCTTGACCCAGTGGTTATATTGACCGCCTGTAACATAAACAGTCAGTGTTTAATCATTTGGTTGTCGAGGGTGGGTAGGTAACTAACAGTTGTAGCACCCTCCGGCGCCCTCATTGTAGAAACATTCATCTTTCCAATGCCCTTTGCTACCACCTATCAAGGTTAGTCAGGAAGAAAAACAGATCGAATCAGCTGATAAATACATTTCTTGCATGGCGCATTCGGTCTACATTCTTCTTGGAAGTGTCCAAATTGGCGACCTTGGAAAGTTTTTATGAGCTAAGCATACCAAGTTGGATAGATGAGTAGTACTCACAACCAAAGCAACGTAGATTGTTCTTGCCCATCCATGGACAATCTTGGGAGCGATGCATCTTTGACCTGCAAGTCGAGCACCCATAATGGAGCTTACTCTTGGTCCGCCGCTCAGGTACTCGAATGGATCTGTAGCTCAGCCAGCGTTCTGGATAGGATTGAGTAACAGAGTAATTGCCCGCAGTTTTGCCGTTGGAGGAATGAAATGTTTGGTCTTCAGGTAGAGTATGGTCAAAGTGGTGCGGTTGGGTTTCGTAGTCAGCCTTAGCCCGCGAGTTTTGACGAGACTCTCGGTGAAATGTATCGGCTATAGTCGGAATCGTTTGCGTAATGTCACTCACAATCGAATCAGCGCCTTTCCTGTTTTCTGAACCAGCGTAAGCGATAAAATTTTCAATAAATTTGTTTATCTTCTAATCGTTCTCTGTTAGATAGTTCCCCGTATGCGCAGAAATCTCACTAGCCTTCTCCCAATCAGACAATGTAATATCTTGAAGGCCATGCTCGACATTAAACCGGTAATATTCTCCACTATTCCCGTGACGATGGTCCATATTTGCTGCTACCTTCTTGGAAGATGTTGCCATTTTCTTCAAAGCAGCAATGATAGATGATCGTTTGTCTTTGATGGTTACGACATCACCCAGACCAGTCCCTATGCTAAGGATTCTCATGGTCCGACGCTCAGGGTACTCTCGAAGCGCCTCTTGCGTCAGAATATCGCACGGGTTGTTGTATCCGAAACCGGCATCAGCAAACTCAATACCATCGCGGCCAACTTTTATTGACTTAAAAAAGGTCGTGGCTGCTGAGGTAGCACGTGCGACTTGCCAAAGACTAGCAGTCTCAAAGGCAGTAGACGAGTCGTACGTTCTGAAGAGCGTTGGTGGCGCATCCAAATTGTCTTTTGTAATCGCCAGGACCACCCTATGGCGTATTAATATTGTCAGAGGATTTGTTCTTATTTCAATTCTTACGTTTTCTTGCATGTATGATCTCGGAAGGCAATGTCTGAGTGTGGACACGTCTCTATAGTCGCGTAGCCCTCGCGGCGGCGAGTGATGCAATCGACGTTCGTGCAGTACTCCCTTACTATTTGTTTCATTGCAGCCTCGAGCGCTTTTGCAGAGAATGCACCCCTGGGTGGCGCTGGTAGAATTGATGTTCGTTTCGGAGTGAAGGCTTGCTGGGCAACCTTTCTATACGCTCGTATACATTCGTTGGTAGACATCCCTAATCTTCCAAGCATTATCGCTATGATCCTAGAAGTATTTAGTAATAATACACGCCGCACGTAGACTGTTTCACCATACCCGCCTGTGCTTGTGCCTCCGATCAGGTCGAAATGCTCGCAGGGTCGCGGAACGTGGTCAAGACACTTGATCTCACGTATCTTCTCCATGATCCTTTCTAAGATAAGAAGACTTGAAATGCCACGAATTCCACCGCCATCTTCAAACGCGTAAGTGACCGAAGTGGGGCAACTGGGTCAGTCACATTTACCAAGCGAGAGGACTCTTAATGGCTCGCAAGAGTCTGTCATTGTAGTTAAAGCCTCTGTAGACTATGGCCGCCTGCTAAGGGTGAGGACTGCAAAAGGACTAGATTGGATTTGAAGGCACATTACCGAAAGGCTCAAGTTGGACGAAGTGGAAGATGTCTTACCTTTTCTATGGTGACAGCTCAATCCGCCGGCGCCACCCACCTACCCCGCTTTCTCACGCGGACGACACCTATTTATAGATATCGTTCGATGCACTCCGTGAGATGAGACAATGTATTATCCATAAAAAATACAGACTTCGGCTCTGCCTGTCTGCTACAGAATTGGAGAAGCTCTTGGATAAAGTCCCGAAAATATTAGCATTCAGTCAATACTTGTTAAACTCGGGATGATACAATCCCATCCTCAGTATAAGCAGGCAAGATCTGATAACGGTTCCACTGTTGACCTGTAGTGATCTCCTGATATTTTGATTGTGCTCCGAAGGCCTCTGTGAATTTCCTCATAGAAGCTGCTTTTGCGCATCTTATGAAGAGTACCTCTGCGCGAACAAACATTTGAAGTGGGCAAATCGAGAATCAGAGTAATAGGCCGCGAGATGGACGCGCTGCCCCCTGTGTGCAGTTCAACTGAACTAGATGCATTAGTACATATAGTTACAGCAAACAGCCCAATCATGTCACCATATCTGGCGCCAGGAATGTCAGCATACTTGATCCAGGTATCATGCGCTCCGATGCACACCTCCACGGATTCGAGCACGGTCAAATTATGCATACCCTATTTGCCATCTGGTAAGAAATTATGTAAATGTGAAAGCACAATTCTGTTGCATATTCCGTACGAGAAATTCAGTGCGGCTGCTTGTTTGACAGGCACCCCAATAGTAAATTCAAGCTAAGTCCTTGGCAGTTGGTCCCGCAAACAATAATCAAATATTTTTTGGTCAAACAGATTTCGAGAAAGGCTGTATGAAATTTATTGTGCATCTGTCAACCGCCGTTTGAGCTGCAAGGCACAGATACGTGGATGGCAGAAAGGGGAAGTTAATGACACATGGCAGGGGGACCACGAACAGCTGGTTCCATGAAGACGATTCCATGGTCTTCCATGGAGACCTTACAGGATTATGCACGGTTGACAGTCTGCATAGTTACATAATGATATGTGCATACATAACTAGTGGGTCTCATTCTTCCTCTTGAGTCTTGACGAATGAAAGGCGAAGTCAGCAAATCAAGATTAATAAGGCGGATAAGTAGATGCATAAATTGATACGCTAAGAAAACAGCCGCCCGCAGTTCTAAGTGGGTTGTTCACTATAGCATACTCACTAAGTGCTTGGCAGTGGGTCCGGAAGACAATTCTCTCTTGTTTGAAGGTCAGAGCGATTTCGAGACGGACTGTATTTCCTTGGTCTGACACGCTTAGAATTGATCTCTCTGTCCTGCCCTTACTTTTCTTAGGCATGACCGTATTCCAGTTGGATCGCATGGACGTTGCTAGCGCCCTAACTGGAGGATTTGGCGAGGATACCAAAGCGAACCAGAACACCGTGAATCTGGGAAATCAACTAATGTTCCTGGGCATCATTGTGCTAGAGGTTCCCTCCAATGTCCTACTGCAGCGAGTAAGCCCAGCCAACACTCTCACGTTCAAGGGCGACGATGAACTCGGAATCAATTAACATGATCTAGATCGGCCCTGAGAAATGGATGCCCGTTCAGGGTGCTGGCGTTCGGGATCATCGCCATCTGTCAGGTATTTCTCAAGAACAAAACTGGTTTCTTGGTGATTCGTGCCCTTCTCGGTCTCGCGGAAGCTGGCTATATCCCTGGATCGGTCTACACTCTCTCGACCTGGTACATCGGTCCGGAATTGGCAAAGAGAGTGGCCATACTATTCTTTGGGATGTTTGGTGGGAATGCGATCTCCCCATTATTGGGAGCCGGTATTCTTAGACTCGAAGGAATGGCAGGGTCTGAAGGGCTGGCAATCGTTCTTTCTAGGTACACTTTGTAAATTTTACTATTGAGGGACACACTAACCATTCGACAGTTGAGGGCTTGACGATTGTATCCGCCATTCTTTTGATCGTATTCCTCCCACGCAGTCTCGATAGCCAAAGCCTTTCCTCATCAGACGCGGTCTCATCGCATTCTCGGAGCAGGACAAGGAGGTTCTCACAGCGAGGATGCCCAAGGATGCAGGGACTCGGCGAAAAACCCTCCCCCCGTCTCTCATCCTCAAGACCCTACTCAACTACCGGCGCTGGCCACACTTAATATCCACTGCTTGCGTCTTCTCAACATGGAGCCCACTCACAACCTATACTCCGTCGATCATTATGTGGTCTTTCTTAGTCCTTTTCGCCAAAATATTGAAATTAACCAAACTAACATTCGATGCCAAGGCTCTAGGCTTCAACCGCATCCAAGCGAATGCTCTCAGTGCCGTTGGCGCATTCATGACGCCACCTCTTGTCTTCTTCTTCGCTTGGCTCAGCGACAACATCGCCAGACGGGGGACCGTTGTCATGACGGCGATATCGTGCTATCTGATCGTATTGATTGTCGCACGATCTGCTCTCCCCTCTGTCGGCAAATGGAATAGATTCGGCCTATGGACGGTGATTAACGCATTTGCGGTAGGGTACCACCCTATTCATAATACCTGCGGGCAGGTCAATTGTCGGGGTGCTGGGGAGAGAAGTGTTTCAATCGCGTGAGTTACGCCTGTCCCGCTTGGCGGAAGAATGCTTGTTAACAGTATGCTAACATGAATTCTGTTAGCATGTGTGAGTTACTCCTGGCCAGGTAAATTGTGCTAATCAGGGCAATGACTGATATTGAAAGGCAGGGGTGATGAGCGCTATTGCCGGACTTATGGCTGGAACGCAGATCTTTTGTGCTGATGATGCCCCAGAGTGAGGATCGTCTGTCCCTCTCTTGAACGGCTGGTAGCTAACAAGAACGATCACAATATAGCTATCTCCGAGGTCTCAGTATTATGATCGCGCTTGTTGCATCGGGACTCCTGCTAGCTTTAGCGCAGGAAGTGACCTATCTATTCCTCAACAGTCGCGCAAGAAAGCAGGGTAAAGAGGTGATCTACAAGCCTTGAAGTTGGATCAAGCGAGAGAAACTTGCTTCTCCAGCTTCACCAGAATCCACATATAAAAGATCTCTCTTGCCAAGAAAGATTTATCGATTCGCCTTGACAATCGCAAACGCTGCGAAGAATCCAAAGAAGAGAAAAGGCTAACACAGGAACGAAGGAGGAGAATAGAATTTGAAGGAGGATAATGGGCAAGAAGCTCGGAAGATGAGAGAAGAGGCGTATGACTCAGGGGTGACGGTCGAGAAGATGACGCCGAAGACAAACGACGACGATCACCATCGGTTCTCCCACGGGCCTCGAGTCGTGATGGTCGGCCCCAGAAGCGCATCGAAGAGCCAAATTTGGGCTTAGAAGCCTAGGCTGCCACAAAATAGTCCAATAAAATTGATTGCGCATAAGGTACCAAGACGGCGCGGGGAGGAATACGAGGACTGGAATGAAGCGACGCGCTTTGACTAGGGCGGGCAATTCTTGCCATTCTCTCAGGATTGAATGAAAATATTTCCCTTCCATGAGGAGCCCCAGTTGGCCGTACAGTCTAATCAACGGAACTGCTTGTGCAAATAACCAGGTCGTTGCGAACACTCCCCCTCTGTGTCCTACAACAACTACTGCTACTCAGCACCAGCACAAGTGCCAGACGGGGCGGCGGTGATGGTGAAGGGGATAGCGACGGCGATGGAAGCGACAGTAGCAACGATGATGGCGGATCCAGCACCTTCACGAACGAGCACTGCGGCTCTCGATTCCAGAATCTCGAGGCCATCGATCTCATTCCTGACAACGTGCGGAACTGGACTTCGTCCGACGCAGAGGCAGAATCCCGACGACATACGACGGCTCCTATTTCTAAGGCGAGGCGACGATGAGCCTCATGCTTCGCGGAAACTCACAATGTCATATCGACGAGGTGGTGCGCCTTCTGGGCTTCGCCTGGATTGGTGCACAGACACCCTACCCCGAAGGCCCGAAAACCCGTTCATAATTGCGCTCAACGCATGGGAATCCAACGAGCCGATCGAGGAGATCGGCCGGTCCAACGTGAAGAACCAACGACTACGGTCACCCACCTAGCTTTTCTCCGAGCGAGATTCGATTATCTGGAAATAGCTGCGATCCTCATGGGACCTTGTCGGTCGGGTGGCCTCAATCGACGGTGATGAACGGCTCAGTGAACAACGATAGCCTAGGGCTGACAGTCGAGAGCGCCATCTGGGGGTAAACAAACTATTTCAACTACGTTGGCGTTTAGGACACGTTCAACGTAACGCTCACCGTGACCTTTAAAGGAACCTTCGACAGCGTCAATTCAACCAGGGCCCTCCAGATTCAGCCGAGGAACGCGACTCTCGCCTGGGCCTCGAACCGGGGATCTCATCTTCGGACATTCAACCGGAGCTGGGGAGTATCATGGGCTGGACGCTCCAGTTCATTCATCTTATCTTGGCTCTAGAGCCTTTCGCTAGAGATCTACCGTTACCGTTCGCCCCTGTACGGCACTACGCCGACATGGTTCAATGAGGGCATCACCAAAGCCGCATCCCTGGGCTACACGCAGTTAGAAAGTCGGAGTCCCACCGTCTATCTATGCGAGGCGTTAGTGTTGATGCCGAGGAATCGGAAGGAAACAGGGTCGATCACTGTGGTAGACGGCAAGCTGTTTGTTCTTCTCCGCCGCAAGGTCGACCAGCTCTACGGCCTCTGCATAACTAACCGTGGACGGCCTTTCCGCGATCACTATGTTCGATTAGTCCCACGTGGTTGCAGTCATGGGCAAGAGGGAGCTTGCACCGTGTTTTCCCTTCTCCAAAGCATCACGGCTCAAGGGGAAATGGGTGTCGTTGGTGGATGTGATCACCAGGACATCGACCTCTTCATCCTGAATCGCATTGTAGGCATCTCGGTACACCCGAACGCCAGGGAAGTTCTTCTCCGGGTTTATTATCGCTTCGAGGGGTCCGTTGTACAATGGCATGGAGGCGGCGAAACCCTGGGCTGTGGCGGATGAAGGGAAGATGAAGGGTTTTGGCAGAGAACCCGTATCCTACGACGGCAACGTTCAAAAGAGACATGATTTTGGGTTGCGCCGGTGGTTCCTCTGTCATCGATCTTGGGGTTGGGTTTAAGTCTCATATCTACAGCGACACGAAATCCGGTTCCCGGCAGATCGGCCATGGGTAAAGTATGGCGCTTTCATGCCATTTGCTGGGTTCAACGGTAACAAGCGCGATGTCACGATATAGTTCCGGGAGCGATCCATGGGCACTAAATGAATTATGTATGTGCTATCATACCCCTGTGCACTGACCCTAGCTACAAGCAGAATTCCCTAAAAACAACCCAGTGACAATCCCAACTCCGTCGCCTCCCTAGCCAATCTAGACCCATAAGATTATCATACAGTTCCATTATGCCACGTGATACCCCGAGAGGCTTATATTCGATCGTCGACCGTCCACTTGGGTCCCATTCGGCCGGCCATATCGGCTTCCTCACTCTGAACCGTCACCTCCGTCGTCTGCATGATGTGCGGCGGAAACGACGGTCCACTGGATTTTGTCAGATTCTCCTCGCTCGATCCCGATGTACGGTCGGCCACCGATGCGATCTGGACGGCATATTTCTGGTCCTCTCGGTCCGGCCGACTGCGTGACATTGAGTGCATCGCGTAGCCTGAGGCCTGGTTGCGATATCCGTAGCCATGGGTAGTGCGTTTTCCGGTGCGGTGGCCGCTGGTCAGGCTCATGGTGCTACCGATGAAGGACTTCACGAGAGGCTTTATTGTAGGGAAGGAGGCAGCGATGATCCCGACGGCGAGCTCGACACTTGGATTTATGTCAGGGACACGGAATATGAGGGTAGGTAACCGAAGAAAAGACATACAAGTTCCAAATGAGATATTGACTCTCACTGCGATTCCAAGATTTAGTGAGATCCCTCAAACTGGGTGTGAGAGTCGATTAGACATACCGGTAGGATTCAGCCTCACCGAACACTCGACTTTGAAGGACTGTTTTGACAATTCCCGCAGCACAGGCGCTGGAGGATTGTTAGTCAAGGGAGGGGCCATAACAGGAGCATCGCATACAAATATCCCAGACTCAAAATACCCATGAGCGACAGCTTTGTTCGTTTGTTGACTTGAATCTGCGCGAACATGAACACTGGCAGTGTGGCAAATATAAAGTCGGTGATGATGTTGATGGCTGAGCAGTCAGTCTCTGGAAGAAGCATACAGTAGAAACGGAGCATACCGCTGTTGAACTGTCCGATGCGCAGGTACGTATCGATCGAGTAACACTTTCCCGTCTTCTTCAACTCGACGTCCCATGCGGCCTCAACGGGCCAGCATTGGAAGATCAGTGCCAGGATACAGGCAATGGTGAACAAAACCAAGAAGACTATTAGGTCAGTTGGAAGAAGAGCAAGCGCGAAGGAGATCACTTACTCAAGGTGCCGATGATGAACCACCTCAGGATTTTGTTCTGCGAAGTGAAACGCAGCAAGAAGAACCCGATCGAGATCTTTACCAAACTGATGCCCAGCACGATCACGATGGCGTGGTAGAACATATACTCGCTCAGCTTCTCCGAATCTGCTGGACTGATATCCTCGGACCAGCTACCGACGCCATGATGAGACTCCCCAATGAAACAGCCCAGTAGACCGAATGCGCAGGCCTTTCTCGTAGGATTAGGGCTTGTACACAGCGACCAGATTGCGAGCAGGGATACGTATGGACTCACCAAAGATGCAACCATGAACCCATCCTCTAGGTGGAATTTGCGCAGGATGAACAGGCGCACGTAGCAACGCAGGAAGACCAACAATGCCGATAGGCCGGTCAGCGCACCCACAATGGCCAGGATATGGGGGGCTCGACTGCCCTCGGTGGGCGTCTCGCGCGCCGCAAGGGCAATCGTCACCATCGTGCAAGAAAACAATCGCTCACGGCTGGATCTTGCATGGGAGGTTGGGTTTATTGATAATATATCATGCCACCTTTCTGCAGAAGAAAATAAAAGGTTCCATGAAGGAAGCGACAGAGGAAGCTAACTACGCCATGGCTCAACAATAATATTGTGTTTAGCATGAACTCAATACGAGGGAGGTCTAGGGGGGTGGGAAGCAATTCCGGAAACACTGCTGCGACTGACTACTCAGGCGAATTACACACGGAGTTCTCCCAGGTTCCCTACCCCGGTGGGCGTGCGATATCCGGAAAAAGATTTGAATTACTCGTAGGCGCATCCATGGTGCCGTCTCGGCGGACAAGGATTGGATCTGGCCCGCAGGATTCTTAGCAGCGAGGCATGGAAGGTTATTGGGAATGGGCAGTGATCCAGAAAGGTCCGCCATGAGGCCTAACGCGGCCGAAATGCGGTCACGATGATATTAGAGGCTACTGCGTACAGGGATGCTTGCGTGCTATCCACGTCTGAAACCCAGCCTAGCAGGGGTCAGGTCCCATTCTTCTTGTCGGCTTTGTCTGCGCCGGCAGGTAAGCACTTACTCCGTACATTCTGTACTCCGGTGTACACTGAGTAAAGATTCCTCGGCAGGACAAGGAAATGAAGGCTGGTCTCTTAATCTAGGCCTGCATCCGTGGCAGGCGCCATTGCGAGAGCCAAGAGCGGGACCGATGTCTTTGATATTGCAAAATGATTCAATTAATCTCGGTGGGCAATCAAAGCCAATCAACCGGCTCGCTGAACAGGCCACTGACTGTCCCCGACCTCGTCCAGCGGGGGCAAGTCCAGAACTCGCAGTCTGGGTCTGGAGCCTGGCATGACCACGAGAACCACGGTGGGCGATCGGACATCACCGTGCGACTCCGTACAAACAACCTTTGCTGGAAGGTTGCGGCCCAGGGTGGACTCGGAAGGCGAAGGCGGCCCTTGTAGGAGTCTGGAGGAGGTCCCACCCCTTGTTCCGCGACCAATAATGCGCTATGCGCCGCTGACGGGCAGCCACTGGCGACGGGGAAGACGTGTTTTAGTGGGAAATAAACATTTAGCCCCGGGCAAGCCCAACCCTAGTGGCAAGAGTGGGCCCGGTCTGCGGATTGTTATTGTTGGCCGGTCAGCTCTCGAGGCCATCGGATCCGCAGACGATCCAGGGTCGAACATTAGCGTCGGCGGTGCGGTGCCCATCCGAGATTGCTTGGTGCTGAGAGGCCGGAATGGCCTAAGAGTGGAGGACAATCCGCCCAAGCTACTGGTGGGTGTTTCGGAGGAATGTTGGCAATGTAACCTTCGAGGCTGGGCATCTTTACCCCAATCGTGCACGCGGGTGGCTCTAGTGCATTTCGATATTGCGGTTAATATATTATTTTTATCCAATTGATCTGGCAGCGTCGACTCCACCGGCCGAGTCATGGCTGCGTGGTTTTTTCCTCCGGGCCGTGGATATCATTACTGTATCATATTCCGTAGACTGATCCATCATGTCCGTGACCAACAGGGCCCCAATTCCCGCGCTGATCGTCGGGAAGAGAAAACAGATCGTCCCCTTCCTTTGGGGAGGAAGTTCAGATTATCAGATATAAGGGGGGCTTTCCATCCTCCACCAGTTCATCTCGCTTCAGATCAGGATCACACCCCGACCCGATGGAGCGTTTTCTATAACTAGACGCATGGACACGCCGGAAGAGTCATGAGATAGTTGCATCGCCGAGGCCCAGGCTCTGACACTCTCTGCTCGCCTAACTAGGTCTACTCCGGAGTATTAGGCTGAATAGTATCGCTTGCGATATACTAATCGCCGCCGGCGTCCCACAGGATCCGAACAATCCAGAATTAGGGCTTCGCATGGAGATATTGCCGAATTCCGACCCTCACAGTGGACGCTAGAGTGCTAGACGTCTATAGCCCTGGCCTTCGCCTGCCGGCCTTAACGGTGCTCTCTGTCGGTTGAACCTACTCCGTAATGCTGTACAGCTGCAGTCCGTTTGATTATTCGATACCTCCTAGACTCCTAATCTCCCATTCCTCCGCCATTGGGTGGGGACTTTCGCCTCGTGCTAGCTAGAGTAGTCAGTCAGTAGTACTATTGACTAGTTAATGTCGTTTGCTTAACGGCCAGGCCGGATCCATGGCCATTATTTTGTAGTCGAGCCCTGAGTAGCTCTGCTCTCATAAAAGCTGACTCGAACCACTGTTTCCATTCCCTCCCCCTTCCTCCTTTTCTTGTCTGGCGATCAGTTCCTTTTCCCGTCCCTCCTCCCCTTGCTTACCCTTTTTCGTCTTCCTTCCTGCCGTTGCGTTTCATCCCCGTAGAGGATCCGACCCAGTATGCGTTTCAGCGTCCTCGTCGCCTCTACGCTGGCGGCTCTCTCGCCAGCGACCGCCTCGCTCATCGACAAGTGGGATTTTCTGGCCGGTAAGGCCCTGGTTAACCAGGTGTCGTACCACTTCTCCAACCCGGAGGCCAGTCTTAGCTGCACGCCTCTGACCGCCACCGTGCGCAAGGAATGGTGAGGACTTTCCGGAAATTTCGTCTCTTCACGCTCTCTAGCCCCGGGATTTTATGAGCCGGAGCTAATGCAGCCCTTTCTGCAGGGGTTCGTTGAGCAAGCACGAGCGTCGCAAGTACATTGAAGCGGTGCAGTGCCTCATCTCTAAGCCATCGCAGTCCGATCCTGAGTTTGCTCCGGGGGCTCGCACGCGGTTCGATGACTTCGTCGCCGTGCATATCAACCAGACCATGTACATTCACATGACGGTGGGCTCTCTTCCCCCCTCGTCGGTGTCCGGTCGCCTTGGCTAATATGGATCAGGGTAACTTCCTCACCTGGCACCGGTACTTTACCTGGGCCTACGAGCAAGCCCTGCGGGAGGAATGTGGCTACAAGGGCTCGCAACCCTACTGGGCCTGGAACAAATACGCCGCCGACCCGCTGAACTCACCCATGTTCGATGGCTCCGACACCAGCATGTCGGGTGACGGCGCCTACGTGCCTCACAACGGCCCCCAGGTGCTCCAGGGACTGACTCTGCCTCCCGCCAACGGTGGCGGCTGCGTGAAAGAGGGTCCGTTCAAAAAGTATGTCTTCCTGCCTTCGTTCGGCAATGCCCATGGACCGACGGCGCTGACAATACCAGCTTCACGGTCAACCTGGGCCCCGTTCTTCCCAGTCTAAACGTCACCAAGGGCCAGAACGGAACCGGTCTAGACTACAACCCGCGCTGTCTGCGTCGCGACATCTCCAAGTACTCGGCCAACTGGACCACGACGGAGATCATCAGCGACCTGATCCTGGACCACGACAACATCTGGACCTTCCAGAACCGCCTGCAGGGCGACGCCGCAACCGGTTACGTTGGCATCCACAGTGGCGGTCACTACACCATTGGTGGTGACCCGGGTGGTGTACGCTTTTCCGCGCCCTCGTTTCTTGCCTCCGAAATGACGAAGAAAACTGACCATCGCACAGGATCTCTACACATCTCCCGGTGACCCTGCCTTCTACCTGCACCACTCTGCCATTGACCGTGTCTTCTGGACCTGGCAGAACTTGGACCCTCGCAACCGCACGTACGTGGTCAAGGGTCCCTCGATCCTGCCGGGCTTCGGCGACCCGACGGGCAACGACACCACGCTGGACACCGTCGTTGACATGCCCACGCTGGCGCCACCCCGGACTATTCGGGAGCTCCTGGACACGACCGGCGGACCTTTCTGCTATGTTTATTTGTAGATTATAGGGGGTGGTTAATGTCTGGTTCAATATGTATGTACAGTTGTATGCTCGAGGGCGGGGACTTGTAGATAGACATTTAATATTAGTGGATAATACTATAAGACTTGAGTACCAATCTTCCTTATTATACTCGCCGAGCGGTCTAGGTCAACATAACTTCCACTTGTTCAATTCGTGTCGAGAGAGAAACTTTCGCAAGGGATTTTACCTGCGGCTGAAGACTGTCCGATCAAATGATATATATTCTGATAGGATTGATACCCAGCATCCTCCACACGTGTGAAAGTATTAAACAAAAAGTCTCACCGGAACTGAAGACATGGAATCCGTAAGCCTAATGGTTTGGTCTTTGCTGGATATGCTTCCATGTTATTGTTTATGTTACTGTCTCCGGACGCGGTGGGCACCTGCACACCTGTAAATTCAGGCATCCACCACAGGCCGCCCCTTACGCTAACCTGATTGGGATGTCTGCATAAGGCTGAGTCAGCAGAATCAATGTGCAGTGCACAAGCACTCCTGTTCATTTCTTCTGTTCGAGAAGAAAACACTTCTCCTCTCACCATCTGCACATTCCTTCTACGACTGACAAGGCTGCCATGTCGGAGCTGGACCGAACTGTACCGTCCTCCTGTGGCTCGAGATATGTCCGGATTCAGTTGACTACGATGCAATACTCTGGCCTATTGTATATGCCTGTTGCACATTGCATCTTGACACCGTGTCCATGGGAAAGGTTGCAGAACGCAGCCAATTATGAGAACCCCGTTCATCTGCCCTCTCGCTGACCAGAATTTGCCATCAGTATTGCCACGGCCCCTGGGAAGTAACATGCCGACGAATCCCAATCCATTCCTAGACCGGCAACTGGACGCTTCCGAGTAGTCGCGATTGCCGCCAAAACTCCACGCCGGCTCGAAATGATAGTAAACCGTGGGTGCACCTGCAGTTCAGTTCGGTCAGTCTTGACGGACGCGTGGCGGACGATCCGCGGCGGTAACAAGGGCAAGGCATACACGGCGGCCATGAACAACCCGCCCATGACAAACGTCAGGAAGCTCATGTAGATGAGTCCCATAAAAAACATCACGGGAATGTCGAAGACCAGAAAGATGGCCGAGAGGAAGTCGCAGATGACTCGAATCAGGGGGTGAATGCTTTTCTCTCGGACTAGAGAAGTGCCGTCAACGACGGACCAGATGACGGGGAGCAGGTACTGCGTGTCGACGCATCAGCATTTCTTCTCCAGCATTGGTCTTTCGCAGGGAGCTCTTCCTACCGGAAGTGTATAAGGACTGGCGTGGTGCATGGCCAGAAAGATGAGGCCCAGAAAGCCCGAGGCCAGGGCGGCCAGTCGAAGCAACTGAGTCTGGCGGCGATACTCCTCCCCAAAGTCCTCGGGAAATAACCACGACATGATATGAAGATTGATCTTGTTAAAACGGTGGGGATCGAATTGGAAAGGATGGAGATAAAAAGACGCCAGACAACCGTCAATAATAATAAGTGGTCAGAATGAAAACGCCTTGCGACCCGAGCGCGAGGCTGGCCCCCACCTGAAGCTTTGCCCTTGGCATTTGGCCGCAGTCAAGATTGAAGGGCCTTTCTTTGCTCGATGAGTCGTCCCCTGTTTCATAGCCCGGCGCTTATGTGGTGTCACGTTTGTAACTAATCGCCTGAGCGAATACGATGGGCCTTACAGCTACAGAGTTATAAGGGTCTGGGGATCTACTTCTTGACTGTCGTGGGGAAACGGCAGATCGGCCGGTCGCTACGTGAACGGTGGGAACTTCTCATCAGTGGAATCAACTACATCAAAGTCCATGCCCTTCTTGCCGGTGAACGCTCCGCATCTCCAGCTCAGCCCGCACGTGGCGTCGTCGTCCCGAGTCTGCGTTGTCGCGCTGGGATGCCGGAAATCACTCTTATGCCAAGTAACCGCGGTGGGTTTGGGGGGGATTCTTCTTGCATCTGGGATTGTCGTTTGTGTGCATCATGCGGTAGCGGATGGGGGCTTTAACTTCGCCGTAGTTGGCATCGTGCTTGGACTGGAAGGTAGTCTTATCACCGTCCTTAAGTGCCTTGAAGAAGTCATCCTCTAGAAGGGACCAGGACCATAACAGAATGAGACCTGCAGGGGATTAGAAGCATAAAAATGTCCAGGCGCTACTGAACTGGGGAGAAGAGATTGAGTCTTAACCTGCAGGGCCGTCAAAATGCTAGATAGACCCTACCACTTTCGTGAACCTATTTTTTGAATTCATTAACATGTCTCTTCTATGGATTTTGTTTCTTTTGATGTGTCCAACCCTCCAACACACGGCAAAGCTGGTGGTCAATTCAGCAACATCAAAGGATTGAGTATTGAGAAGTCTGTCATGCCTTTAAAGACTTCACCTCGAGCTCCAGACCCCCGACGCCGACGTCAGAGCAACCTCCATGACCGGGCCCTGGTAGACCTTTCTTGCTCGCAGAACGTAGTAGAGGACAGCCAGAATAACCACACCGACGGTTCCGACCACACTGAAGTTCATGTTCTCCTTGTTGACAGGAATCTCGGTCGGCCAGAAACTAAAGAATACAACGATGATCATATAGATGACTGCGAAGGCGTTGATGAGCACGCCCAGGATCCCCGTCACATGGAAGGGGCCCCAGACGAGCTTGGCTCCGGGCACATTCACAGTTTCATCGGCCGAGTCGTTGACTCTGGCGATGGCGTTCGTACAGCGACGGTAGAGCAGAAGAGATCCTACGGTAAGGTAGGAAAGGTAGAGGCCTGATACAGCCATGGAGAGAACGCCGTTGAGCGCGACCGCAGAGCCGATGTTGATTAGACCTAGTAGTGAGCAGACTGTCATAGTTAAGAGAATCGAGTAGGTGGGAAGGCAGGTTTTTGTCGACACCTAACGCATCCATGTCAGTAGGTCAATTATAGGAGTCATCGGAGTCACCAAAAGGACTTACCCGACTCCAAATGCGCCACCCAGGAATGCCACGATCCCGGGCGAAGGACCAGAACTGTCGTGAAGTGGCCGCCAGCATACCGATTACCGAACAGACGGCGATAATCAAGAGAATTGACGACATGCCAACGGCCCCCGAGACCGACTCCGTGGCCTGGTAGAAGATTTCCATGAACGGGAAGCCCGTGGCCGACTGTAGTGCGCTCTCTACGTCCCCCATGCAGAATAGCATGGCCAGCAGCATGCTGAAGCCTAGCGTGCCGTTAATGAGCACGCTTAGAAGAATGGCCCTGGGTATGACTATCGACGCGTTGCTGACTTCCTCGGCCATCTGCCATCTGTTAGTACAGTCGACATCGATGCCGGAATAGAATACCTACATGCACAGCGGCATCACCACCGGCGAAGGAGAAAACACAGCCTGTCATGCCCACGAAGAATGATATGCCATCCGCTGGAAGGTTTCCTCCGTTGGAGAACTCTTTGAAGACTTCTCTTGCCGAATTATGGTCGGCCATGTACGTCAAAGGGATCAGCACCCCGAAGAACCCCAGTATGTGGACGACGAGTACCAAGGTCTCCAGTCGTGGCAGAAGCCTTCCCCCGGCGAGATTGATGCCCAGAGCCAATGCCACAGCAGCCCAAAGAATCAATGTACCGTGCCATGCCTCCGGGCTATATTTTTCATAAGCCATGATGGCCACCCCTTGGATCTCGGTGCCGCAAAGATATGATGCTGAAGCAAAGGCTGCCTGCCAGCCGATAACAGTAAGCCATCCTAGAGCGTAGGTCCGTTAGATCAGTTGATGTGGGATTATGAGCATTATGAAAGCTTACCCGTCATGTAACTCAGGAACTTCATCATGTGTGCTGGGGCCAACATTGCACACCAGTGGTATTGACCACCTGACGTAGGAGCCCTAGGAAGTCGTCAACATTGGTCCAAGAACAACATATCAATCACCCACATCGACGCCATCTCTGCAATAATGACGAAACAGCATGCTGTTCCGATCCAAACGAGAATGTAAGAGTACACTGCCCCAGCCGATCCGCCACTGTGCCCGAGTTAGTGGCTGACACGATTGAATGAATTGGAAAAGAACCGACTTCTGAAGAGGAATTGTGAAGGTGCTGCACGTGTATGTTAGTCCCGTCGCTTTTGTGAACCCAGTGTGAGTTCCTACCCTAGAAGACCCTCCCATGTGGCAAGAATGGTGCAGCTGAAGCCGAGGATGGACAGAATCCCAAAGGTTCGCTATCGATCATCACGCAGCCTTATCAGCAAATCACTCGGCGATGGCAGATAGAATCTCAATCATATCACACACCTTTAACACGGGCTTCTTCCCCAGGCGAACCAAGTCGTGGTGGTCGCGATCCTTAGAGCCGAACGCCGGCACCTCGCGACTCACGGACGGCCCTTTCAATTCATACGAGGCCATGGCAGCGACTGCGAGGAAAAGTGACGTTAGGCGATGGTCGCACAGAGCAGACAGTTGGATGAGCAAGGAGGTTGATCAACCCGACCGCAGAAAGTCTGTGACAGGGACTTAATACTTAGTGGCAGTCACGCCGTGTCGGAGAATTTTCTGTCCCAGCAACGACCGGCCGAGGGTAGCCATGCGACTAGGGAGGGCACCCTTGCAGCTCTGTCCAGATGGTTACATTTGACGCGAGTGTCCCCAGGGGGAGTCGGCACGGTGGAGAATTCCCGGCTGTTTAATCGGCGCTCTGTCTTGCAGGCCACCTGCTCTCCCTCGCCACGCTACGGAGTAGTTACCGGGAATCCCATCGGCGTTGCCTGATCAAGCACCAAATGAGAGGCTTGGTGAGCTGGGCCCCCATGCCAAGGGCAAGGGCGAGAGGTGTCATTGGCACCTGGCTCACGAGCGAGAGTGTTATCACGTTCGTGTTGACGATCCCTCGACGCCGGCGCGCATGGGCCGGCTCATGAACCAGGATCTTCCCGTCCGCCGTCGCACTAAAAGGGGTCCGTCGAGTCTAGCGGATGCAGGATGAAGGACTCGGTGCCCTGTCAGATCCTTGTTCCCCTCAGCGAATGCGAAGGGTGCTGGCCGTGGGGGAGCAGGGTCTTAGGGGGCGAACATCGGGCGGCGCAGCTCTCTCACGCCGTCATTCGAGGAGACAAGCACACGAAAACCAATCAACAGACCAGAACATTCAGTCGGACACCCGCATCGCTCCCCTGTCGCTTGGCGCATGGCGTAATCAAAGAAGAAGCGCGAGAATCCTCGAAAGAGGGGGCGTGAGAGCGAGAAAGTACGCCCGAGGCTGACGGTCAATATGTATAGTCAGGGGAACCTGGGCAGCTCTGCAGACCGCAACATGTCTCCGGATGCTGCTGCAACGACCCAAAGTTGCCCTTCATGGGACGATTTGCAGATGGAAGCAGAAATCCGACGGTGAACGCCTCGACGTGGGCGCTTCTGACGGCGGCGATTCTCAGCGTCTTGTCGCGGCTGATCAGCAAGTATCGGACCGTTCATCGGTTCACCAGCGATGACTACCTGATAATCGTCTCGGTGGTATGGGTCTCTCTGCTTGGTTCCCAAAATCCTCCCGAAGCTCCATTAATGACCGATTCAGATCTTCTGCTCCGCCCAGTCGGTCGCGGTCTCCATGGCCGTGGCGAATGGATATGGAGACCGCTTCAATCAGATCTCCGAGGAGCAATTTGATGCCGTTATGAAGGTTTGCCGCTTGTTGTGTCTTTCATTCACTCTTCTTCAAGTCGAGGCTGACTCTCATGGGCGACCGTAAACCCACAGGCCCAATACTCGGCGACGATCCTCTACATCGCTAGTTTATACACATCAAAGCTATCACTATGTCTTTTCATCCGGAACCTCTCGCCAAAGCCGCGCGATCACCTGTTTTCGAATACCGTTCAGATATCAACGGCGGCGTGGGCGCTCACTGCGCTATTTGCGACGGCCTTTCAATGTCGGCCTCGTCGGACATGGGATTACCGACAGGGGAATTGCATCAACATGGTAGGTCGCCGTGAAGAGGACGAGAGCATATACTGATAACTGCGCTATTCGGACAGGTCGCATGGCACTATTTCTTCTGTGGTTCAAATTTAGTCACCGATATGTCTATCATCCTGCAGGCTTTGTTTCTAGTGGTGCGACTCCACGCGCCCGTGAAAAAGCGGTTTTTGTTCGCTAGCATATTCCTGACTCGTGTACTGTATGGCATCGTCCCTCGCTTGAAGACTGTTAGGTAGACCTCATTCTAACGACAAGGATTGCTTCTAGGGTGATCGGTGCCATCATCGCTGAGCTGTTTCTCATTCAAGACCTCACAACGCTACGTGACCCGACTTACGATTACTGCTTCAACACCGTCGCCATGGAGGTTGTTCAATGCATGAGCATTGTGACTGCCTGTTGGGGACAGTTGAAACCCTTCCTCAACCAGATGAAATCCAATGGCATGCGCATTCCCGGTGCCGAATATCAATCCACCTACGGCAAATACTCGAATTCACGCTCGCAACGGACCGAACACACGACAGGATCTGGCGACGCTCACGATCTGGTTCCCATTCCTCCTGGACAGGGGAATAAGACGACCATTTCTACCTCGCCCGCTTGGGACGCGGCCAGTCAGTCGAGCCAGGTTGGAATGATTCGCGAAACGAGAACCTGGGTGGTGACCGATTCGCGACGGAGTGAAAGCTTATGAGCTCTAGGAGCGCATACTGTGATGCTGATACTAGTGGGACTCTTGATTCCTAGGGGATGTAGCCCTGAAAGTCATACTGTCATTGATCTAAGTAAATCTTTCGATTCTGCAGACTATAGACAGCAGGGAATGGGCCATGGGCTAGATAAGTGCATATTTGCCAGATACCATGTGAATGCTAGGTCGGCTTCACCCAGATTCCGGCAAAGCGAGGCTGATTCCCATCATTGTAGGCAGTGAAGGTCCGCAGGACGTAGCCCTGGCTCTTGTACTTGTTGAACTCTGATTGGAAGGTTGGTGAATCCAGTGCGTGGCGAGCTACCCACGGACCCGAGGCGGACTTGTCGAAAATAGCCGAGTAATATACTTCTCCATCAACTTGATAGCCAGAGACATGGACCAGCCTGTACCCCTTCCGCACGTATTCATCCCAAGTAGACTGATATTCTACCGCTGTCAGGTTTCCCCTCGACACCCACTCCGTCTTGCCGCCTCCCTTCTCCCATACCGCAGCATATCGAGCCTCGTGCCCTGCCTCGTATCCGCTCACATGCGTCATTCGATATCCTGCTTCGACGTACTCATCGAAGTATTTTTGCATCCACTCGGTAGACATGCCATGTCTCGAGGCCCAGGGTCCAACGGGAGACTTGTCCCAGATTGCAGCGTAGTAATCTTTCCCCTTCACGTTATACCCATTTACCTGAACGACATGGTACCCCTGATCGAGGTAATTTGAGAACCTTTGGTGGTATTGCTCAGATGTCATGCCTGAATGCGACCTCCAGGCGGTGGTGGGTCGTTTCTCAAAAATCACGGCAAAGGCGGGCTCGTTGTTCTTTTCATATCCGTCCACAGAGTTGAGCCGGTAACCTTGATCGACCATTTCGTCGAACTTTGCTTGGTAGGCCTCGGTAGATAGACCGTAGTAAGCGCGCCATGAGCTGGCGTGAACGCACACGGCGGACGCCAAGGTGAGAGTCCACCACAAATTCATGATGGTTTTGCGGTCGAGGGGGGAATATCACAACTCAGAGAAGTAAGGATCGTTGCAAGTTTGCGTACTGATTTCAGCTCAGCGAGGTGGTATTTATTCTGGGCTCGCTGCATAGATCGTGCCTGACCGAAATGGCGGTATCCCGCGAACACGAGAGTCTATTTTCATTTCTCGTATACCCCGAAGGGGCCATGCCTCTCAGTGGTCATTCGAAAATCATGATCGACAAGCGGCTCGTATTGCGAAATGTACGGGCGAAAACCTACCCATTGCACTTGCATGCCGAATACAAATCAAGATCAGATCTTGGCTTCAGGAACACTCGATCAGCCGGGGGATGAACGGCGGCTCGTGAATTGATGCCGAATTTGGTGATCATTAGGAGTCAAGTGGATCCGGGCTAAAAATAACCAGCTTCTTGGAGCTAACGGTACCCTTGGATCTGTATCATCCTATAGCTGTTACTATACATCTCTGTCTTGGTTGGCTCCGTGGATGGCATTGATGCCTCGGGCGGTCATAGGCAAGAAAGAAAAATAGATACCCAACGGTCCAGGAGACAAAGGGCCCGGGCATGTATCACGCCGTGAGATGCATTCTTCATTCCCTCGATAGATGCTAGACAGCATCTATCGCCGGCAATATCACCGATTATTATCACACGTGTAATGCCAACCTCGCACACCTGGAAAGCGTTTTCCAGGCGTGGCTAAAAATCCACTTGAACCCCTCCAATACGTGTTTAAAAAGTCGCAATACGAGTGAACCGAAAGGGCTTTCACATCGCGTATGAGGCTGAGTGAGCTGGAAGTGCCGATCCCACGTCTGAACAGAAACCAAGCGGTGGCTGCATTGTGACTTCCCCAGGATGATCGACGGCCACAATACGAACCCTGATATCCTAATCCGAGCGATGACTCTACATTTCGACGTCCAAATCGGTATACTCCACGGTGATCTGTCTACCAAAATACGATGGTTACTTATTTAGGAACTGATTCACGACGCCAGAGGCTTCTGCTCGAGCGTTCAAGTGAGTCCAAGAATAGCAGGTCTTCGATTTACATAGAAATGGGAATTCAACAGTCCGAGAACGCTTAGGCATTGAAGACGCCAGCAAAAACATAAATAGTGACCTCAATTCCCTCTCAAGGGCTTCATCCAACATCCATCACTGCAAATCTTTATCAACTTGACAACATTGACAACAAAAACTCCCATCCTGTCACCAAATTCCATCAGTATCCAAAATGAAGCTGTCTGCCATCTTCGCCACCGCCATCTTTGCTCTCTCGGCCTATGGTGCGGCTGTAGATTCTTCCGAGCATCAGACACACACTCTGCAGGCCCGTGCCTGCAATATTGACGATGTCTGCCTTGGCACTGGTGGAGGAGACCTGTGCAATGACCGTGTAAGCTACCAAAGGAACTGGAACTAAGGCACAGCTAATCTGTCTACAGTGCAAGAAGTGCAAGGGCGACAGCGGCTACTATAAGAAGGGTGAATGTGGCGGATTGGGCTGGCAGTAAGTCCCGGTTTGCAGTTTGCACATGAAGAGTGCCTGCTGACACTTTCTCTAGACGCTGCTACTGCTACTACTCCTAGGAAAGACGTCTGAATGGTCACCTTCGGCATGAAGAGATTGCTTGAGGGTTTGCTGCTCTTGGGAACGACCCTTATTTGTTATTCCATTTCTTCTTTGCTCGAAATTACCTGAAGGTAAAATTCGCTCGTTAGATCTCAATGCAAGATATATTTTCATCAAAATGGAGAGCAAGTTAGTCAATAAGGTGTGACTATGCTCGGGCGTCATTAGTGTTAGAGAGAAACAAGGCACGATAGTGGCCCTTAATCTCCCTTCTAGTACCTAATTGGTATACCAACAAACGAAGGGCACCAGGAATATATCAGCCGCTTTTCCATCGGGCGCTGACTCAATGACCACGCCTTGTTTCACGGACTTCAGGATCTCTCACACATTTTTCATCATGTCGCGCTCGTCGACTAACATTGGTCCTGAGTACAGATGGGTCCATCGCAATGTAACCGTTTACACTTTTGCTCCGTAGATCTCCAGCGGAGGATATTGGAGGTGGCTCTCGTCTGCATTCCGTGATAGTCAATCAGTCAGATATATGACCCGAGAACTGGCCCGAGCGACTCCATGCACCAAGGTCATGCTGGCAGATTGCTCTAATGTGGGAATACGAAACACACTCCTGAGAGGGTTCGCCTGTCTTGAAGGTAATGTTGGTACCACGGAATGAACACCGGATAACTGATAGCTTTACATTATTTAAACCACCCTAACAAGACGATATGGAGTATCCGGTAAGCCGGCGTTCATTATTGTTCTTAAAGCCATTGGATGCTATGTTGCAGGTTTGACAGACAAGCCAATCACTGTGGAATCCTGGGTTTTTGTGACTGGTAGTCGCAGTTGGGCATCGCCTAAACGTAGTAAAAGTCTTGACCATGGTGGGCGTATCTGGTCTTGGTCATGGGAAGCCCTCGGGGAACCAGCAGCGTATGCGATGATGACTCCGTTTGTCAAGCAGAGGTGAGCGGGACAAGTGTGCTAGTCAAAAACCGTTCCTTTATTTCACTGAATAGTCAGGGGTCACGGAGAACGCCTTTGGCTCGACCGCTTGGATGCGTCTTTCACAAGACACGCCTCGTGGTTATGACTTTTCAATTTTCATATCCGGCATCAAGTATCACTTATAGACGGCATACCAGCCCGACCCCAACATGTTTGATTGTGATCAACATACTGAGTACGGAGTACGGAGAAGTGGGAAGAAGTTAATGACAGAGTCAGGAGTTAGGGCGTCCCTTTCCTGGGTGCTAATGCAACTAGTTGGCTGGGCAGGTAGCGGCGGGCCGCGGAATAGACAGCAATATATCTAGCGCACCAATTCATTTAGCGTATTTGGTAAATCCTCCGTAAATATGCGAATGGCCGGAGCCCTCCAAAAGATGGGCCAGTTTGTCCCTGACAGCGACTAGTTGCGTCCAAGGAACTTCATTCATTGTTGGCATCAACTTTGCTACATCGTAGCCGGTATGAGTGCTAGAACTCTAAACGTCTGGCTAACACACATTGGAGTGTCAGCAGGCAGGCCAATTCCCGATCTTCACAATCTGTGGGGTTTGTGTGATATTCTAATTTATAAGTTGCCGGATACCTAGGTCCGGCACAATTTACCATTCTCCGTCGGTAAGCCATCCGCCGTCTTGACCGTCCACCGGTCACTGCCCACGGCCGTAGCAGCCCAAAACACATCATAGGGATCCACCCTTCGCTTCAACCGCAATAGGCGGTCATAATGGTCCCCGTAAAATGACTGCTGGAAATTCGGTTCCATGCGATCGCTCTCGCCCAGGTATGACCCTGCCCCCGGGCTCACATCGCGCCACCGCTGCATATACCTATGCGTAAAGCTGTGACGGGCTTCTTTGACCTCGGATACCGGCGAGTCGTCGCTCCAGTTGACGCTGGATAACGCGTGCATGACAGCCTCGCGCCAGGCAGGGTTGACGGCGTTGTCTGGGTTACCGCCGCGGGCGAGAGTTGGGGCCATGTTAAAGGAGATGAAGGTGAGACCGGCCTCTGAGGAAGCGCGGATTGCGGAAAAGGTTTCATTTAGCTTAGACTCATCTTCCCAATTGGCACGGGGGAACAGACGGGATCCTGTCGCGACATGGGTCTTTTCAACCACCTCCAGCGGGAAGGAAGCGTTCCAGGCCTCGTAAAACGTGTTAAAATACCGGGTCTTTGGGGTGAACTGGATACCTAATTCATCAAGCCGCTTGAACCAGGGTGAGAGGAGGATCTCAGTCTCGGCCACAGTCTTGTTGGGTGCGAAGAATGGCTGCATCAAAAAGGTAAACTCCCCGTCGGATGGGAGAATGAAGAAGTACGAGTAGATTCCGGCGTCGGAATGTTCGATAAACAGGTCTAGATAGGCGCGGAATCCAGCCCAGAAGGTTTCGTGTGTAAGGTTAGCGCCGGTAGACCAAGTGAAGGTCGACGAGGTGGCTGGAATGGTAGGGAAAGCCTTCACGGTGACAGAAGTGACGACGCCAAAAGTGCTGCCGCCGCCACCCCGGAGAGCCCAGAAGAGCTCCATGTTTTCAGCGAAGGAGGCCGTCACGAATTGTCCGTCAGGCAGGACCACTTGCATAGACAGCACCTGGTCTGCTGCAAGGCCATGAATGGAACTAAGGGGGGAATGACCTCCCCCTAGCACGTAGCCACCTGCTTGTCCGTTAGCAGAAATCTTTCTCCGATACCAGTGCTCTTAGACAATTACCAGCTACTCCTACAGTCTATTGCACATCATTAGCAGTTCGGTTAGATATTTAGGTATCACGCAGAATCTTACCTGTCCTTCGCCACCCACAACCATCAGCTTGTGCTCATCGGCCGCCTTGTACAGCTCGTAGGCCTGTACACCGGCTCCCACCCGAAAGGCCGCCCCAGTCCAATTTGCCCCCGGAGCGCTGTACCTGGGGATATGTTCAATCCCCTTGAGGTGGTGTGTCCAGATGCTCAGCGCGCCAGCACCGCCAGACTTCCCCGAAAAATCATGGCCGGTATTCTTGACAACCAGGCGCACTCCTGTGTGGCGAGCAAAGTTAATGGCCAGCTGGATGTCCGCCACGCTGGACACGTTGACCGCGTAGGCTGGATATCCGCCCAGCGTGCAGTTGTCTGTAGGGTCCGTGGTCGGCTGGCAGGTTAGACCCTGATAAACGGGCGAGAGCATCTCAATGGGGTCATTGTTGCTAGAAGTGTGGGTCAGAGATAGCTTTGTTCCCTGCTGGGAGAAAGTCTTACTGAAAATACGAGTCGGTCCATTGGTCTGTTAAAGACTTGCAGTCAGTCGCATCGTATCTTGGCCCATTATAACAGGACGAGGCCCGCGGCACAGAGGCAATGAGGACCCCGTCCGTCAGTTGGTCCAACAAATCCCAAGCTCGCGTTCCTGGCCAATTGTGATCGCCAGGAAAGACCTTGCAACTTGATCTCACGGTCGCATTCTGTTCCGGACGAAAGATGGCCGCCTCCGCCTCCTTCAGATGCTGCAGATCGCCCGCCCGCAGTGGGTGACTCTCGAAGTCGAAGGATGACGCCGCAACCGCATCGACCACGAGGGCGGCCGTGATGGCCAGAGTAGGGGTCTTCATGACGGACAGGATTTTACTACTCCGTATCAGCTGGGGATCGCCGGCAAGGAATAATGATCCTTGTTTTACCCCTCGACCAGGGTGTTGACGGGGAACACGGGGTTTTTTAGACCAACCATCGTGGCCGGGGAGAGGCGCCGCTCACCATCAGACCATGACCGCCAGGCACTCCGTTGACCCAGATTTGTGGAGACCGCAATCTGGAGAGTGGAAACGTGTCGGTTCGCATGGAACCAACCGGAATGCCGCTGGATCTGCCGATAGGACGGCGGATTTGGTGGATTCACGCCATCGTGGGCCCCAAGGATTGACCCACCACGAGCAGGATGCCCATCCCTGTGGCGCGGAGGTTCCAAATTCAATATGCATGGGATTAGGGAGTATGGGCGTTCGGGTTTTGCGCAAGGAAAAATATTCTGATCATCTTTCAACCGAAGGGTTGGGCGAAGCCGTTGCTTCCGCTTTGTTCCCACCGTAACCATCCCTTCCCCCTTCATGAGGACGCAATGTATGGCTGCGAGTCGCAATGCCTGAGACTATTCAAGACGCGGCGTATGCTATCATTCTCGTCTTCCCCATTCTGAGCACGTTGGTGGTCGGCTTGCGATGCTGGGCGCGAGCCTTGACCCGGCAGTTTGGCTGGGGTAAGTTTGCCATGTTATGTTGCGGCACACCCTATGGACAAGTTCTCACGAAGCCCTAGATGACAGTCTCATTGTAGTGGCCTGGTTATTAGCTGTCGGGCAGACAGTGACAATATGGATCTGTATGAGTCACGGCCCATCTGTTCGCTTTGCCCCTACTGACCAAATCCAGACACCAGGCTGACCTACCAAGGATACCACATCTACGACATTCCTCCTCAGTCCATCGAGCAGAAGGTCACCGGCCAGAAATACAATCTTGCCAACCAGCTATTGTACAATCCCATTTTGGCCATTGTCAAAGCGTCGATCATCATATTCCTCTTTCGTCTGCAAGATCGTCGTCCTGTCGTGCGCTGGAATCTATGGGCCTTGACCGCTGTCAACCTGGCACTGCTCATTGCAATTTTTCTGGCCGATCTATTTCAGTGCACTCCGTTGCAATACGTCTTTGAGGCTCCGGCTATGGACCTGGCAGCGCAGAAAGCTGCAGGAGCGGACAAGGATGGGATCAAGGACGGGCTAGCCATCACAGGAGGGAAATGCTTCAACCAAATTGCCTTCTTCCTGGGGTCAGCGGGCTTAACAATAGTCACCGATGTCTGGCTGCTTTTGATACCATGCATCATTGTTTGGCGGCTGCAGATGAGTCGGCGGAAGAAAGTGGCCATTTTGGGTGTTCTCTGCTTAGGAGTGATGTAAGTGACACTAGGAACATTTGGTTACGACATTATTCACTCATCATGAACAGTGTAACTGCCCTCAGTATCGCGCGCCTGGCTATCTACGCGCAGAGATTCCGGCCTGGCAACCCGGACCCAACGTATAACATCGGACATACGGTGTCTGGCGTAGAGGTCAATTTAGCGATCGTGACGGCGTCGGCGACGGCGTTGAATTCATTGTTAACGCGCTTTGCGCCGGGTGTCTGGGGATCCAGCGCCCAGTATGCCGGCGCATCAAACCTAGCGAGTGAATGGCGCGGAAGATCGACAACGACGGCGAGCGGCGTGCGGCCCAGTCGACCGCGAGACATGTATCCGCTGAAGGATGGATTCCGACGGCAGAAGCAGGCGAGTGACAGTCAAGAAGAAATAATGGTGTATGATGGGCGCTCCAATGTCTCTCACGTCAGCGCCACTTCATCTGGGCCACGGGCTGTTGTACAGAGCTGAGGAAAAGAAAAGAGAATGGCAGAGCGCATGATGGAAGAAGGGAGAGCACAAATAAGAACCAAAAACGCAGTGAATTCACTGGGTGTAGTAACCGCAATCATCCTTGGGCTTTGCATCGTGTAGGTGGTGTGCTGTCGGACCCAGCCTTCATCAAGTCGACACATACAGCGAGTTCAATTGAAGGGAAAGTCACCCTCCGACTTCCCATTCATTTCACAAAGCCAGTATATTATCCTTAGGATCTATCGGTCTAACCCCGGGATCGTATCACCACTCGTACAAGTCATTAGTTATCGATGTTGAAGGTCAGGCTTGACTGTCCCCCCGTGTCCATTAATTCTTGTACCGGTAGTTCCGTGTTGGCGAGTTCAGCCAGTGGACTTCCTTGATGATCATAGCCGCTGTGGTCACGAATCGGAGCATAATTGCGATCAGGATTTTTACGTGCCAGCGACTGTCAGGCTCGTCGTTCCCACAGAGCCCAAGCAACGGCAGTCAAGGCCAGTACGCCCAGCGGCACACCCACTCCCACACCAATGGCGACGTCGTGATTCGAACTCGCTGGCTCCGGCTCTTTTGTCCCACTGTTCCCAGTGGATCCAGTTTCGCTGTTTCCATGCTCTGCCAAAGCGGCGACTCCGGCGATGGCGCGTCCGAAGGGCAGTTTGAACGTATCACCACCATGAAGACATCCCGCCTTACCATCCTTCCACGTCACGGCACCGCAGCAATATTCCGGATTGTTAACGTTGAATCCGACGTTGATTATAGGAATTCCGGTGTTCCGGTTATCGTTGGCTACATACTAAGACTAGGTCAACCTTGACATCAGTGCATATCTACCGAAACGATCATGTACAGCATAGGGAATAGCATTTTGCCCCCCAGCTGCGGTCGGCGCAGCTTCCACCGGAAAGCCCCAATCCTCGTTTCCCTTGCAGGTAGCAGAGGCCGTTGGACATGCAGACATCATTTGTGTTGCAGCAGTTCGAGGTCTCGCCCTTACGGCAAGGGACATCGGCTTTGGCCTGAGTGCTGTCGAGGTTATAACAGGGCTGGGTGGCTAGCACAGAAAGGGCCAAACTCACCCAACATAGGAGGGTTGAAACAGAACCCAAGAGAAGGACTAGGTGGAGGGAGAGGAGCAGAACACACGGAAAACGACATCATTGTCGGTCGGCGTGGGGTTTTCCCGGTCGTCTTATATTTCGCAGTGAAATCATCTTATCGAGAAACCTCCTGATCATCATATCACCACGAGGCTAAGGGTCTTCACCATACGCCGTACTGCAGACCTTCCAACACTTTGGGCTCCCTGACCCCCACCCATGGACCCGCTGGCGACCAGCCTCTCGCAGCCTCTCGTGCGACTGATCGGCACCGTTATTCTCTCCTCTGAGGCGCCAAGAGCCACCGGGCTGGCACCAACAAGGCTCATCGCTCGTATTCCGCGCCTGATTCTACTTGAACAGTGCAAGACTCGAAGGCTCGAACGCTGAAGCACAGCTTAGCAGATTCGGACCAATCCCGTTCCCTTGTGGCATCGCTGTGAAACCTCCTGTCAGATATGAGTCCATAATAATGTCATCACCATGGTCAGAGCCTGAGAGCATTTGAATCCTTTAGTGAAAAGACCCTTGAAAATGGCACAATGGCCGTGTCTGCAATTGCCGCCCGGGCGTTATTTATGAGACAGCAGTTGAGATGGTCGTACATTGGAACAATTCGTTTCGCAGACTCTAATCGCCAGAGACCTACGCTGGAAAAAGCTGGTCTCACAATCAAACTTGGTAATAGCAATAGAACTTGCGCGGATGTTATCTGACCGGGGAATTGTTGTTGTCCACAAAATACCAAAGGTTAAGTTCTCCTGAATCGTGGCTCCGGTGGCGGATCCAGTTCCGAGGAATCGCTGGCTAGACACCATGTAAAAGGAAAGCCAGGTTGGGCAAGATGCACCCCAAGAGCAGGAATCGCTAGCAGCAGATTCGTGAAGAAAAAGCCACGCCACGGTTGAACACCTTGTGCACCACTTGCAGGACTTTAAATTGGTGGTGGTGGTTGTATTCGTTGGGCCAGGTTCCATGGTGCCAAACGCTTCGCAAGTCCCCGAGTTTCGAACATCAGGGTTTGGAAATTGCAAGCAATCTTTGTGGGTGACTCCAGTCAAGCATAGGGCCCAGATTCACGGTGCCAGCGTTGACAGTAGGCCCCGAGCGAAATTCGTCGATCTTCACGATGGGTCGACCTGCTCTTTGCAGTCTAGTGCCACGCTGGCCGTCTCCAACTCTGCGTCAATTCCACCAACAGCAGACTTGCTCGATAGAGGGATTCTTGAAATCATTCTCTTCTCCTCATCGATGATCGGTTTCTCGTCTGTGGCTCGGATATCGACATCGGTATTTGGAGCACTGAGCCCTGCCGAGGTATGTCATCACATTCCCATCGTCACCGGGTATATATTGTGCGGGTAATATCGTGAGATCCAAGTCTTTTATCGCTAGCATCATCGACTTGAATGGCGAGTTTGGCCCTGTCGGACTCTTCTACAGTATGTATCGCTATCTATTGCGCCTAGTGCTGCTTTCCTCGCTCGCCACCAAGGCATTCTCTGCAGTCGACTTTCCCGGGAATTGCGACGCAAATTGCCAGACCAGCTTCAAGACTGCCCTGGCGGCCGAGCAAGTTCAATGGGTCAGCCGTAACGTCTCCGCGGACCCCTTCTATGACAGCCCCAAAAACTTGTCGGCCTATGCGGCAGGCGATGTTGTCCGGTGGGAGGAACTTCCGCCGGAATTCGTGTCCAAAAAATGGTCAATCCCTCCGGGGACGACGCTTTCGCGGTTCCTATACATGAGCGAAGATCTAAACGGCCGGCCCATCCCCGTCAGCGGGTTCGTCTTGCTACCGTACGCCAATCCCGCCGGCGATGACGCGCCGTTGCAAACGGTCGCGTGGGCCCACGGCACGGCGGGAGGGACCCGTCAATGCGCGCCCTCGAACCACCGCGCGCTGTATTACTCCTGGGAAGGCCCCTTCACGCTGGTGCAACAGGGATATGCGGTGGTAGCGCCGGACTATGCCGGACAAGGCAGCGATATCCCTCAGGGGTTCATGTACGAGGCCGGCGCCCTGCACGCGGCCGACATCAGCTTTGCGATCGTCGCTGCGCGCAAGGTGCTGTGCCGGCGCATTAGCCACGAATGGGTGGTGGTTGGACACAGCGAAGGCGGCCTGACGGCATGGCGCACGAATGAACGCCAGGCGCGATCCGGAACGGCAGTGGGCGGGTTCCTAGGCGCGGTGTCCGGAGCGCCTGCCCTGCGTCCGTTGTCGCTGATTCCGCGGTCGTTCCGCCTGGCGGGCGACGGGCCGGTGGGCGACGTGGTTTCCATCTACGTGCTGCAATCTATCGCGCGTCTCCTCCCCTCCATTCGCGTAGGTGACTATGTGAGCGACATCGTCGCCAGTCGCATTCCCTTGGCCGACCAAGGCTGCCTGCAGACGGGGTCGGCGCTGTACGGGAACCTGACCGTGACCGAATTGTACAAGAATATCAGCTGGCTGCATCACCCCGACGTCGTGGACTGGCAAACTCGATACAATGGGGCCGGCCCCCACCGCCTCGCCGCGCCCATGCTCGTCGTGCAGGGACTGAATGACACTTTGACGTATGCCGACCTCGCCGAGCAGGATTTCGATCGAACGTGCCGCGCGTTCCCCGACACTGCGGCCCAGTACCTCCGGTATCCGGGACTGGACCACGACCCGGCGTTCATCGCGGCCCAGGCGCAGTACCTGCCCTGGATCCGAGATCGATTCGACCACATGGCTATAAGCTCGTGCATGAAATCCACGATCTACACGTTGAATAGTTCCCCGACCTAGCCCCAGTCAGGGATGCAATGGTCGACGGGCAGCTGACGGGGTTTCCCCCCTGCCTGCCTGTTAGCAACGGTTAGCCTCACGACGGCTCGGGGAACAAGGGGGGTTGGAATCCATGTTACCAGCGCGGTTGTCCAATCATGCATTATGGGTATCTAGAGGAAGATTCTTGTACATAACAGTGTCATCGACGAAGTGCGTGCACTGCCGGAGTCCAAAAACACGGGCCAGCCAGTATGAATGCCAACCGCATTATTACTTCACGAGCGTAAAATTTCGACAGCCAGGTCGTAGGCTTCACGCTTGGCATCGCCTTGCGGAGTGCCCTCCTTTGCCTTCTTATCCCAACCGTGCGGGCAGCGTTCCATGCGTTGACAGATTACCCGGCGTCCCTCGACCTTGCGAAGCTTCTCGGCCAGTGCCTCACCCTCGGCGGCAAACGGGTCCTGGGCCGCCGTGACAATGAGGACCTTGGACGGAAAGTTGTTCGGATCGGCGAAGATGGGTGAGAATCGGGGGTCGGTCGTGTCCAGTTCCTGCGGGTTGAGGCATTTGTGGCAGAAGTGCGAGATGTGCGGGAAGATCTTGCGCATGATGAGGTTGCGGTCGTCGATCTGCGGCTTCTCCGGCGTGGGCTGCGACAGGTTCATGGGGGCGTAGAAGGCGAGTACGGAGTGGAAGCCGTCGCTGGCGTTCGGGTCGCGGGCGGCCATGAACAGCGGCGAAGACGAGACGACGGCCAGGGCCAGATTGCCGCCGGCGCTGAAGCCGGACAGCGAGAGGCAAGCGCGGTTGAAGCGGTCGGGCTGCGATCGCACCCAGCTGACGACGTCCTCGGCATCGTCGAAGGCGGCCTTGAACGGATTTTCGGGCGCCAGACGATATTTGACGTCCAGCACCGTGCGTCCCGTTCGACGCGAGATGTAATGGCAGTAGTCGTCGTCGGTGCCGAAATAACGCAGGGTGAATCCGCTGCCGCAAAAGTTGACGACGGCAGGGGCCGGCTCGGCGGTGTCGGCAGCCTCGGGATCGCGGTACAGGTGGACTTTGATGGTGCGGTCGGGGTCGCGCGAGGGCACGGCCAGGACTTCATCGGGGTGAGGATCAACTGGAGTGTGCATGCGCACCAGTAGACGCAAGAAACTAGCAATGGACTTCTTCTCGAAGTATTCAGACCCCATACTCAGTGTCGATATGGGGCAGGGAGAGGGGGCGTTCCGTTGGCTTGCTTTTTTTTATTTTATTTTTTTTTTCTCTTCTTTTTTTATTTCCCATCCTGTACACGGAGTAAAGCGGAGGCGGAAGTTTTGTACAGAGCAGGCGATGAACGATGATATCATGGGCGCCCAACTGACGTGGAGGGAGGGCACGATTGGCGGGGCCACTTGCCTTTCGTAGCCTGCGGCCTCGGTCTTGTCTTGCATTTTTCCGGAAATTTGGTTCGTTCACGGCGCTGGCTCTGTCTGGGGATCGGAGCTTTAGCCTGCTTTATCCACGTCAATGTCAGCAACGAATCAACGGTAGCCTGGCACGTAGTTCCCCTCGCCAGATCCATGATGTCATAAATTTCGGTGCACAGGTTCATGAACCCATTGCTGGACCAGGGGGCACGAGATGAAATGCCAAGGGAGAGGATGTGAAAGAAGAACAAGAGGAAGAGAGAAGAGAGAAGTGAAAGTAGTGTGGGCGGCATTTCTCCATGCGGCTGGCGGTGTGAACTGTCCATACAGCGGCTGACTCATCCGTTGCCAGTCGCTGCAACATAATCGATTCATCGACATAAGACATCCATAGTTACCCATAGTTAGATCCATACGATCAGGATTAGTTTCATCGGCTTCAATTTATTCTCCATCTCAACAATGATTGCACAATCCCAGGGCAATAGTAATGCTGACTACGACAGACCAACGCTTCAGCTCCGTAGCCCTCATAGTGTCTGTGCCACGATATATCTTGCTTCAGGGAGCGGGTGCACCATCCTGGTGAAAATGATGAACGGGATCAACACTGAATTATTGATTGATTGATTGATTCCAGGGTGTTGCCTACCTGATTGGTGCAAACGACGAAATACTTGCCATCTCGCGTCAGGCAGTCTTGCACTGGCCACACTGCTAGCTGGGGCCGTCTCTGCTTCAAAACTGTCGCACTGCTCTCCGGTAACCGGTTGGTTCCATTTGTAGGATGTATTTGGAGGGCCATGCTACCACTGATCGAGGACACGCTGCACAAGGCCTGGAAATGCTGCAGGTACGGCTCGTCGACGACAGCATTCCTCGTCAGTCGCTCTGCTGGGATCAACCTGGTTCTGAGCAGGCAGGCATCGTGGGAATGAGCATGCTCGATCAGAAGATGAATTAATAGAAGAGGATCTACAAATCCCATGAGATCTTGTGAGGAAGCCTCAATCTTGAGCTTCGAGCAGAGAACCACGGTTGCACGGTTATTGAGTATCTCCTGACCAAGGTTGACGGACAATAATTCCAAGCCTTGAACCAAGGAACGGGTAAGCTGTCGCGTCCAGGGTTACAAAGATGAGATGTAATTGATTCTCTATAGAAGCCCAAGGTACTATTTTGCAACGGCACTTGTGAGAATTCTTGCTTCTCCATGTCGCCCCCCGGCAGGCACACATATCCCCCCAGCATATTACAAATAAACGTAGCAGAAGGGACCTGCGGTGGTGCTCATCAAATCACGCATAGCAATGGGCCCGCCGTTGGCATGGCCGATGTCGATGACGGTGTCCAGCGTGGTGTTGGGCGAAGGAGGATTGTTCATAAAGGTACCGGTGCCGGAGATATCGTTGCGACGCCGCGGCAGGTCCAGATTCTGCCAGATCCACCACACGCGATCGATCATGCCGTGGTGGTGCCAGAAGGCGACGTCGCCGGGACTCACGTAGACGTCGCGGCCGGGATCGCCGCCCATGGAATAGTGGCCTCCGCCGTGCACGCCGATGGAGCCGCTCCCGGGAATGCCCTGCATCGTCATCTGGAAGTCCCAGACGGCGTCGTTACCCAAGATCAGGTCTACGATCTTCGGGTAGGTGTTGTAGCGCTGCAGGATCTCGGTTGTCAGCGAGCGCTTCAGGCAGCGCGGGTTGTAGGCGAGCGGGTCTGCCACGACCGAGGTGTTTCCGCCGGGCAGGGACAAAGCGGCTGGACCCAGGTGAAGCTGGTAGTCCTTGAAGGGGCCGCTGGTGATGCAGCCTCCGCCGCTGCCAGGGGGCAGGTCGATAGCCGGGTTGTCGCCCAGATACAGCTTCACGTCCGGCTGGTTAGGGATGGGTGCCCCGTTACCCGACATGGACGTCTCGCTGCCATCAAAGACGGGCGACTGCTCCATGCCGTTGACGTCGGCACCCCAGTCCCAGTAGCTGGTTCGGAGAAAAGAAAGAAGACGTAAGTTCACCGTTCCCTTTGTGGCCTTGGAACGAGGGGACACTTACGGGTAGTCGCCGGTATATCCGCACTCGCCGCGCAGGGCTTGCTCGAATTCGTAGATAAAGTAGCGATGCCACGCGAGGAAAGTCCCCTAAGTTACCGTCAGTTCCAACGCCGCCCCCATCACGGTCAGTTGCAGCTGCCGTACCGTGTAATGAATTTCCATGGTCTGGTTGATGTGCGTCGCGACGAAGTCATCGTATCGCGTCCGGGCACCGGGGGCCACATCAGACGGCGTGCGAGCCGGCAACTTCTGCAAGCACAGCACGGAGTTGATGTAGTCCTTCCTCTGCGCCGTCGAGAAGGCCCTCCAGTTACGTCGGACGCGCAGGTTCTGCAACGAACACCCTCCACGCTTACTCTCTGCGCCTCCACCAACGTTGTCCGTCGTAACATTGTAGGCGAAGTCGGCCAGCCGGTCCAGCTGGGAGGCGGCTACCGCGGTCGACGTCGAGGCACTACCGGGGAGCGTCGCCGTGGCGGAGGACTGGGATGCGGCGGGCATTGCCCAGACCTGCGGCGCCAACAACCCCAAACTGAGCACTGGCAGTGCCACCATGACGTTCAAAAGGTTGGGTGGGATGTGCAAGCAAGAGGTGGACAGGGTAAACATGCACGGGATCGATGGACAGCTCGAACCTGGACAGGGTCACAGGGAGAGAAGCAGGTCTGGTCGGGGAAGGGCCGTCTATTTAAAGCATCACCCACGCAGTTTCCCAACGGTGAAGGGGCACAGATCACGGTGGGATCAATCTAGCTAAGCATGTAATTAAAGGATAGACACAGGCTCGGCCGGCCTCCTGACTGGCTGGACAGAGGCCGGGAGGGTCAACGCCGCCGCTGCTGATCGGCTGAATGGCCGAAAGCCCTGATTTCCTGTCGGGGCGAAGCAACTGGCGTTATTTTTTGGGTCGGAAGAAAGAAATCCGACTTGTTATCAAATCGCCAGAGGGCGGCGGTCCAGATGCGATAGCCTCGGCCTGGGCGACCGTTCAGGGTTGCATTTGGCAATCTGCCAAGGGAGGGGTGGACCTCGCAGGCTGCTTAGGGTTTGCGCCGGTCCCGTGCGATCTGGGTCCAGGGCCGGATCTTCGCACGCAGACCCATGGATGGTGGAAAAAGGGGATTAACATCCCTGGCGATCAGTCCATCCGCCGCGATCGGAATGGATCGGCATCCAAGGTAGACGTACGGATACTCAAGATTGTTATCGTATGGCTCGGTGGAGTGGATGAGTGCACTCTGCTTTGATTTTTACCGATGCCAAATTTTTACCTGAACCTATACAGCACACTTATCCTCTGAGGCCTCTGCGTGGAGACCGTTCTCCTCCGTCGCCTGGATGGCAAATGCCTCGGCTCAAAATTAGTCGTGAACCTTGTCATCGCATGATTGAGTTCTCGTTTTCATGAAACCCTGTCTGGCATGATGCCCCATTGGCCAGGTTTGGGCACAGACTTTGGCTAACAGAAGCCGCTTGTCTACCGCCATGGAAAACGTGGCTGCTATCGCTATCGGTTATCCCATGACGCAGGGGTCTGAAACCGCCGGACCCTTTTCAAGCAATATCCAGCTGCGGCATAATCTCGGAAGCAAAACCAGAGGCCAAAAGTAGCGTAGCATTCAACCTGACTGGCCAATCTAGACGAGATGAGCGCAATTTCAGTTCAACAAAGCGAGCTGGCCTGAACGCAGACGCTCTCCAAAGGGTCACTCCGTGGGCCATTAATTTTGTAGGAAGCAGCAAGTTTGGTAGAGATGCGCCACGCCATAGGACCAGGATTCAGGACCCAGGAAAAAGGAGCTTGAGCATGAGGGATCGAGCTGTTCCTGAATTTTCGTGCTTTTGAATTCGTGGGCCTCACTTTTGGGTCTCTTGCTTTAACATGCACTGGCACTCCGGCAGCAAAACGTCGCAACGAATACTCCCTTGGTGTCGCCACCGGCCGCGCTGGCTATAATTCAAGGTGATCGCTGCCAGCTCCGAGTGAAAGATTCTCTTTTACCCCGAAGACCCTCCCGATGATTGATCTGCGATAGACCTCCTTCGACGATCCGCCGCTGTCATGTCTGACATTGCCCACCCAGCAGGCGCGGGCCTGCCCGACGAGAATCAAGGGCCGCGAATCCTCGCCGCGACCACAATAGCCACCGGATGTGCCTTCATAACAGTCCTGGCTCGTGTCTACGTTCGTCTGTTTATCATTCGTAATGTTGGACTCGATGTGAGAAACGCCAACCCGATGACTACTGGCGCGACACCGACAGCTGACCGGCATCCAGGATTACACAATGATCCTAACTATGACACTGGTAAGATGATCCTTTGGGCTAGCATGGTATAGGGTAATCAACTCATCACCTTGGTCTCGCAGTCTCTCGCCGGATGGGCCATCTTAATCCCCGAAGTCCAGTACGGCGCCGGCCGGCATACGGCCTATGTCTTGGATACGGCCACCACGGCCACGCATTTGAACTTTGCCACGCAGGCCATCTACATGTGGGCCATCGGGTTGGTTAAGATCTCCATCGGGCTTTTCCTCCTGCGTTTTGCGCCGCGCAAAGGATACAAAATCTTCATATGGGTTGTGATCGGTGAGTCAAGGCGAACGCGACTTGTCGCATGCGCTGCTAATTTGGTCTAGTCCTGATGTTTTTATACACGGCCATCTGCTTTTTTGTATGTGATATTCAATGCCTTAGGGCGGGTACAGAGTGAACAACCTGACAGAGTCTAGACACTTATCTTTCAATGCAAAGACATTCGGACGATTTGGGACCAGTCAGTCAAATCCGAATGTTTTAAGCCTCCTCAACTGCTGGCCCTGAGCTACACCAACACCGGTAAGACGCATAAGCAATGGAAGCAATCTTGGCGTGACTCTAACCCCCTCCAGCACTCAATATTCTTACCGATCTTATCTTTGCTATCATGCCGGTCTTTATGCTTAGGTATGCATTGAGTCTTCCCTTTCTTCCGATTCCTCCGCTGACATAAGGGCCCCTGACAGGCACTTGCAAGTGAATCGCAGAGTCAAAGCGTCCTTGATGTGTATTCTGGGGCTTGGAATCTTGTAGGTTATCATAAGCTTCAATCGATATGCGCGGCCATGCTAACGAGGAGCCACGCCAGCGCCTGCGCCGCCGCCTGCGTCAAAGTCTCCGTTCTCCCGAACTACGGCCGCACGGGCGATTTCCTGTGGGATTATTCAGATCTCACGATCTGGGTCGTGTAAGATACCTGTCTGCTCTGTTCAGAATGAGACCTTCTTCTAACCTTGAAACTGTGTACATACAGCGTGGAGTCCAACATGGGCATCATGGCCGGTAGCCTGCCGACACTCAAGCCGCTCTTCAAACAGGTCTTGGGCAGCTACGGCTCGCAATCCAAGTCTCGACCGTACACCTACGGAAGCAAGCCTTATCGGCTGCATTCGCTGTCCCAGTCCGGTCACCAGCCCTCCCAGACTTTGCGCAGCGGTAACCAGAGCGGCTGGGAGGCCGATGCGGATCAGAAACGACCACACCAGGCCTCTCGAGAAATCGTGCCGACGACGACGACGACGACGACTTATCCTCATAGAGAGAGTCGCAGCCTCAGCGAGGAATATATACTGTCATCTCGCGACCCGGACAGCATCACGCTCACGACAGAGGTCATGGTGTCACGCACGCCGGATGCTTGGCCGGGCGGCAATCAGTCCGGGGCTCATTCGTCAGGCGGCAGCTTTGGGCACGATGGTATGGTTTAGTATTTACCTTGCCATAGTCAATGAATATCTTTTGAATTTCTTTACCCTGACAGCCAGGATGTCGCGATCCTAGATGGGAGGCAGCAGTCGGACCTGAGAGAGCGAGAGGGCCTCCTCCGGCGCGGGAATGAACTTGATAGAGATCGAACAGGATTGTTCGATCCCGGTATGCTCACGCTAGGCCGGTGTAGCGGTTGATAGTGGGTCCTTATACTAAGTAGTTCTGTATACTCCATACCGAGAGAGATATATATTCATCCATCAAGAACCGAACCAGTCAATGAAGAAAGTGGATCTTTCGTCTTGGCTGCTATTTGGGGACTAGTCTTGACTATTGATTTTCGGTTTCCTACCGGTACGTACGGAGTAAACAGCTCATCAAGAATAATGGCGACGGATAGCTGCCGCTGACGCCATGGCATTTTTAGCCCCCGCGACTACCGGCGGTGGTCCCACGCAGGCATCGGATAGCCCTAGCCCTAGGTGTCCCCATCGCCAAGGGTCCACCCGCTTCCCTCCTCCGGGCTCCCGTCACGGGCTGTCCGCTGTTAAGAGTCAAGACACAAATGTAAAGACACACGACGACTATAGAATGAGACAAGTATCGAAACCAGCGACGATCGCAGAATGCATCAAATTTCGTGGGCAAGGTGGCAGGCAAACACGGGCAGCAATGGGAGGGAGCTCGTCCTCTGCGAAGAGTTTTTCTACGGTTTACACCATACTGTGGAGTGGAGCCTCCACCACCAGGGGAAAAAAAGATGACTGGCTCAAGGCTACCAACCAAATTGAACCTTGGAAAACACCAACAGTACACCGAGTCACTGACACACGGAGGTTGAAATGCACGAGCACGAGCACTCCTGCGGGCCTTTATTGCACGAGAGTCGCCGATTCGTTGTTCGCCATTCGCGAAATATGCCAATCCACAGTGCACGCCCGAGATAGGAGCTACGGTGGTTTTGACTGTGCTTTCTGACCCCTCCTCCGCGATGGACTCAATCTCTGGGCGGATGAAAGAACAAGGAAGCACAAAGGCGACATTGGATATGAGTGTAGCATACCGTACTAGGCATCACCGCTGACTTGTACGTCGTCATGCAAGTATATGCTCTTATACATTCTTAGAGATATCCTACCCCTTCTTATGAGCCCGATGATAGACAGTGTACCTACTCCGGACGGAGTAGTAGCCATACCCACATTTGACATCTTCCCTGCATGTCTTTTTTGTCTGGCGCACCGTCGCCTGCTTGCGCTCTCGAATCTTAACCGCTCAGCCAAGTCTAGTTTCTCGCCGGCTGATAACTCCGTGCGCCGTACCAAGTACTGGTTTTCTGCTATTTGCTTGACCCTCTCAGCAGTACACCGTATTGCCCGCTGCTGATATAGAGTTCCTTGTCTCGGAACCCATCTAAGGCATATCGTACTTACACACCGAGAGGGGCCCACGCCGCCGGAACATTCAGTAGGAGCATGGTACCTCCCAAATGCAAGGTCAGTAGTAATGTGGGCGAGGACTCGGAACTCAGGGAGTAACAAAAATCGCTAGTTGGAGCGTACACACGACGCATCCAAAAGGTGACGCTTTTGTCATTACTCTTGCATAAGAAGAAGCAACTGACTCGGAGCCGTGATGAAAAGTTTAGTAATGCCATCTACGCTGAGGGAGACCCACCGCGCGCTCGGCGTCCAGATTGGCTCGTGCTGGCTCTCGTGGTCTCAACTACTTGTTCGGGTATAAACCAGCTCCACCGGCACTCATCCGGTTTTGCAGTGGAGGGGCGAGGAAAGCATGGGATGGCGGAAATGGGGTTATAAATATATGCGCCGTCGTCGGCCGACCCTCCCTCGCTGTTGCGAACCTCTCACCGGCAGCGTCCCTCTCTCGTCTTCTTCTCTCCCGCTCACCCACGGGATATACGACATCCGGAGTATACGTGCCCCCAAGCTTGTCGCCCGCGCGTCTTGCCTCGAGTCTAGAACGCAGTGTCAACAGTTGAATCGATTGAAAAATCATCGCTTTCTTATTGCCTATCTCGCCTTTTTAGGAATCATTTCGTTGTTTGGCTGCGTATACCAGCATCTCTAGTTCCGACATAGAGCTACCCATCTCCCATTCGCAACGCTTCTTTTGGACTCCGGTATACGGGACCGACGTGTAATCATCCACCCCCCTCTCTATAGTCCCGGACCCCGTTCAGGATGAGGTCATGCGGGGAGCAATGTTTCTAAACGAACATAGCAGGTTCTATCGTTTACAACCCCTCGCGCCACGACCGATAACCTAGCGCGCCAGTTCAATCTCACTCCGACAGCGATCTTGTCTACAAGTGGCTCATACGGACCGCCATACCATTGCGCCCTCGAATCGACTCAACGGACTCCTCGCTCGGTTTCTCACCCATCCAGTGCAGCCCTAGCTTTACAGCCTAGCGCCCCATTTGACTCCCCCAGCAGCAGCGACTTGGACCCACGCAGCATTGATCCCGCCCTGCCGCAAAAACCACGAATAATTCCGATTGCGACCACTCACCATTGCGCCTGTCAGAACCAGACCACGAGCCTTGCTTCCCCTTTGCGACTTTGAAGCCCCTCGCGACATGATGGATAAACTCGGCTTTCTGTGGAAAGACCGACAAAGCTTTCCCGATGTCGTCGTGCCCCTCGCGGATGCCCCTGCGCCTGCTTACTCGGACCCCAACGCGGAAACCAAACCCAACCCCGATGCGAAAGCTAATCTGAATAGGCTGGACAGCGCCTCCTCACAAGAGAAGGGTGCAAGCCCCGTTCCGCCGTCCGGCGTGCTAACCCTCGAAGGCTTACGAGCGGAAGTCGAGTCGGCCGTGGCGGCCTCGGGTGTGGACAGTGTCTATGACCGTAGGTGCAACTGGAGTTGGGCCCGTCCTTGCTCGGGCCTACCATTCCTGAATTATCCCGATCGAAAGCCTCTGTTGAGGCCGTGAAAAATAGAAGTCCCTGACCGTGTTTGGCTATAGGCAAGGCGAAGATTATCAATCGAGCCATCCAAGACATTGGCATGGGCCGTTATCAGTGGGAATTGTACGTTCTCTGCGGTTTCGGATGGATTGCAGACAAGTAGGTGGACTCTAGCTCCCGCTCCGAAGAGGCTCCTGCATCGCTAATCGACGTACAGTCTTTGGTTGCAGGTGAGAGGGACAAACTCGATCTTTCCCGCACATGATCTAAACCAGGCCACCGCTTGCGTATACTAACCACCATCAGGGAGTTGCGCTTACCCTTAACTCCCTGTCCCTGGAGTTCAATGTTTCGGAGTCTCACGTGCGTTTCACCACCTGTGCCTTGTTTGTAGGCCTCATAATTGGAGCTTCATTCTGGGGTATCGCATCCGATGCCATCGGACGTCGACCGGCGTTCAACATCACACTGTTTCTCTGCGGCGCCTTCGGCCTGGCTTCGGGAGGTGGCCCCAATTGGGTCGGGTACGTATGCGCCAGTAAGATGCGTCCAATGCCTAGTGGCTAACTTGGGAGCAGAACGTGTGCTTTGTACGCCTGTCTGGGATTGGGAGTGGGCGGCAACATGCCCGTAGATTCCGCAATCTTCCTCGAGTTTCTGCCCTTCGAGTCGGGCAGCATTTTGAGCTCGCTGGCAGTGTTCTGGTCCGTGGGTAATTTGATTGCCAGGTGCGTTGTTCCAAACCATTTCCAGTGAACACTGGCTGACGTGCGTTAGTCTGTTGGCCTGGGCTTTCATTCCCAACTTCTCATGCGCCGACGCCGCAACCTGCACGAGGGAAGACAACATGGGATGGAGATACCTTGTTTTGTCCCTTGGGGCGATCACCTTTGCCATGTTTTTGTGCCGATTCCTGCTGTTCCAGCTTTACGAATCCCCGAAATTTCTCGTGTCCCGGGGTCGCCAGAGCGAGGCCGTTGCAGCGGTTCAAGGCATTGCTTACCGCAATAAGCGAAAGACCTGGCTCACCGAAGAGATCCTCAACGAAATTGGAGGATACCCTGAGGCCGGCACAGATGAGAAACTGTCACTGGTCGAGATTATTCGCAGATCACTGTCTCGCTTTTCCTACCAGCAGGTGGCTCCTCTTTTTGCCAACAAGAGATTGGGAATTACCAGTAAGTTTCGTTCATTTCCCGCGAGTCGTCGTGGGAGACTCATATCTGAACAGCGATCCTCATTTGGTTCTGTTGGACCACCATTGGAATGGGCTACACTCTGTTCAACGCATTCCTGCCGCAGTATCTGAGCACCTCCGCGTCCGTTTATGAAACATACCGCAACTACGCCATCACTGCCGTGGTGGGTCTTCCGGGACCCATCCTGGCCCATTTCATGGTTGACATGAAATACCTGGGTCGAAAAGGAACCATGGGCATCTCTACGTTGATCACCGGCATTCTATTGTTCTGTTTTACGGCAGCAAAAGACTCTAACACTCAGTTGGTCTGTTCTGCTCTTGAATCGTTTTTCCAGATGATCATGTATGGCGTCCTGTACGCATACACGCCCGAAGTATTCCCCGCCCCGAATCGTGGCACTGGAACAGGCGTTGCCAGCTGTCTCAACCGACTTGCCGGCTTTTGCGCGCCCATAATCGCCATTTACGGCTCTGGTTCCAATCCCAGTGCCCCTATCTATGCGGCGGGCGCGCTGATGATTGTTTCTTTCGTTGCCATGGTTTTGCTGCCGATTGAAACGAGAGGCAAGCAGGCCCTTTAGGCGCGTTGCTATCTACCCGCATTAGTGAACTCAGCCCCAGTCAACTTTGTGGAAATGTACGCGTTCCCTAGTCTACCTATCCTTGCCAGTACAGCCATGCCGCTCGAGCAAAGGTGACAGACTATGGTGAACACTCGGTGGCTCGCTCGGTTTACCTGAAACAAAGCCCTGGTCGTTCTGGCGGTTGCCAGCCCGACCCGCCTTCTCTTATTCCACAAGCTGTCATAGAATATTAGATTGCATCTCATAAATTGAATACTATCAGTGTTATGACAGTGTATGTTCAATCGCATTTGCCCTTTGTGCCAGCACTCACGAGTGTCATGAGAATGTAATTAGCCGCACCATTTGCGTGGCGCTGCATCAGCAAGTTCTAGATGATATAAATAATATTATTAATGATAATATTATTATTTAGCTAGAGTTTGCGCTATAGTAGTATATAAAATATATACGCAAATTAGTGTACTTATTTTAAGATTATATTAGCTAATCTAATATTATATATTAGATATAATAAATTATAATCTTTGCATAAATAAATTTTAGATAGCTAACTGATATAATAGTATTAACGTTTTTTACGATATAGATTTAATAAGTCTAGAATAAAAAGATAATTATATATAGATCTATAATTAACTGTATAATTATATACATATTATAAATATCTCGTGTAGGCAGATTTAGATAGATAGATTTAGATAGTAGACGGATAACTCTCTATCCTGTCCGCCCATAGATATCAGTGGGCTATCTAAACCTGCCCAATGGGCAGGTTTGGCCAGCTTTAGACAGTCTATGCGTGGACTCTGCCGAGGTCTAATCACCTTGCTCAACCGATTGAGTAATCGATCAATATTGATCGTACGGTTATGGAGCTTGAATCGTACGATCAAGCCTATTTTATCGCATACTCGAAGCCCCTGAAATTGCATAAATACCGGCTTCTTTTTGCAGTAGATTAGAATAATCAAGACATTCAACCATTGCATATGATCATATAAACTCGGCGTATTAATCAGCTCTTTGTCAAGCCCATTTCTGCCACATAAGGCCACAGCTGGCTGATATGTTTTTGGGAAAAGCACTAGGTTAGATATTTGACACTAATGCAACAAGGGCAAGCATCTGCCATCCTTGTTATAAGATTTTTAATCAATAGTCAGTGACATGTGTCAGGAACCTTCCAGCTTGTTCCCAGGAACTTGCCGGTAGGATCCCTCCGTATGGAACTTCCCGCCAGGAATCTCCCGAGCAAGGCAGATCTCTCCCCCTAACGTCTGACAGGCGAAAGTCAGGGTCCGAAGTTCTCAGAGAAGCTAGCGTACACTCCACCCGCCATCTGCTGTATAAGAAGGTCTGCACTCATAAGGCCAAAGATGAAAAGGGCGGTGTGGTACGACTGGAGACAGATATTACACCTTTCCCTGTTCTTGCGCGCGCATGAAGCTCTCGTATCTGCATGACCTAATGGCCAACCATGTCAACCCCTAGAGTCTACAGCATGCTGGAAGATAGTCGCTACCTGCTGATGATTGGCCATCGTCATCCGCGTCTGCTGTGCGGGGTTGACCATCGCATAACTTCCGTTTTACCCACAAACCTCTTGCATTTCACCAAGTTTTCACCATATTTTCACCATACCTTTGCAAGAAAGACACATAGAGTTGGAACCAAGTATTGTTCGATATCTGACCTTTTCTGCATACTATTCCAGCATGTTGAAACACATCACTGGCCCTTCATGCCTTTATCATTGAGTTTCTAAATCTCTCAGAACCCCTTCGTTTCTTTCTCCCCCTGGGTACATCAGTAGCCTTGATTTCTTTATCTTCCATCCCCTCTAAATCTAACAAATTCGTCTCACCCGGTCGGACTTGACATCTTGTTTGGATGTCCTTTCAACAAGTAGCACAGCCGCAGGCACAGTCGCAACAATGCCCAGTTGACCAAGCAATTCACCGTCTGCTTGAAGCATCCGAGATGATACAATATCGCGCTCGAATTCGGCCAAATGATACAGAGCGCGTTGCGAATGCTCTCGCCCTTATTAGAGAGGCCGACCCGCCAAAATCCTCAAGGGAGAGAAACTATTGGGAGTTCCTGAGAAGCATAGCCCGGGACTGTGGGCATGAAATGGTTGGTCTATGTGCTCTAGGGCTTGGGCGCTCGACGATCGGAAATATGAAGAATCGAGTTAGACTCGAACTCTCCCAGAGAATTAAAGACAATCAAACAGATTTCGATTGCAATGTATTGCGAGACGAGTTACAAAACATGTCTACAATTTGTACGTCTCATGGCACAAATCCACCTGGAACTAGCTAACCCAGGCTAGGCCACTCTGACGTACAGAACCATACGTCTGTTGAGCACAATCAATATATGCGCCCGGGAGACATCTATCCACTCACCATCGATCATGTACGAGCCATAGTGAATTCCAACCACGGTATAGGAATTGCATATTTGTATGACCCATACGGCTTGGGTCCAGTGCCTAGCATATCAATCACTATCTCTCGTGAACTTGGAGGACAAATCCATGGGCAGCGTATTTCATATTGGAATAACAGCATTGCTAGCTAGCATCCAATACAAAACCAACTGTTAGACATCCCGATACATAAAACCACCAATTTACATCCCAAGGAACTATGATACGACTCCCTGCATCTTCCGACCCAACACCGTCTACGTAGGAGCCCTGTTGATCATAAACTCTGATTGCCCCTCTCGCGCTGATAAGATCCACGACAACTGCCATAGTATTGGATGGGGGATCGACCCGATTGCCTCTCCCAGGTTCCGACCATGTTATCCTATCACAATTTTTACATGGTACCTTTTCTGTTAGCCACCACCTACTATGACCCATATGAATGCCTTACCTTTTCTTGACATTCTTTTAGCAAGCCCTCATCCGACGATGATGCAGCCTGAACTTTTTGAAATATTCCGTTTATCGATCCACTCGGTCGAGTCTTGATGGCTGAAGGCAAGTTGGTGCTGCAGGCTTCGGTAGGCTTAAAGCCAACAGGGAAATCTTCAAAACGCTTGCTGGCTAAATGTCGAAGAGACTCTTCCGTCATTGAGCCGACCAACTGTGCTGAGTCATTCCGAAATAGCGTTCCCTTGGCATTGTTGAAGAGTTCTCCCAAAGTAGTCACCACTACTTGATCGCTCTCTCTGTCAGCGGCTGTTTCCAAAGTTCTGTGTATTTTCTGACGGGAGAGTTCACGGGCCGCTCTGCACACCTCTAGGCACTGCTTCGAAGTCTCGATATCATCGTGCAACCATAAGAAGGCTTTGTCTTCTCCAGTGTTCCCATATGTAGCTAGAGACTCCAGGCGCTTCTGAAGGCGATCAATGACTTGTCTGAAGTTATCTAGACTTCCCTCTAGCGCTTGGCGCGTAAGTACCTGTGCTTCAAAGCAACTTTGCATATCGTCTTCCATAGTGTTTTGAGGCCGCTCTTGAATTAGGAAGGATTTTCGATTTGATCGGGATTCGACTAAAAACCTCACATCTTCGCAAAGGCGAAGACACTGTTTGGTCACCGCTTTCTCGTCGTTTACATCGATGCTGTTATCCGAGGTATCTGTACTGTCGATAAAACCCCGATTTGGTCTCTCCTCAAGTCGTTGTAAATTGATCTCAAGATTATATCTCGTGTCTTGGATCAGTTCGTTGTACTCTTGAAGGATCTGGCGGGAGACTGCAGTGGTATCCCTTATGGATGATGTTAGCAGGGTGCAAAGTAGACAAGGGATTGTAACTAACATAGTAATAGCGCCTAAAACAATAGCGATGGTCGACTTATACTCTGCAACAATGTCTATGAATACATTTATATCGCCCCCAATATGTTGCATTTTTGCCCAACTTCGAATGTCCATCGTTGGATTTCGAAGGAAAGCTTCCATCGATCCTTTGAATTCGCCACATAACTGGCTGCATCGGTAAATAGGGGTTTGAAGAAGCTCGAACAATGGTGTCTCAGCGCTGGTCTTGTCGGCCAATAAGCCTAGAACATTGGTGAGATCCTGAAGTTCATTTTGAAGCCTGCGCAGAGTTCTGTCGCGACCCTCGAAGCTTTTCACGGTATCGTAGAGAGACTGTGCTGACTGTATAGCAGCTGCAATGACAGTTACCATCCCAGCGGCAACACTCAAAGGATCCGCCATTTTGGTCACTCGCTAGATGATTTACTATAATCGCCTTTGGTAAAGCTGCCGTGAAGGTAAATGTAAGGTAAATGCTTCTAGCTGGAGCGAAGGTATCTACCAGTTCAGATTGGCTTGAATTAGCAATGTAGCCGTATTGGGCCTAAGGGACAAGACAACAGGGTGTTTGATGAATCAATCTTGCTCAAATCAGTGATGGTTGTGCAGGACCTGGTTAGTCGAAGAAGAGTTGACAGATCTGAGTTGTGCCCCGCGGTGAATGGTCTTCTTGACTGTGAAACATTAGTCAGCCAAAGAAGGTTCTCTGGCCAACGGTTTAATTTTGGTTCAGCCCTCGTATCATTTCACCCGTTTTGGTATAGTTTTGTTTAATACTATTGAGATCAAGTCGCCGAAAGCGCTTTCTGATTCTTTCCACATTATCAACCTCCAATTTTGGGATCGAATATCGTAGCCCCTGGCCTTTGTATACGAATGCAAGGTAACAGACGCTACGAACAGTGAGGATAATAGTCTCATGGACTAGGCCTGTGCGTTCTGACGACGAGACTAGAGGATTTTGTTCTGGACGATAGAGAAATCCTAGGATAGACGGCACGGCCGAATCTCACCGATCTCCAGAGATCTGCCTACCGTCTTGTCGTGCTGCAAGCTACATCTAACAATAGCATTGTCCTGGGGACCAGACAAGTCGGATGACAGTCATTTTCTATACTATGGCTAACCAGCAAACAGCATCGTCCGACTTTGTGTGGAGTAGACTCCATCAACGCTGATCCCCATCACGACATGACCAGCTTGAGGGACGGACGCTGTGTGATTTTCCTCGTACTCATCTTGGATGTTGGTGGAAGGGGCAGCCGCACGATCTTTCGTTGGAGCTGCGATAGGAACGGAGGCACGGGCATCCGCAGAACGGTAGACGTGATGCAGACGACGGTGGAGATGATAGACGACCAGAGACCACCGCTACGGTATTAATTGACCTTATGACGTACATTGTGGATTGCTGGATGATATGAAAAGGTTGGGGTGGATAGAGACATCGTTCTTTCGGTCTGGTCCGTCTTTTGGTTATGTTTCCCTATACTTATCCTTTTATCCCACTTAGGTATCGACTTTTTCTACCTTGAATAGCAGGCGAGCTTTACTTAGTATCAGGAATGCTGTGGATACAGTCCGTGTTGTTTTGAAAGGCGAGCTACTATGTGCGTTATGAGAGGCTGATGCCTGCAGTGGATGCTGCAATACTTAGTAAGTTGAAACGAAGACAGGTGACATGCTGTGCTTCGCCAAGCTTCAGGCGGGGAAATTTTTGTTTTCCCTGTTTACTCCCCCTCCCTCTGCTCCCCTATGTCTGCTTGGCTTCAATTTGGCTTTGAATGATGGAAACATGTGCAGGTTCTAACTGTGCAAAGGGGTTTGCACACTTTCTTCAGTCAGATCTTGTTGAGTCAGACCCTATGTCAGGAACCTTCCGGCTTGTTCCCAGAAACTTACCGGTAGGATCCCTCCGTATAGAACTTCTCGCCAGAAATCTCCTAATTCCTGGCAGTTATGTTGGTAGTAGGCAGTATTATAAATAGAGGCTTCTGCTCACATTTAGCTGCTACATTTTATATAGCTTATTTTTTACTAATATATATTTATATTTAATAGTTTATATTTTTTATATTAATAAGCTGTATCGTTACTTAATTAGTTTAAATTTTATTTAATTTTTTATTTAATTTTTTATTTAATTTTTTATTTAATTTTTTATTTAATTTTTTATTTAATTTTTTATTTAATTTTTTATTTAATTTTTTATTTAATTTTTTATTTAATTTTTTATTTAATTTTTTATTTAATTTTTTATTTAA